>JAKFQP010000243.1:87909-203821 GCA_023375905.1 Nycticorax nycticorax
GGTTGCCCAGAGAGGGGGTGGAGGCCCCATCCCTGGGACCATTCCAGGCCAGGTTGGACGGGGCTGTGAGCAACCGGATGTGGTTCAAGGTGTCCCTGCTCCTGCAGGGGGGTTGGGCTGGGTGGGCTCTGGGGGTCCCTTCCCACCCAAACCATTCCACGATTCTATGATTCCTGCATCCCGGGATCCACATAACAAAAACTAAATGCCGAGGGTAGCGGGTATTAGGTAGGTGGGGTGTGACAACATTTGTTAGCTGCGCACACGTTCGTGTTCACCCAACTGAAATCAAGTGATACTTCTTTTGTTGAATGTGGGGGAAATGGAAACAATACCACGTGGAAGTCTATCAAAAAACATTTTTTATTTTAACAGCAGCAGATTTCTCGAGTAGAATGGTTTATCTGGCAAGCTTTTTTTATACTCAAGGCATGTTTCCTTTCCCAGTTCCACATTTGATTCCCTCAAAACACGTGTTGCTCATTTTGCAGTGTTGTACCCTCAATGCTGCTGATAGCAAGAGCCAGAAGAATCTCCTGCAACGCATCTGACCACCCTGAAATATGCATCTCCCTCCTATCCCCAGCACCCCGGTTTTGAACAACTGACCAATGGGTCTGGAGAGCTAGATAAGGGCAGATATGAGGCAAAGAGAAAAATAAGACTGTCCCCAGCAGACAGCAAGGCAACCGCACACCGCACCCGCTCTCAGATACAAGACCAGCTATGCGTCACCTGTCTGAAGAAGGGACTCATCGTCCTTCAGAAAAGCTTGTTCTAGCTGAACGCCCTGACTTGCTTGGTACGAGCCGATCATTTCAAAAAGCTGGCAGATGTTATAGGATGATTTGCAACGTTAAACCAGAGGGCTACCTTACACGGCTCTTTGGCTTATAAAATGAATCATCCTAAAATGATGTTCACATATTATCAGCTATACATCGACACGGGACTCCAGGCAAGCACAGAGACTGCCATCACAACTGCTTCGTGAACTCTAAGAGAGCAACCAGAGGATCTAACCGAAAATGTTCTATGTTAAAGGTACGCTCGTGAGGCCGCCTCCTCAGAACGAACGGCCTTTGATCCTTCTCGTCTGTCAACACCCTTCTCTCCTCTCCAGTGATTCATTTCTAACCACCTATAAGCACTCAGTCATTAGACTATGAATCATCTTGCATTTTCTTAAGTGATCCTAAACTGTTTAATTGTGTCACACCATTTTGCCCCTGAGAAGACATGTACCAATTTGCACGCTTTCCTCCCCAGATGATAAAGCTCCTGACCGAAAACTAACTGAGAGAGAGATTAAAGATACCATAAAATCCACAAACAGGAAAATCTTCTCCCAAGTCTCTTCAATGCTCTGCTGACTCGTCCCTAACACAGCAAATCCTGCTGGGCGCAGAGTTTGTGCTTTACATCCATCTGCGAGTTTTCAGGAACTTACTATGTGGCGAAAGGTGAAAAAGCTTTAATTGAAGACGGGGTTTGAAAGGTACGCTTACAAACAGCTTTTGGGCCTAACAACCGAACCTATTTACAACGGGGCTGAATGGACTTACATTTACGACAATTTGGAGCAAATGAGAACAGAACAGAATACTTTGTCCGGAAGGGACCTACAACGATCACCTAGCAATGCTGAGTTCCTTTCCCTCCTTTCGGGTCAGAGGCTAGAGAAGGGAGGCGCAGTATTTACAGGGGATAAATACACATCTCTCCATATAGCTACATTTATTTTATTTATTTATTATATATTTGTATAAACCTAAATCTCCCCATGGGGGAGAGGCTGAGGCGGTAGATAAAGGTCAGGGCACTGCCACGTGGAACAGAATAGGATCCTACGTTTCCCTGCTTATCTTCCTCGCTTCCATCTCCGGTGATATGTTTTCACGATAGACAACTATGACGGGACGCCAATGCTCCGATTATTCCAAACCCATTTGCATCTACTGCTTCCTATAGACAGAAGCAGAACATTTAGAAGGATCTGCACTCGGCTATGCTGAATACGGGGGCACTTTCTTCAGGAGCGTACACATCTCATCCTGGGAAAGACTTAACACCAACCTGTCCCTACTTCAAACCAGATTAAAGAGACCCAACAAACCACTGTGAATAACCAATTTATCCAGACATTTATCAATCCTCTTAACTACATGGAATATTCGTACGATGCTATTGCCATCGCCATTTGCCTTGTAATGCACAGCCCTGCCAGAGCGTTCCAGTAAGTGTGTTCTCCCATCCAGCGACCATCAACCAAAAATTTGCACTGACTTCCCCCAGCCCAAAATCAGGTCCTGTGCTATCACTTAGAAACGCTGGAAAAATACAAACACAGCTTTCCTTTGACGGCCTTTGGTAAACAGTGCGGATTCGATTCCCACAGGTATTAATGCCCTTACATACAGGCGAGGGCGCGTGCAAGGATTTCAGAAGAGGCACAAACTACATTGACCTCCCGCTTACAGTTTGCTTGTACACGACCAGCGTCAGGCTGGGTAAGAGCTCGGCCCGTTTACCGGACTCATCTGGGTACTGGGTTTTCCTGGGTTTTGAAGCACGTGCTTCAAAAGCTACTAAAATCATCTGCTTAAAAGGCAGGATTGTGCAACGATGAAGGCCTTCCACCTTTATCTTTAAAGAAAACAAACGATTCTGTGCACAATTCCCACACGATATCGGAGAAAACGCTGTCTATGTTGGGGTCTAGTTCCGTTTGTGAACTTCTAAGTTGTAAGAAAAAAAAACAAACGCCACCTGCCAACGATTCACTCCTATTTATGCTACTTCATACATTGAAACATGTTTCCTAAAGCTGGCTTTGATTCCCAATAAGACCTTACCAGGGACATCGAAATGCCGGGACTTGTCCATCTTTGGGGGTAATATTTGCATGCACTGTGGGACAGGGTCAACGTTCATCCAAGAGAGAAGACCTGCTTCTACCGACACCGGCGAGCGCCAAGCAGACTTGCCGGGTTGGAGGAGAATTTGTTGGCTTTTTTCCCTAATTTGTTAACGTTACCGGAAAGAATTACATTCCTCACATTAAGCTAATTCTGTCTCCTTGAAATACTGCACACCCGAAGGATCATTTCCCTCTGGTTAGAGCACTAGGGTAGAACCAAGAGACCTGCCCAACTCATCACCGCTCCGTACCCCTCTTCTCTTGGAGGAATCGTGATGAGCGTCTGCCACACTGCGGGGTTAGTCCGATCTGTGATCTCAATCTGCTGCTGAGTAATGCTGCTTATGAAAGAAAAGCTACCGATAGGGATAAGCCTTCTGAGAGAGACCTCACATTTTTGATAATTACCCACGTACCAGGAGGCTGCCTTCATTTTTTCATAAGGTGATGCTGCAAATGAGCTCTCCAGAGCTCAGGCCTTTTTCCTATGCTAGCGAAGCGTACGGTGAGGGCTAACATCGTTTGTAAGACCAATTAACATCCCTGGGAGGGGGGAAACGGACAGGCACTTATTAGCAATTAAAAGGTGTGGGTGTCCATTATAAAAACTTTCAGCTCTCCTGAAACCCTTGCCTTTCCTCTGTCCTTACGGCAGAACACGGCTACTCCGACAGAAAACATTTTAATACCGGCTTTTCTTTCAGCACCTCCTCAGCAGTTTGTGGGCACGTCCTACACGCTAATTACAGCCGTTTTTTAACTGCATCCAAGGGCCTTGCTGGACTGGGACCTACGAGATGGCAAACGAACCGGAGCGCGCCGTGATTCAGCTTGCTCTGAAATGATCGCAAAGCAGACGCGTTCGAGCGCAGCGTAGCTGAGGAGCGAGAATACACGGGGCTGTACGGAGACTGGCCCTGCCGTCTGGTGAAGCAGTCTCGCAGCGAGAGCCCTTTAACGGCACGCCAAACTGAAAGGAGATGACAGGAAAGTCAAGACAGACAATATTTAAGAGCCAATTACTAATTCACTGAGGAAGCTCTTTTCACGTGGACAATATCACAGGTGGGCACCCGGGGGAACAAGCACTACGAGGCTGAAAGGCACAGGTGTAAAATACATTACCAGTTGAAATATATTTTTAATGAGTAGCAATTTATTTTTGTTGCGTAGCGTTTGGCCTTATTTGCCACCTGCAGATCGCATTACGTCTAATAGAAATACCAGTGGGCAACAGTAGTCAGAGAAAGGACCTCACCTCTGTATCTTTAAACCAGATGCGATTGCCATTTCTGCTTTGCAAGTGGGAATAAATTGCTGACCTGTTCTTTTAGCTAGCTGGGAGCGAAAAGAGCAGACAACATGGGCTTACAGGTTGGGAGTTTACCTCCTGCACAATTTGATTTTGGGTGGAGGGGGCAGGGTACAGCATAAATACGTTGTCCTTTTAGTAGAGAGACTGAACCCCACTAAAGCAAGCCTAGAAAGCGCTCTGTTCACGTTTTCATCGGCAAATACCATTCTCTTATTTGTGCTAACTTTGAAATGTTCCTAAAACCTGTAATATGTCTGAAATTGCTTCATTTTCTTTCTCTCACGCTCAAAAACGCCAAGCAGGCTTTTGGAAAACACACATCTTTTACCTGCCCATTACTGTACAAAAGAGGGAAAACCAAGGACTTGGAGAGCAAGCACAGGATCACAGCAGCCTTTAGTCTGCTTTCTTCTCATCTATCCAAAATAAGCAGGATGCGGTCTAAAGGTAAGGGCAAATTAAAAACAAAAAAAAGAGAGAGAAAAGAAGAGATCCTTCAAGCTCCGACCATGCGAGTTAGATAGCATCTCTGCACGCTCTCCCTGTTCAGCACCCTCCGTGCTGGATTCCAGCCCCGGAGCGCGCTGCCCGGTGCTCATCTGGGACACCAGAGCGCACGGAAGCGCAGCTGGATATTTTATTCAGTTGGCAGAAACACAGAGGCAAAAACCGTGCCATAACATAAAGGGAAATGTGCTGTACCTTGCACCAAGCAGTAAAACTCTTCTGTGGTTCTCAGGGACCTAGTTCACGCTGGAGTTGCAGGAGTAAACACCGAGAGCAGACCACACAGCTGCTAAAATGCTGACTGGAGGCCCAACACCTCAGTTGTCAGGTGAGGTCCAGCTCTCACGGGGGTAAGCACGAGACTGTTGTGCTGAATACAGGACTCGAGGCTTTCGCTAGCGACCGTCCGTATTCTGTGCACTTACGCGCCAAAGGACATCAGACACGGCGTTCGGGGGACGTTTTCAAGGCAGAGGCACCTCAGGAAGATCCCGAGCGCGGGACCGCTCTCACCTGCCAGGTACTCGAGACTCGAGCCCCGCTCTGCCGTGCACAGCCTGTGCCGTCCCTCCCCCAAAGACACCTGCAGCGTGAGGGTGTAGGAAAAGCAGACCGCTTATTGCAGTCATTTAAATAAGCAACGGAGATACAGAAAACGTGTTTCTCTGTCACTGGGGCCAAAGTCTTTGAGAAGCTGACTGCGAGCGCACGCTATTTTCACCCTTTTCATCCCTCCCGCCGGGCACCTTCACAGCGATGCCCCCGAGCAGCCCCTGACCCTTCAGACCGCAGAGCGCCTGCCCGCACGGGCAGTGCCCCGGCTCGCTCCGCGGGACAGCTCGAGGAGGCGCAGAGCGGCCGCGCTGCCGGCGGCAAGGGGCCTCGGGGCGGGCCACGCAGCGCCCCTCGGCAGCAGCGCCCGGCGCCCGCAGCAGCGTTTGCCTTGCGTAAGAGTTCCCCGCGTTCCCCTGGTGCGGTTCTGGGCGTATTTCAGCAACGCAGGCACCGAGACGCACACACACGCAATAACCTAACCACGCTTTTTGAACCGGGGAAGCAGCGTTTGTGGGCAAGAATGGCTGGCCAAGAAGCAGATGTTCTAGCTTTCAACTCTTCAGGAAAAAAAAAAAAGGTTACCCTTCAGAAGAAGAACCGTTTGCCATGCATGTGAACCATGTGCTTCCCAGCTCCTCGCTGTTAAGTGTTCGGCAGCTGCTCGAATGGAAGCAGCTCTGCGGACTGTGAATTTGCTTATCTGTGTAAACAGGGTGTTGCCTCAGTTTGAAAACAATATTCTGGCTGAGAACAGCCTGCTGAGAGTGCCAGTTTAGATTAATTCTGTTAGCATTAGAATACAGGAGGTTATTAGAACCAGAAATGCACACATAACCTAAAATTCGCTCAGAGAGACGCAACAAGTCAGCGCTAGCAGCGAGGAGGTAGCCACAGCCTTCGGTTGGGCTAACGTGGAACGAAGCACGTGTCCTGGCCGAGGAGCGTTGGCTCCCCAGGCCGATGAGCCGTCGTTACTGCAAGGTAACGCTCCGAGCAGAGTGAAGGAGAAGGTACAGCAGAGGTAAGGAGAGAAGCAGAAGCATAAAGACAGCTGCCTATATGCAAAGGAAAGGGGAGAAGGGGGGGGAAGGAAGGGAAGAAAAGGAAAACAACAGGAAACAAGAAAGAAAAATAAAAGAAAATGAAAAGCCAGTGCAGGATCCCCCACCCCACCTGCATTTAAGTGTGGGATTGGGGGGGGAGGGGGGCGCGCTTTTTAGTTAAGACCAATCAAAAGACAGACCGGGAAAGCTCTGTGCTGGGGTCACAAAACCAGCAAATGGGCAGACTAAAGCCCGCCAAAATTGTCTCCTGTCCCTGAAGGGACCAACAGTAGATATCTGGCAAAATGCAGAACCACAGGGCAGGTGCGCAATGCTGCTGCCCCAACGCCGCCTCCCGAACCCCACCAACCCGCAGCGCAAGCATTTCCTGAACCAGGGCTTTATAAAACCAGGCTATTCGGGTTTTTGATGAACTCTTCCCCGCGAGCTAAAGAACGTGTTGCAGGTCAGACAGCAGAAGCGATTGCCAGCGCAGCTGAACGTACGGCCAGTCCCGAGTTTGCAAAAGCAGTCGAGGGTTTGCCACTCCCCCAGGGTACCATAGGAAACGAACGGGCAGAACCAAACACAGAAATTGCAGTCCCTTTCCTAGCCGATTCACCAGAAACACACCTTCTATTTATCCTGCTAAGACATACAAAAGCTGTGCAGTTCTCAAGACAGGTAAACCATCAGATAAACTAGCAAAAGATTTCAGCCTGGAAAGTACGTGAGCAGAAACGCAGCCTTTTCTTTCCAAAATCTCAACTTTCAAAAGCCCATAAATATTGCTCAAGGATTTTGGGGTGGGTTGTTGTTTTTTTTAATTCCAGCTCGCTCTCCTGTACCTGCTCCATCAGAAGGGCATCAAAGTATTTTCCCTGGCAAACACCTGATTTATGAATAAGTAAGTAGCAAGGCATGAGAAACCAGAATAATAAGGGTATGCCTTAAAGTCAGCGAAGGGGACGGCTCAACGCCTGCCCAAATACCGTACCAACTGGATTTCCATGTTGCCCCTGAGCCTGCCCCTGAGACAACAGCCGCGCTGCACAGAGGGCTCCCGTATTCACATCTCGGGCATCCTTGTTCTTCCTCTGACAGAAGGGAGGGGGGGTGGGGTGGGGATCATGTATTTTCAGGGCTCCAGACCCGTCCTGCTTGACCTTCTCCCCAGCCGCCGCTGTCCGGGCGGACACCCAGCCGGGAGAAGCCTCCCCACGGCGCGGGGCCCCACGGGTCCCGCAGGAGGAACAATCCCGCAGTGTTCGGCGTGCTGCAGGTGTCCCGGGGTGTCAGCTGCCTGCTATTTATTATTGGTTTGCTGCGTACGGGGAGGCAGGCCAGGCCATCACTAACAACTCTGTGCAAACGGGTCAGGGAAAGGAAAATAAAGCCTGTGCTGCGGGAAGCTGCAGGGGCTGGGGGTTTGCTGGCAAAGCCTGGCCGCGTTCCTCCTTAGGTGCTACTTAAAAAATGCTACTTGTTTGACTTGGAAGCGACTTCACATAGCTGGGGCTGCGCGAGACGCGCGTGGCAGGGAAACCAGCTGCAGGCAGGTGCGCGGCTTTTTCATTTCAAGACGTACCAGGGGAGGCTTCCTCTGCCCAGTTCTGAGGGGTTTTCTTTTTAGAAGTCTGTTTGTATAATTTGTTTTCCAGTGGAAAAAAATTACTGTAAAAATACTAAAGGATTCATTTGCATGTCTTTGAACTTGGAGGGTTTGTTTTGTTGGTGTTGGTTTTTTTGTTTTCGGGGGTTTTTTAACAGGGAAAAAATAAAGAGAAAAGACCTCGTCCAACTACATGGAAAAATACAAGCAAATAACTTTCTAAATTCCAAATCTTTTCCTATTTTCCACTGACCTAAGAGTAAAACATGATCCGTGCCGCCCCTTCAGGGCCGATAATGGTTGCAGAACCTCTCGCAGTCGCATTTTTTCTTGGGGGGATTATAAAACGGGACTCACATGTAGCTTTGGGATTAGACAAATAGCTCAACTGCAGCAAACCAGATGTCTCTGTTTAAGATACGGCCGAGGGAGCGTGCTGGCAGCGCAAACAGAGCGCAGGCATGCTGGTCGCAGGCCTGGGGACTGCAGCTGAGCGAAGGTCACATAGACGGGCTGTCAAAAACAGCCTGGGAAGTTAAATGAGGAAAACAGATCTCCCTGCTTGCACCGCTGGATGAGCACAGGCACCCCGTCCCGGGCGTCGCACGGGGCTCCGGCTGGGCGCGTACGCCCCGGCGGAGCGACCCGAGCATCCTCCCCCCCGCATCAGGGCTTTGTCTCACAAGACGCGGAGTCTGTCTCGGCCAGCAAATCTACAGAACTCAGCGTTATTTTGTTCTCAACAGACCTAACCCGTGCTCGCCCCGGGATGTCCCGCTGCCTCGGCGAGCGGGATGTTTTGACAACCTACAGCTCCGGTCACTGAGGCAGGGCCAGGGCTACGCGGGACTCTTGCGCTCTTCAGCAACCGCCCCCCAGGAGTGAGACAGAGATAAGAGACTCTCTTATCTAGACAAGTCCTCCCCTAAGGAGATAGGCCTACACAAGTCACTACGATAGCAGAACGTCCTTATTTTCTACCAGACAACCCAACTACGTGGGAATCAACGAATACTCTCGAAAAGCAACAAGTCGCATAGAATTGAACAGCCTTCCTCTTGAAGGGCAAGGACTGAAATGAATACATCACCCCCTGGTGCTCTGGGGTCGTCTTTACTTCCATAATAACAACTTCAAGGCAGTGATCCTGCTGACACAAGCAAGCGTTTGCTTTTCTGAAGCCACCCCTTACTACTCGTTGGCCTTTTGGGCCGCCGGACAACTCACTGTGCTTGGCAGGTGCCGAGGGGCTGAACGGTGCTAACATCTACAGCCACTTTTGTCTCCAAAAGGAGCAGAATGAGCTCTTTCTGGAATTTATCACACCAAGGCACAGCTTACTAAAACCAATACAATGTCGCTTGTCTTGCTGCCAGTTCTCATGAAACCCTAGGACAGACAACAAAGGCCAAGGAGAGAGCAAGCACAAAGCAAAAACCACAGGAGGAACGTACTCCGATACAAACCCCACGAACGTTGCACTCCAGGCGTGACGACAGTGGCTTCTCGTGGCTGCCGTGGGGCCCGTGAGCATTTGACATGCCACCACACACACACCTTGACCCTCCTTAAGTTGCGAGACCTGACGGACCGTGGCAAAAATTCCTGCCAAACAGAACAGGCCTTCACTGATGGCTCAAGGTTTAAAGGATAGGGTTAAAAACCAGCTTTACTGAGGTCAAGCAAAACAAAACTAAGATCCCCATCCCTAGGGAGCTGCACAAAACTTAAAAAGCAGCTCAAACATCCAGAGAAGTCCTCAAGGATCCATAAAGGCGAAAAAAACCTCGAAACCCCTCCCTAAAAGGAAAAAGACAGGAAAGGAAGTAAAATGAAAGCGAAGCGAAAGTGTCTTGTTTTTATAATGTACGGAAGTTACGATCCTTCGATCATACAAAAGCATCCTCATTTTTTCCTGTCGCCAGCCACAGAAGTCAGCCAGGATGTTAATTTTGAAATCCTAATTAAAAATAGGATTTGATGTACACCTGCCTAACTGTATGTGATCCGCTCTGGGTGTAAGACTTCCCCAAGGCACCTCTCCGATTCCGCTGCGTCTTCCCCGACTCGAGGGCAGGTCAAGCCCGACCCGTCCTGCACCCCCATCTGCAGCACCTCCCTTCCCACCACGCTGCTGCTCCGAGAGAAGGGAAGCATTTGCAATCTTAACAGCTTTCTCCCCTTTATTTTTTTTTTTTTTGGTAAGAAGTGACCTTTTAAAACACCCCACCTGTCTAACGAGCACTCTTCCCTGGTATTTGTCAGAGATATTCGAACAGATCCGACTGCAATGGATGTCACGCCTCCGACTGCTGAACGGAACTAGTCGTTCTCAGACTTCCTTTTTTTAAAATGCTGTTTACCGAAACATTCATGAAATCCGCTTGGCAGCCTCAGGGCTTGAACCTCGGCCACATACCCCATGCGTACTTAACGCAGGCACCGCTGGATGAGACCAGGGAGGATTTTTCACTTCTGCATAGGATGGGTTACAGATTCATACCCAACCTCGCGGGAGGGGGACGGGCCAGGGTCTACCGGCGTGTGGTTCTGGACAGATGTGGGGCAGTGGTGGCTCTGAAAGAACTCGGAAAGTTGCAAACTCTTCAGGATAGGGAACTTTCACTAACACCTACTGCTAAGTTGCAGAAGTTGTTCGCGGATTTTTGTTAAGAAATACCAAATCTGTCACCCAGAGAAATGGAATGCTGAGCATCCGGCACATTTTTCCTGCCGCTTCCCTTGGGTAGGGCACCCCAATTCCCCTCTGCTGTCAGCAATTGCTGGTGTATTCTGAGGAAGGCACCGGCAAGCAAAGCTGGCTTTCAGGGAAGTTAATTCATCTCTTAGCATTCCGGCTAAAAAGATTTTTAGTTACGTGAAGCCTATATTTAAAAAAATACAGTTCAATTACTTTCAACACCACTAAAATTCACCTGCTTCTGTCACGGGAGGAGAAAAACCAACCCAAGTCCAAACAAGCACCTGGAAACGGCCAAAAGGGAGCATCCCTCGCAGAGGGTGCAACCACAGTATGGAACATCGGCAAGAAGAGAAGACAGAACCAGGACTGAAAAAAGCGGCCTAAAGTGACCAACCACCCCAAAAGCTCATGATGAAAACAAAACCAAACGACCGAGGAAAACACCCGAACGCAACCTCATTCCTGACTTCGGACTACTATCTGACGACTATCTGACTTCATAATTGAGCCCGCCCGGGTTGAGCTGCGCCAGTGCCCTTCGGCACACAGGCAGGACCGCACGCGGCACGGTTGGGAACTTGCATTACAACTGCAACGGACTCATACAAGTCTCTCAGCGCGCTTAGCGCTTAGGTTATTCCTCATTTTGAGGTTGCACTGTTCCTTATCCACTCACCCGTGGTGTCTGTAAATATTACACACCATGAAAACGACATCACGAGCAAAGCCTCATACCCCAGTCTTCTCTGGTTTCGACGCAAGGCTTGTGAAGAGTCACCAGAAAGACTCCTCTCCCCTGCAGAAGCCAGGCCAAGCTTACTCACAGCTCCTCTGGTCAAGTGCAGAAAGGGCACCGCAGCAGCTCCGTTTTTACCCACCCTTGTGTTTTATACCCGTGGGTTTTTTTGACAGAGGACTTAAGTACCCCAGGAAAAACTCCGCATACGGTGAAAGCAGACCGGGCTTCCTCACCGAGCGCTTTCTGACCGGTGCAGGGCCACGACTGCCCGTTCAAGCGCACGCTTTACCCCAGCCAGCGCCACGTCGGCGCGGCAGATCCACAACGCAAGCTGAGACGCGGCACAGTCACGCAAAGCAGACAGGCTCCGTAAAGGCGATAAATCCTTCAGACAGCAGCAGAGATGGGATCTATGCCTGCACGCTGACAGCGCGCTGCTGGGAGCTAGGTTAACTCATGGCAGGAGCGAAGTGGGTGTCATCTGCAACAGCAATGGTTAATTTAAACAACATCTCCGCAGCGAAAAACCTGAAGGGGCTGGCTAACACGGCCTGACTTCCAGAGGCTTCAGGGGCCAGGGAAAGCTCTCATTCGAGCAGCCCTGCCCTGCAGGACCGCAACAAGCGTCCCCCTGTTTCCAAGTTTGTGGATTTGCTTCACCGACTGCCACTGCAGCCCGGGCTGGTGCAAACGCCGAGGCCCCCCCGCCACGCTCAGAAGAACGCTCGGCAAGTTCATCTACCAGCAACATCGCAGACGGAGATCCCTTCCCATGTAATTACAGGGTGGTGCCACTGCGCAGATGTCTTCATGCAAAGCTTCAGCTGCCCACAATTAACCAGAAAAAACCTGCAGCAAATGTGGTTGGGGGTGGGGGGGTAGGAAGGGAAGACAAGCTTACCCTAAATTTGACAGAACTGCCTATAAATAGCTGTAGGGCCTTGTCAAGCACATCTTTGCTGTAATTTCTCCTAAAATATCATGTCAGTGGGATTTAGTCCCACGTGTATATTTTCTATCAGAAAATAGCCTCGCTAATACATCTTGAAGACGTCTCGCTGCTCTCTGCCTAGCATCTGGAAGGTATGCACGTGGATTTATAAGGCTTATGTGAAGCACAAGTCAGCAGTTAATCCATTTGATTGTAAATCATGTGACTATGTACTGTGACCACATTAAAACTCTGCCATCAATAAAAAAAGGGAAAACTACGGCTAACTTATAATTTTGGTTGACTGAATCAAGCCTATTCCATGGACTCACATGCATTTGGTCCCAGATCTGTCATACAAAGGAGAAGCTCCACAATCACCTCTTTAATGACTTACACATGCGGCTCACGAGGCTGACAGGCCCGAGACTTTTCTGCCCTCCCCTCAATATTTATTTATTTGACAAAAGGAAAATAGAGAAAACTGAACACTGGTATCACGAAGGGTGCCGAAGCAGGAGATGTGACTTTTATTAAGAGTTGCAGCCTTAGCCTAAGGAGACAGAGCATTGGAAATACGGGTAAGGCTTAAACATCTCTGACCAGACTCAGGGCGACTTCATGCCCCGAAGGAGGGACCACGTTATACCGAAGGCAAATTTCAAGCGAACGCTTTTGCCCACTGCTTCCACCGTATGCCCACACCCTCACGCCTGCCAGGCCTAAGACTTCAAGAGGCCGTCTCCGTACCATTTTTCCTAGCGTCGTAAGCATCTGTTCAGCGAAGGTGCTAGCTGCCCACGCGGCGCAAGGCTGCCCGTTGAACGCAGGCCTTCCCAACAGGCGTAACCCGCAGCCGGTGTGCTGCCGCCTGTGCCGCGCCGCTGCCTGTGCCGCGCCGCTGCCTGTGCCGCGCCGTGCCGGCTCCTCTAGAGGCTGCAGATCACCTGGGGCCTGCGCAGGGCTCCGGCAATCCAAGCCCAGCCTTTCTGTCCGAAGGCCCCAGCAGGACTTTATCTCTCCCGTTGCAGAGCAGCTCCTCCCCGAGCCCTGCTGGCTGACCCTGCCTGCCACCGGGCCGCGAAAGCCCGGGGGGGCGACGCGGAGCCAGAACTGCTGACAGCAGAATCGCACCTTGCTGCCCTTGGACGGGAAAGCGAGTTTTTCCTAGGAAACGCGTGCACCGCCACCGGCCCCGGGTTCACACTGCAGCTCAGCTGAGGCTTGCGACCGGCACCGCGGAACCGTCCCCTCGCTCGTCCCAGCCGAGTAGCCTGAAATGGTCTGCCAGAAACAAAACCCGTCATACCTATCTCACCGTGTTCTAAGCTATTTACTTTCAGGTATCTTCCACAAATATCTGCCGCCCCTGCCCAAACGTCAGGGAAGCGGGGCAGCACTGGCTAATCCCTCCAACGGCCCGCTAGGCCCTGGGAAGACACGTCTGTGCGGGGGTGGGACACGGACAAACGCCCCCTCCTCGCGTGCTACCTGGCTCCGGAGGCTCCATGGGGGCAGGTGCCGTGATGGGGATACGAAATCCCCGGAGGGTAAAGGAGCGAGCAAGGCAGGGTGTGGGCGTCCAGGGTGGGAACCACCTGATGGTGACTGCAGGGAACGGGTGGTGCCTCCATCTTCCCCGGAGCTGAGAGAGTTGCTCAGATTTCCTGTAAATGAAGAGAATCTGCCTGGAGAGCTGCTGCACAGTTGAAATCGGACTGCGAACGCCCGAGTAAGCTTCCTTTCCTATGTTTTTTTCATGCATTCATAACGGTACATTTAGAGCTTTAGGGTGCTTAACGCCAGGCACTCAGATACTGAAGTGGCTTGGTTCCAGCGTCAAGGGCAGTTCGGAACTCAGCAGCCATCACAACACAAGCGCTGTGGGGAGTGCAGGAGGCATCAAAATAAATGGCCGGAGTGACATCAAAACAGCGCTATCGGATCCTGAGCGCTTCCCAAGAACAATCTTATTTACAAAGAAGTTAAATTTTCTTAGGCACCACTTCTGACCGCTTGAACGTTTGCCCCACACTCGTCGGAACAGAGCCAGCTCAGAGCAACTTGCCCGATCCTAGTTTCCCTTCTTCTGAGAACACCTTTAGCTCTTTCAAAAGTTCATTAACGGCTGTACCCTGAGAGGCACCCCCAGCAATACAACGGACAGGGCGTCATCTCCTGCAGTAAGAGCAGGAAATGCCTACCGTGGAATTACACACTGGGATGTTCTTGATGGTGTTCTCTGATAGCGCCCTGGCACCTTCTGAATACATTTTCACATCAAAGCATCGCCAGTATAAACATACTTTGTTTACACTGCTCCTCAAAAATCGTTATTCAATGTCTTCTAACCACGTATAAATTGCTGATCAGGCCAACTTCTACCACTTCTAACCCATCTGGATTCCAAGTTCAGAGTTCAAAATGCATTCTCTGATTGTAGTTAAACGGCCAACTCTAAAGTCAACGTAACGCTCGGGCTGACACACTGCTGAAGCTTTCTCAAAGAGAGTGCTAGGACGCATTTAAGAGGATTCTAGCGAGGAAAATGCCCAGCATTTCACCACTCCTATAAATCCCGTAGAGTAGAACTAGATTAAATAGACCTTCGACTCTGAACAAGATCCTCACAATCTAGTGCATTTGAATTAAAAATACCGATGTTTAACTACATCACATATTAGGAAGAAAAAAGCAGTGCAATGCAGCTAGGGTAGGAACACGTCGCTTTCCGAAACACAGCCACGAAAATAAGGAAATGAAGCCAATACCTGTGCTTCCACCTCTCCGCGATGATTACTACAGATCAGAGCCCCCACATTTTGACCCAACATTGCCTTTTACTTCTAGCTCCTGAAGACATCATTCTCCTCCTCAACTGTTACTCTGATGGCTTTTGATGTTGTAGTTGCAGGTAGTTTGCTGTGAGGTTCTGAGCAGCATCGCAATTGTAGGAGACAGAAGAACATCACCTCTGGGTGAGGAAATGAACATAATCTGGGTCACGACCACTTAACATATGGTCTGTAATGTGTGGGACAGACAGCACGGACACAGGCGTGAAGGCTGGGGAACAGAGGGCCTGCCACCATTAAATGATATATCCCTTGACTGGTTCTGTGCACGAGGGCTCCTCAGTGCTTAGGAGCAACGTATTAACTTCTCATACTTTTAAATACTTAGTTGACCGGAGCGAGGGCGCATCAGAGCAAAAGCACATTTGTGGATGGAAATTGGTTTATCTCAATATATTGCTGTCCCCGACGACATTGCTGTAGTAAAGTACAACATGGCTACGGAGAGAGAAGGCATTAAATACGCTTCGCCCGTGGTCAGGCGTGCCAGCGTGGTGTCCCCAGCCCATTATATAAACATGTGCTCCGAGAAGAGTGTTTCGATTCTGGAAATTAGGCTGTCGTGCAAAAAAGTTACCGTGAGAACATGAACTGGGGTTAAAAAGGACTACTTGTCCGAAGGCAAGAACCCACCACGCTCACCTATGGGAGGAGTTCTTGTTAGGCCTCCCCCTCAGTCAAAGCAAACACACAGAGAAAATAAAGGAAAAGCAGAAAGGCCTCACCAGCAGCTCAGCCGCCCTCTTGCTTTCCTACCTACCGGCCACCTGGTTTTAGACAAACATACAGATGTATTCTAAATTCATTCTTAATCCAAATCTAAACACGGCACCTTCATCAGGCCCATCCACAGTGGAAATTCCATATTCCTGTTGCAATCAATCATACGTTATTTTTTACATAGGTAGCATAATAGGTAAGCAAAGTGCTATATATATTTGAATTCTGGCTCTCAGATTCACAAAAGTATAAGCACTGACAAACCGGTTACTTTTTTCCCCTGTCATCATTTCACTTTCAAGGGAAGTCAAGCGTGCCCCTTGATCAAGAAGGCGCTTGTATACCTGAGCACACGTGTGCATAGGCCCATGGGGAACATTAAACAGCGTTCAAATAGAAGCGTGGGGGTTTCCTCTCAGTTAACTCTGTTAGTTGTGCCCACTTTTTTAAAACCATCGCAAACTGCAGTATTAGGGAACCGGCTGCGAGCAGATGCGTACACGCTACCGGTGCAGAGTCCCGCTACGAAAGTCCTTCACCGTACGCCGACAGCATCCCAGCCGCGTCATGTTCAAGTTCACATCTCACTCGGGTCCCGCAGGAGCCTTCCAGTAAGCCCCGCGTGCACCTAAGGCTTTAGCGGTGAGCAATGCACAGCCCAAATAACGGAGCTGCGGGCCACCTCAGTGGAGCTATGGGCCACCTCAATGGAAATGGAAATTTAGACATTTTCCACTTCTTTGCCTGACTTCTCTTAGCTGAACCATGCCACGCTTCTTAGGGTCAAACCAGAAACAAACGCATCATTTCTATATGAAGCCGGCAAATGGGAATCAAACCGAAGTGGGCGCAGGCTGAATTGACGGCATAGGTCTAAGTATCTGATGACTGACTGAAGCCTGGCTTCTAATAGACCAAATCAAAACTGTAAAACCAGTGCTGAAATACTTGTCTTGACGTTTCGTTTCATCTCTGACATTGCTTTCAATCGCCCGAAACCAAACCGGTAACCTAAACGGGCGTTTCTATGCGCTAGTACTTGTGCGCTCATGATTTGGATACTAAGTGAAGCATTAAATATAACCTGGGCTGGCCCTTTCTTCCAAGTACCCATTAGATGTCTGCCAAAAAAAAAAAATCACTAAGAATTTTTTGTAAAGTACAAAAGACTTTGATATGTCAGTCAAAGATCCCATCACAAAACACCTTTCTTACACGAAACCCGCAAACATTAACGCAGTCACTAAAAATTCTGTCAAACAACCATCCTCAAACAATTAAGGAGTGAAAAAACCCCAGCCAAACCCTAAACCAGCGTGACCCCTGGTTCTGGCAGCAGTTTCCGTGCCGGCTGTGCTGCGCGCAGGT
Source organism: Nycticorax nycticorax (assembly GCA_023375905.1). Lineage (NCBI taxonomy): Eukaryota > Metazoa > Chordata > Aves > Pelecaniformes > Ardeidae > Nycticorax > Nycticorax nycticorax. The sequence goes on from JAKFQP010000243.1 coordinate 105,179, forward strand.
ACGCCGCTCGGGGAGGGGAGCACCGGTGGCTCCTTTCCCCCTCCCCGCTCCTGCTCACATCACGCCACGTTGACGGTGTTTCCCACCAAACCCAAGGGAATGACGGAGCCGCGTGGGTGGCTGTGTGGAACAAAGATGGAGAGCGCTTTTCCCACCCCCAGGCATGCTGGTCGCTTCTCCAGGTGGGCTTTCCTGCCAGCAGTCCCTGTTCACAGTGCAGCATCCTACCCTCCCGGTATTGCTCCTGCCCCTGCCAGGAAGAGTTTGGAAGGTCAGTGCAGGAGCACAAGCGTCATCTACATTCGTAGCTTTGTCCAGCATCAGCTGAAACTTTCCTCATAAAACGCTCGTTAGCTCTTTGAAAGTTCATTAGCTGCTGTACTTGAGTCGTTCGCCCCAACATGACAGAGGTGTGATCTCTTCGACACCAGCAGGGAGTGCCTACTGTCAAATTAAACACGGTAATTTACTGTGACGATACCCCGCCACGCGACAGGATGCATTTTCACGTCGCAGACTTCACGCTCGCGTCTCACGTCCCTCCTCCTCGGGCAGACGAGCCCGAAGCCCCATTTGCAAAACACAGTGCTCGGCCTCGACACCAAGGACTCATTGCAAGGACAGACAGGACCAAACTCCTTACTCAAATGAGGAACGGCTTCCTCAGTCCCAGCTAAGCAACGTGGTAATGCTAATCAGCAGTATTTTCCAAGTGATTATACTTTTAGAATAACGATGTTAATAAAAATGACAAGTAAGAGGGCACCTGGGATAGTTCTATCGCGTGCCTGCTGAAATTGAAGTAGAAGTTTCCGGAACTCATACCAGCACACAGTTTAAGAGAGTCACCTTGAACGTACTTCACAATTCAGCTACGTCCAAGCAAAGCTATCCCCTAAGTCCGATGCCATGTCAGCTGATGCAAACGAGCATTCGCCGAATGAGCGAATACCTAAGCGCATTCAGCCTTGGCGCCAAAATCACGCACGGCACAAGTTGTTGATGAATTCGCCTGGATGGGTCACCAGGAAAACATTTTCTGCTTCTTTCTAAGAATAACACCAGTTATGCATCTCCCAGGAAAGTTAGCTATTAACCAATGACAGCCTCTATACAGGACTTAAATCGTTACCATTTTCCTCATCCAGACGCATTTCACCGTTAGACAAAAGATCCGGCACCAAAGATTTTCCAGGAAAGCCTGCAACTTATAAAGGTGAACATCACATCCACCATGCGCAGCTGCATCGTCAGGAACATCTTTTACTCCTTTGGAACCGAAGTCCTTAGCTGTCCCGAGCTTTTGTTTGAGCAGCCCCCTAAGGAAAGGTGACTTTTGGCTACCTTGATAGGCTCCCATTTTCCTTTAACCCCATTTGTTTCTCTTCAGTATTCCCTCAAAACTGCTGAATAAGCAAATGTTCCAAGACGCCCCAGGTATGGACTGCCATCTCCACGTGACGGAGAGAACTTGCCATCTCTTTCTCTCCTATTCCCTTCCTTTCTGTTTCTTTAATTAAGAGTCAAAAACGTGCCACCTCCGGCCTGGACATTGAGCACCCATTGGCCCCGTGATTCCCCAAGAAACCAAAGCCACGTGCTTTCCTCATTGGGAACAACTACACAGCTCCATTCACCAAACGTATACAGAGTTCTTAAATATTCCAGAAACTCACCTTATCTTTCAACTAGTCTAAAACTGCACCTAGGGTTATAACAGGATGCCTTGATAAGAATCTTTAAAGCTGGTGCTGCCTGTGCGCACGTGGGCGCTCGTGCACGCAGAGGGGCGGCACCGCAACGGCCCAGCAGCCGTACGCTCGTTCCCTCTTTCTCCCCGGAGGCAGCTGCGCGCACCCCGTGCCGCCCTCCGGAGATAACGCGATAGCGGTCCTGACGGTTCCTGCTCTCTCGGCAGCGCGTGATGCGTCGGCTGACCCAGCTGCAGACGCGCTGCCTCCTGCACCCTCCATCACCACCGGCTTACCCAAAGAAAACATACAAGAACCGGCAAGTTGGAGGCCTCCATCACACGGTGCCCTACCCGAAAGATAAGGCGAGGAGGCTGAGACATCCCTTTGGTATGCTTTGACTTGGTATGCCGCCGCCCGAGGAGGGAGCCCGTGCCCAGCCACGCTTGGGGCCAGCGTCCCGCCGGGTCTGGCCAGCGTGGCCCTGCCGGGCCGGGGCAGCAGCGGCTGTTCCCGGCCGTGCGGCTGACGGAGTGATGGGCAGCAGCTATGGGACACCACCTCAGTACTGGACAAGGGCAAAGGAAAGAGAAGGGGTGCAAAATGGCAGGGCTGAGGAAGAGATGGGCTAGATTTCCCTCTACACGCACAGCCTTTACACAGAGCACCCCAGAGCCGGTCAGCCGGTCAGCATTTACACCTAACTGCAGCAACCCTCTGTGCCTATTTTTTACGTTGTGTCTGAAATCCCAGCACAGAGAGATCTCCCCCTCTCGGTCCTCCTGTCCCGTTGTCCTTCCACGTGCCCTCTCAGCCCACACCCCTAGAACCTCATTCCTTCGTCTCTTCGTGAGTAAAGTCCGGGGACTCTGCCTGTACACGGCAACAGCTACAGAAGGAAGGAGGGGGTTAAGAATGGATTTCGTTCACTGTTCCGATTGCCCCATCTGCCATCAGCCTATTGACCGTACGTAGAACAACGAACCTACCATGCCAAATCCTTAAAAAATCAGAAACATCTGAAACGCCTCTCACCCGCTGAATGTTTCTGGAGGATTTTTCTATGTGCCAAATAACGGTGCAGTTTCACCCTTTACAACTTCAGCAAAGCTTCTGAAAATGGCCTAGAAGCCCAGCTAAGATGAAAATATGCTACTAACCATTGCCGCAACCCTGGCCTGACTGAACGCACAAGTCCTTTTGTCTTTGCCGGCTACGCGACAGCTACAGATTCTGTATTCGCCCATTTTAAGCACTTCAAAACATCTTTGTGAGGGTCTTGACAGTCTTCCAGCAAAAAGCAGCTGTCAAAATGTATTGTACAATATACTAGCAGACCTCCTCCACACTGCTGCTATAATTACGTGTTCGGTTTGGTGGTTTTTTTTTTTTATTTTGGCTTTAAAGCAGCTTACAGAGAATATAATTTTCAGCTTGACTAAATAAGATGTTCAGAGCACATCAGGTCCGTAATTATATTTAAATTTGAGAAGAACACGTTCAGTTTAAAAGCCAGCAAGCATCAGAGTTGGTAGTGATTTATTTTACCTTTCACAGCTTCTGAAAGCCAAACCCTCAGAGTAACTGCAGTTCACAGAGTATGCAGGAATTCGGGACCGCGCAGCACCCACACGTCCCTTTCAGGGCAGCACTTGATAGGTGAAAGCTCTGAAGCCTTTACGCTCCAACTCTCTTCTGACTCTTGACTTCAGTGAGATAGGGAATTCAACTCCGCACCTCAGCAGCCGTGACAACTTACAGAGAAAAGGGTACATCTCCTATTAGGGTCTGGCTGTCTGCAGCGCTCTTGTAACACAAACCACCAATAAATACAGCTCAGCTGCTTTTATGGACGCTCGGTGTCAACGCAGCTATGCAACAGAGCCAGAGGTTACTGGGGAGCCTGGCTCCAAAGACGTACACGAGCATATTTTTGAAAGCTCTATTTAATATGGGATCTTTTTCAAAAGCCTCGGCCAAAGGCGCCCCAATACAAGCAGGCTGAAGCCAAGGGTCGTACGGGAGCGAATCTGACCCTGTGCTGCACGGTCTCGCGGCCCTTTCCTCGGCCCGTGCCCTCTAGCATGGAACCCGGCCCTTCACAGGCTACTTGACGTTGGCAAAGGAGTGCTGGGTAAGGTTACTGCTACAGATGTTGGCTCTTTATCCAGAAAAGGATGACTCTTTGGTTAGGACAGAAGGAAACGGGCAAAAATAAATGGCTCTCATAACAGAGGAAAGTTTGGGAGTTTTGCAGGGCCCTGTGCTAGGACGCGCGTGATGAAAGAAGCAGGTAGATGCCCTAGAAAAAGGGGTGGTGCGGAGCAGTGCTAAAGCCTGCTGAGGAGACCAAGTCGTTGAGGTCAACAGGGGCTCCGAGAGCAGTCACCCCACCTCCCCCAGACAAATATCAGGAGATGTATCACAGATACGAAATACAACAGAATGACCTAAAAAAGGATTTATGTTTTACTACTCCAAGGAAGAACTAGCGACCGGGAAATGAACTACCAAGTTCAGAGCGAGCAAAGGGAAAGGGTCCTCATGCAAGGGATAACAAATCTGTAGCGCTCCCTGTTGCTGCAGGCGGACGCCAGAAGTTTACTTAAATTCAAGATGCGGATGGACAAAGACAGGGAAAATAAACCCACGGGAAGTTACCGAGAGTCCCCTCCGTCTCCTAGAAGCCTCTGTTTTACCATTCAGATAAAACCGGGGACGGCCGATAATAATGATAAATGTCATCTCTCAGCTGTTCCAGCTGGGCAAGCAGGTAAATGCACAAAGAGAAAGAAGTGGGCAGTGAACATCTGTCTGCGACTTGAGCAAGCCAGCACCAAGAGACTTGTACCGCTTAATTTTTTTTCCTAGCTAACGTATTTAAAGAAGTTGTCTGAAACAATGAGTTACCTTGAAAATAAACACAAGATTCTATCCAGAACAGGCTATATAAACATGTTAAAGCAGCCCACAGCCACTTTGAACTGCAGCCTGATCCTGCGTAACACATCAGCGCTGTACGCCGAAAACTCTCCAATCCTGCCAGTTCCAGGGTCGTATTTTTAAGCTGACAAATTTCCCTCTAATAATCTTTCCTTCATATTTAACGAGATAATTTTCTCCTCCATTTCTTCACTTTATTTTTCATTTCGCATTAAAAAAATCCCTTATATTCACGCTTCAGCTCCTCTGAACCATTCTTACTCATTCACAAGGCAAACCAGAAAAACAGCAATGCATCAGGTACAAGCTCGTTACACGCCTCGGCTTTTTTCACGCGAGCGAGCGCGAATCCCTCCCAGCCAGGATGCCCAACGCCTCCCCTACCCACTCAAAAACGCAGTCCTAGTTATCAAGGCTGCGTTGTGAAGCAGACGCGGCTTTGATCTTCACGTAGATTCCCCATACGCTTAGCCATTTCTTTCTGTCAATACTATTCCATATCCTCAATTCTCTTATTGCAAAATCTGGCACGGTTTTGAGTTAGGCAGCTTTAAAAGCAATGCAAAAGTCCTTAACAGTAAGGAAACTCATTAACCTTTATGTCTTGCTCTAGTACATGAACATACAAAATCAAATAATAAAGTACTTCAGCAGAAAAGCAGGGAATTTTCAGGTGATTACAGAAGGCAGACAGCCTGTCACTTCAGGGAATGGGGGGACCTTCACTCTTTTTTGGGGAGCTCCGCGTTTTGGGGGGTTGGGGTTTTTTTTGTTGTTGTTGGTTTATTTGAACGAGAGCCTAAGTATTTACATTGTATGACTTGAGAGGTGGTCTTGTGGCAAAGCATCACAGAAGCATCACAGATGGACCCCTGTGTTCCAAACACATCTAAAACGTGCCCAGGCTTATCTCGTACAATACAATTCAAGCCTCATTTTCCATAGCGGACAAACGCCAGCAGCAGCAGCAGCTTCCTCACAGAAGCCCTGTACTTCTCTGATGTGCTGCCTCGTCACACGGGTAGCCTGTAGAAGCTGGAGGCTGCGACATTGTGAGCAGCTCTGAGGCCTTAGGAACACCACGTACACCTGCGGCCACAGGCATTTCCCTCGTGGCTGCCAGAAGCCTTTCCAGCCCGAAATTACCACGACTGTTTGTCGTGCACCAAGTTGCAGGCAAACACAATCACAACATCAACTCTGAGCCCCCACTGATGGTTTTGGCGGTGCTGCTGCCTGCCCAGGAACGGCAGAGAGCACGAGTAAAGCCGCCTCGGAGGCAACGCGCCACTTTCTACAAGCCGAGTCACTTCTGCACCTCGCCTCCAAGTTATCATTCACACAGGGTAGTCCTGGGAGTCCAAAAGCAGTATCGATAGGATGTATTCAGGCTAGTAAGGACCTGGCTAGCGTACGCTGCAGAACCACCAGGCTGGCAAATACGATGTGGAAGGTACAAACTGCTGTCCCTCAGAATAAAAAACATGCCTGTTCCCGTTGGCCATATCTATGCTGGGCACTTCTGATATTTGAATTCAGCATGGAATGTGTTCAGACAATGAGTTGTGACTAATCACTTTCTTCTCTTTACTTTTAAAATACACGTAACTGCACAACACTCAAATGGCAAAATACACCCTTCCCAGCTTTCCCATCAACTGGCTTAATTCAACCCTCTATCCATAAGAACCAGGCACAGCAAGAAATGACACAGGTTTTATACTAGAGATTTTTAACTGGAGCCCTGTAAGAAATCAGCCTGTGTTCTGCCTGTAGCCTGATAATTCTGCCACATTTCCAGTCCTGCTCACCTATTTTTCTTATCAACTAGAAGTCTCCTTTTGGGGCTGAGGGGACGACAGGACCTACTTGCTCACTAGTAGCAGCAAGGAGAGAAAAATGCTGCCGACGTCCCATTCGGTATTAACCCAAAACAACATTGAGTGGGCTGTCAAACAATAATCGAGCTGGATTTATACCTCTCGCGCTCCTGAAGGGTACGATAGACAGAGAGGAAGGCCTCGCAGCACAGCCGTGCTAACAGGAACGTCCACGGGGCGATTAACTGCTGTGTTACTAGACCAGCTCAAAGATTTGACACGTTTTCTTCAGCTCCCTCAACCAGTCCTATGCAAAATCCGGTGGGCCGGGGTGGCCCCACACCAGGGAGGAAAGCCAGAGCAGCATTTGGTGGCAATCCACCGTGCTGTTCGCAATCCTGGCAACCCGCAGCCCTGCGGGGAGGGAGGGGAGAAGGAGAAGGCTCCCATTTCCCAGGATCATCCCTGGAGCTCTTGGACATCACTGCATGGGGAAATTCCTAGGGTCCCCGAATGAAGAAGATAAGAATATCTTGGGTTTTTACTATCAGAGCCCTATGGCTACAGGTATTTTATGTCTACGGAAATCAAACTACAGGCAAAGTCTAAAGCACTCGATGGATTTTGACCCCTTCTGGGAACACTACTGAGAAACTAGCGCCTGCTCCAAGCTAAGACCTCAGGATCCATTCCAGGGGTGAATATGGCAGACGAGCAGACCGTGCAAATACAAGGATCCGTATCGTTCAGTACCCCACCCCGAGCACTGACAGTGCGAAGGCTGCGTACCCCTGGGGAAACAGAGCACCCGCAGCACATCCAGGACGCCCTGGGTTAGAGGAACAGAGCACTAAACACTGCAGGATCCGGGCAGACACTTCCTATCCTGTTTTCGGTGCGAACAGAACCTACATCCCGGTCCACGATTTTCTCTGGACCGAACCTGGCTATTTTCATTGCCACCAAAACACATTCATTAGCTTCAGCAGTTTGCAGCCGTTGTACACGTGGATGGGTCAATATTCCTGCTACAATGAGTTTCCAAAATAATTGAGTTCTCAAGTTTTAATCAAGTTCCACTGAACCGAACAAGAAATTTGCTCGAATAAGAATGAAATCCAATGGATTTAACATGTGGAGTTCACTATGAAAAGCTCAAAGCGACGTTCCCCCCCCCCACTGCACGTGTGCATCGTGGCCAGTCCTTCGGCTTCGTGACTTGGGAGCGACTGAGCACAACGCCCGACGCAGGTGCGCCGTACAGAGCAGGCGTCCCGAGGAGCAGGCACGGGTCTGCCTGAGGTTACGAGAGCCCTGTCATACCAGGATCAGCTGTTGTTTTCAAAGATGCTTAGAATTTAAAATGACTTGAGAACTTGCAATTACTGAGCATGAAATCGCATCTTCACGCTCGGGCTGCTACAAGGATTCCAGTCGGGTTCCAGGAAGCGAACGCTAGGACAGCGGGAAGGGTTACGATGAGCTTCACGCGCCACTTGCAGGGCCAAGTTCACCCTTGTTATCGTCCTGGCGACTTCACTGTAGCTATACCAGAGAGGGCTTCGGTTCAGTGAATTCCACAGACGCATGGAATAAAAAGGGGGTTTACGCAAATGATGGCAATCGTGCCCTGTGTCTGTCTCTGAGCATTTTCCAAGTCTGGGAGGGCAGGAAGACATGGCAAAGTCCGCAAGGAGCATTGCTAATCACGCATGCGGCAGAACACCTCACCCGCTCTCACCCGCCCAGAGCGAGAGCAGAAGATGGAGGCCGGGAAGCTTAAAACAAGGAGGCAACAGAGCCTGCCGGGCGAACTGCTTCCCTGCTGGCTGCCATTTCTGCCGGTAACGGGGAGGCGAATCGCACGCCATCTATAGCAGCAACACCTCACCACTGCAGCTTCCCTGCCAACTCACTCCTTGCTCCGCAGGCAGGGGCAGGGAGAAGATCCATCCGCTCTCCGACAATTCCACTCCAGGGGGCACAGGGAGCTGCCGCCCCCGTCTGCACCCACCCGCCCACGCCTCCGACGGACTCGGTGACCCACCAGGTCCCTACCCATGCCACGTAAACAGCACGCGTGCCGTGTGGCGAGGGAACGAGTTCGCTGTCGGTAACTCAGTTGGCATCACCCGAAACGCAGACGAATGCAAGTCTCTGACTTGCAAGCGAAGCGCGAAGACGGGCAAAGGCAGATCGTACGGATAGAGCTCTGGCGCAGGAGTCACGGTGCTGCGTGGCGCACCACAAGGCTTTAATTATGCAGGTCTCTTTCAAGGTCTGGTTTGAAAGCAGACAAAAGCTCACAGGCAGCTGGGGAGGGATTCTCTTTCTGCAAAAAACGTTAATGGTATCTGAAGCAAGGAAAACATTTGAAACAAGTTAAACCGAAACCCAACCAGTTGGAGCTTTTCTTGCCTATTCATTTGTGTCTTAATCACTTCTTCCCCCACTTTGCCTCTGCCTCTGACCCACCATCATCCCTTTGCTCCCATAACACTTCCTCCTGGAGCTTCCTTCCCCGCTGTTCTGCTTTATCTGTTTTATTCCCTTTCGTTCTTGTAAAAAGAGCATCTCTCTACCCTGAACTACTTGTTCTCATTAACGTAACCCGCTGCCTTCCCAGATCTGAGGATGTCTCTCTCTGTTCTCTCTCCTGCTTTCCTAACCACAGCTCACCCAAGCCTCCTTCGCCCCGCGCCCCGAGGAGGCGGCAGGCCCAGCGGAGCGGGTGGGAGCTAGCAGGCGGCTCAGCAGATGCCGTGGGGAAGGGGTCCCTTGTGCTGCGCTGGAAGCAGCTGGGCCAACCTGCAGAACGTAGCTCCCTCGATGTCACCTCCGTCCAGCTGAGACGCTTCTGCAGAACACCACCACATTGCCAGAGCAGAACGGGAGGAGGAGGAGGAGGAGGAGCATTGTGCCTCGCTCCTCTGCAAGACGCCTGCCCTTACCGTTGCTGTGCCAGTGCCCGCCAAGGCACCGTGGTGGGGGTCCTCTGACGCAATGACTACAGGATAAAAACTCCACTTCAGAAGCTGGGACACCACCTTTTCTCCATTAGTCCCGCTAACAGAAATAAAACGCGCTCTCTCCAAAACGCCAGTAGCAGGTCCCTTATCTTCTGCGGGCCAGCTATCGAGACGTCGCTAACAGCTCCTACACGCGCACACTTCAGAGGATTTCCTTATCTGAACCCAAGCCGAGCGATACCTGGTGAGTTACAGATGTACACGCTAGGGCAATCTTCTGTTTACATTAATTCTACAAGTCAAACACATCCTTCTCGTTCAGAAGAACTAACTTCACGTATGACTTCTGGAAACGCTCCGGCCTCAGCTCCAGGTATGTTGCAGCATTTCTTGTCAAGTTGAGTTTCTAATACATTGTCACGGAGTACTAGGATTAGCAAAAGTAACTTGGGGCTGGCAGAAGTGGTTTTGACTGAAACATTAAAATATCAAGAAAAGCATCCCCAGGCAGAACCACATCTACGTGTACAGGACACAAAACCTTTCATAGGGAGCCAACGTGCTCAAACGGCATAAATTGCAGTATTTGTTCTGTTGAGTCAGTGTGTTCGTAAACTCCCGGTCAACTCACTTACTGGAATATTTTGGTGTGTTCCAATAATAAAACTGCACATTCAAACCTCCTCTCTCTCTCCCCTACATTTATTTATAAGTAAGTTACACAACTACGCTTAATTATTAGAAGCAGACACCAGGATTCACCATAGCTTCTGCCCCTGCTTACGGGCCAGCCAAAAATCTCTCTCGCAGAATGCGGTGCCAAAGCATTAAGCAGCTGGAAGGAAAGGGCAACGAGGCAGAGCCTTTCCCCACCGGCCAGCCAAACAGACCCCTTCAGGAGTCCGGATCCAGAACAACTTGCTTACGAGCTTCACACCCATTTCAGAAGTCCTCTTAACGGGAATGGAGCGCAGCTACGTAACCTTACAGGAACTGCTTCTGCACTCTCCGGACTGTATCTATACAGATGTATTTTCACAGGATAGCTGCTCTCTGAGACCAGAGAGCCACTTCTAAATGTCAGCAGACTTGATGGTAACCTTTTTCCGTGAGTTATGTGAATACACGTAAGATCACTTTTAAACTGAAGTCCATCCTGGAGGAGATACCAGGGGCAGCAGCTGCTTTGAAATGTCTTGAAAGAGAGAGAAATGAGCAGTGATTTCCTGAAGGCAAAATAGGAAAATTCACAGCTTACTAATGTGCTCCTGTCCTGAAGATCACAACCAGAGTAGAGTTTTCAAAAAAACAGTCCAAATAAATGTTTGGTTTAGACCTGGCTTCAAAATCCCCTGGTACTGAGAGAGACTAAGGAATACAGAATCATAGAATCACAGAATTGTTTAGGTTGGAAAAGCCCTTGAAGCTCACCCAGCCCAACCGTTCCCCTAACCCTGCCATCCCACCGCTAAACCCTGTCCCTAAGCACCTCATGTGCCCGGCTTGTAAATCTCCCCAGGGATGGGGACTCGATCCCTTCTCTGGCGAGCCTGACAAATATATCATGGAAGAGGGCTAAAATGCGGGTGCTCGTTGGGCTTGCAGGCTGGCACATACAGTTGAAAGGAGCGGACGGTAAGAATGGAAACGGTGGAAGGCAGGACGCCTTTATGGACGGAATGCTTCTTATCTGGCTGAGTGGAAGCAGGAAAAAGATGGCTCGAGAAATATATTCTTGGCCAACTGGCGAGACAGGAATGATCCAGCTCAAACCTCCGCTGTTCACAATTGCTGGATCTGAAGTACTTTTCAGATAGGTTAGTAGTCCAGGTTTGTTACAAAAACCATACTCCTAACACTCAAGAAAATCCGACATGCTGTGAAACAGCTGGTTAGCAGGTAGCCTGTCTCCAAAAATCACAAAGGAAACCGAATGGAAAAGCACAAAACTTAGTAGGTACAAAACAAAAGTACCAGTGTGTGAACGACACTCAGTTTTCCATTGGCGCAGAAGACACAGAAGCTGGATTCAGTGTTTCGGGGTGGATCTTTGCTCGTCTGTTTGCCTGTTTTCTCCCAGAATGCGTCAGATAATGCCACCTTTCAGTTGTACCATAGCGTCACCAGGGACGAACTTCACAAGTTTAATTCATTCATCATAAGCATAAAGAATGGGTGAACAAGCCGAAGTCCTCAACTCTTTTTAAAAACCACACACAGATCAGTTCTTAGCTAGTGTAAATCCGCTCACCAAAGGTGACGGAAAATCACTTTACACGAGCTAAGCGTGCGATTCTGTTCTTAAAAAGGAGGAAAGGACCGTACCTGTTATTACTGCAGAAGCGCTCGTTCTGAAAGGCGTTAAACTCGCCTACAGGCACAGGGTCGGCCGCCCCCGCCCCGGCAACAATCACACGAGCGCATGAACAGGCACAGGTGCCAGACTTCCAAAGGGAAATCCCACAAGAGGTTATTCCCTTCCCTCATGGAAGGGGGCAGCGGAGATGAACACGCTTGTCCCTTCTCGACTCAAGAAAAGACCCAAACCGCTCCCATTTTTTCCTAACTCCCCCTCATCCTGCACGCCGGCACCACGCACGTGGAACGTCAAGCAGAGAGAGGTAAGACGTCACGCCGACGCCACAGCATCCCGTCGTCCTGAATGAAGCTGACCCGAGCGAGCGAGGCAGAAACAGGCCCGCGCCGCAGGGCTAGAAGCAAGCGAGACCGCCAACTTTATTGCTGTATGCAGGACTTAGGGCCAAGTCTTGCGACAGACGCCCTTCCGCAGTGGGGCAGATTGGCCTTTCGAGGCATGAGCTCTTTATTCACAAAATGGCCCATTACCAAACCTACCCTTTCTTTACATTCTGCTGAGCTATAAAAACTACCAACCTAGAACTGCATCTCACTACTTTTTTTTTTAAAAAAAGAAACACCACCTTTCCATGAATCTAGGGCATGTTTCTCCCAAAACACCTGCCCCACTTTCACGTACTGTACATCATCAGCTTCCCACTTTTTTTTTAATTACCGAACAAGTAATTTCTCACAGCCGGTTTACACAGCTCAGTACCACAGCCCCTGAACGGCAGGCCAGTCACAGAGGGGTTACCTAAGCGTATAATGAGACAACGGGACTGACCTCGGGGCTGTGCCTTACGCCGGTGCATCCCTTCCCAGCATTCCTTCGTCTTTTCCGTCCACGCCAGATTCAAACGTAGGCTGCACACAAGCAGAGCAAAACTTTGCTTTTGAACCTTTTCAGGTAGACGTGGTGTTTATTCCATCTCTTTTGATTATTCCTCCTAAGGGAAGTTTACAAGGCTATAGGTTTAAGATAGCATTCCGGCCAACCTCTAGGACGCTCTACCTACAGCTCATAGCACCGCTGCTCGGCAGGAGCATCCGCCACGGGGAACAACTGTGATATACTTCCTATTACGGGCGAGACGGTCGGGGTTAAACACCCGAGTAGCTACGCTCCAGACTAATTTATGTTTCTAAAAGCCTAACTGCATGGTGTACAGCTAAGTTCTGTGAATGCCTACGGTTACTGTATGTGCACAGGACATAGCAGTCATCTACTGTGGAGAGGATGAATGAGTAACTGCTGAAAGATCACATCAAAAGAAAAGAATTTGCAACCTTCCCAGCGAGAGCAGATGGAGAGACGTGCTTCAGGAAATCTCTTTTATAAGCAACTTGGTGCCGAGCAAGAGCTCAGATCGTGAGCACACATCAAAAGTGGTAATGCACATCCTCTGTCATGGGTGGAGGTTTAATCCTAACACAGTCTTTTCTCAACTTCCCCCGCCTGAACTCATTCAGGATGGAGCGTTGTCAGCTTCAATCCAGTCCTTTTTCCTCACAGACATCGTGTAATTCGGTCTAGGGCAGCAGTAGAGATAAAGACTAAGTAACAAAAAAAATAGAGTTGGTAATAGCTGCAATTAGTTAAAGCCTTAACCTTTGAAGACATGAAGGAAATGAACTAAAATCATGCCCCGAAATGAGGCGATCACAACTTATTAGGTATATCGCACGCTACAAGCTAGGTGTAAGACCAAATCGATCTCCACCTGTCGAACCCAGAAGTACACAACACCGAGAGCCCCACAGCCTTTGCTCTATCCCAGAACATTACCAGGACCGACTGCATCTCAAAGCGGAGCAGTGTCTCCAAAAAACGGATTTGATCTCAATGGGTCCAGCTCACAGGTTCAGAACCCCTAAACCACAGTGGGGACGAGGGGGGGGTTCACGCTACGGCACTCAGGGAGGCTAGCAGGAGTGGATCTGGAAGGACTCACCGACACTTTGCTATTTCAAACCCAAACAGTAAATGCCATTATGCGATGTGGTTTGGCAAACTTCAAGCACCAATATTTAGGCAGGTTGGGTTTTTATGAGAACCATTCACATGGCACTGACCCAAACCAGTGTCTGAGTCTGGGGGCACTGTCATAGCAGATTCCCTCTTAAGACGGCCAAGATTTTTCCAAGAACTACCTCTGAAGGAGCAGCAATTACCTGTCCAGCAACTTCCACCTTTTTGGAACGCCGCCGTGTTCTTCACATTCCAATTGGTACCGCAGCATCTCTCTGTTCGCAGGGATGCTCGAGGCAGAGCAAGCACAGAGGGATGTGGCGGCAGCAGCATCTTTTAGGACAATATGCTGACAGCACAAGGAAGAGCCTTGGCTGCTTTACCCCGAAACCAAGTTTTACCCTGCTTGTCTTGAGAGAAATGAAGATGCATAGGGGTTCATAAGAAGGAAAAGGCATAACGCAGCTTTTTATGGACTTCCTTTCAGTATTAAAGGATTTAATGCCTCATATTTGCTACTCTTGCTCACACTCGGAGTCCTTAGCCTCACAGGATAAACGTTTCCCCCTTCCTCAAAGAAAAGTTGTTGTGGTTGTTTGCCGTTCTGAAGCCTATCCCGAGTTGTCACTGCAGCAACAGCCCAGTTTTCTTGTGCTGACCTCAGGAGGAGACGGGCGACAGCAGTAAGACTGTTGACATGTCTCATTGCACACGGTATTACACTCTATTTTCATTTACAGAAGAGAGCTCTCGCTATATATCCCAGTGGATAAAAAACACCCCGTAAGTACAGTGACCACCCAGAAGTGAAGGACTGAATTCCAAGGGGTTGGGGGGGGGGAAACACGGCTTAGTTACACACGTGTTCTTGTTTATATAGTTCTTTAGCGAAATGAAATTGAGCTTTAAGAAAATAAAATTAAATATTGATGTCAACAAAATGCAAATTTCTAGAACATCTGTGTTGGAGAAATATAATCATGCTAATCAGAGCACCGGATCAAGCTACAATTATAGCAGTCAGATTTAAACAGAAAGGAGAATTCTTCCCGCCCCCCCCGAAGCGGCAAGTCCTTTTCGATAGGTTACCGAAGTAAAACGTACTGAACAAAATGAACCATGTAAGCCAGACCCGGTATTTGTTAAAGGAGATCAGGCCCTAGCAGCAGACATCACGGTTAGCTATGAGAGTAAATCAACACCTCTGGCAGACGCGGCAGCCAAGAAAGTTAAGAAATATCAACACTTAAAAGATCAAATTCAAGAATCGATGAATACCAATACTACTAAATTTATGGAACGTCCTTTACGAGCACGTGGAAAACAGAGTCACGGCAATGATGAGTTATTGAAAGTATTAGGATTCTCCAGTTCCCGACAGGAAAGTCACTCATTTTTTATCGAATGGGGCGTTGTTTTCTTCACTGGACATCGTACATATATTTGTTAGTCAAGCGCGGACTGTTTTAAGATCTTAATGGATTAATGAATTGTACATAACCTGATTCTTTCTATCTATTTAAGGTGGGAGCCGGGCCCCCACCAGAGCGTGCCAAGGGCGACAAAATCGTAGGTGAAAAGGCGAGCACGACACGTTAGGGTTGAGATAGTACGTAGGGACGATAATTGGCTCGGGATCACGACGCGCCATCTATCCTGCCAAAAGGCATTAATTACCTGTCTTCTCTAAGGCGGATGGGCCACCTTTACTTAGCCCGGAAAAGGAAGATGTATAATTTTACATATGTCCAATAAATAAACTAAAACTACAGCGTAGCTTAATCTGATCTCGTCACGCCAACGGGCACGTGTGTTTCCGTTACTCCGTTAGCAACGGCAGATCTCCCCTCATCTGAGCGGGGAAGAGTTATTCCCTGTTGTTTGCAGTACGGTGGTGTATTGAAAACACCTCTCACACACAAATGTTTTTAAAATCTCAGAGACACAACAGAGAAGATAAATAGAGCTCATCCCATTTCACAGATAAAAGCAGTTACAGATTAATACCTGTTGAACTGAACTGGCTACGAACGGATGGAAATCCGCTGGCTGAAGTGCAAAGTGCAGTGCTTTCAAATCCTACCACCTGAGAAAACCGCCTTCATCAGCTGGCTACGAGACCCGGAGGAAACCAGGATCTGCTGTCAGAAACCCACGGATGAACCCAGCTATCCTGGGGTGAGAGGACTGAAGCAGATATCCAGACCGTATCCTCATTCCTCTTTTGGTCCAGCACGTCTTCTAATTGCATAAAACACCATAGAATCATAGAATGTTTTGGGTTGGAAGGGACCCCTAGAGGTCATCTAGTCCAACCCCCCTGCAGGAACAGGGACACCTTGAACCACATCAGGTTGCTCAGAGCCCCGTCCAACCTGTCCTTGAATGTTGCCAGGGATGGGGCCTCCACTACCTCTCTGGGCAACCTGTTCCAGTGTTTTACCACCCTCATTGTAAAGAATGACACCCACACTTTGCATCTATCAATCACTCAATCAAACAACATAAGAAAAAAATCCTGCATCTGAATTTTTTTATGTCCTTCAACTCCCTGCACACGCCTGGAAGCAGACTGTCACAGATACCCTCGTTTATCCCATCCTGAGAGCATCTGAGAACATCCTATTCCTGAACTTCTCTGTTGTCAAAGTCACCCTGGTAAAAACCCCCTGAAGGCAGAGACAGGTTATTCTTGCCTCATTTTACAGGTTAGGAGAGGAGAATATAACCCAGATTAACATTCCTCATCCTTTTACCCGGCTCGTTGTTATCTGACACAGAACACCGGAGAGGGAGCTCAGTGCTTTTACAAGCTAGGGAATGGAGAGAGAATGACCCAATGACCGTACCGACTCATTCAGAGGGAGCATGCAAGTTTCTACTTTGGCAAAGGCTACACTCTCCGTTCAGCACTTCCCGAGATGACGGGGACGGAGTCACCAACCGCAGAGTGCGTCAGCAATCCTCGGAGCACCGGAAGACTGGCGATAAATGCAGTTGATCCCGAATTCCCTGCAGACGCTCACCTTGGCCTCAGCACCCTCCCTCTTCCACTCAGCTCCTCTCCCCTCATCAATCCCTCAGACATTTCTAACCTGCTGGTCTCAAAAAGGAAGCCACCAGCCAGCTAACCGAGCCTAGCGTGCCAACAGCCCCGCGTGGTTTTAGCGCGGTCTCTTCCTCCCGGTCACGCACACACGCCCCCGCCAGCCCCGGCCCTTGACGGGGGGTCACAGTAATACAAACAAGAAACAAGACACCAGCATTTCCGACCCGAAACACAAACCCAACCTGTGGCGCTGCCCTAACATTCGTGCACTTGTCCCACGCCAGCAGAAATGGCCTTTACCTAAGAAATGGCACGGTCACGAGAACACGCGGGCAAGACTTTGTTTTGCAGCAGAGTTCATGAAACGCTGCTGCAGCAGCAACCCCGCAGCCGCGGCATCGGGCCCGCGCGAGACCACGGCGGCTCGGCGGGCGCGTACACAGCTTCTCACTGACGCTCGGAGCACAAAACAGCACGGTGGTTCTAATCCCACACGCAGGCAACGTTCCCATTGACGTCAAACATAAATATTGGAGACTTCAGCTGTGTAAGCCTTCCGCAGCGTTGAAAACAAGTATATTTTCAGTACTTAAATGCTTGGCACGTTCTTAAAGAGAGTTCAGATGAAGCCTCAAAGGCAGGTCCTTCCAAACAAGAACTTGCCGCTGCATCAACCTTTCAGCCAAACAGCGTCCCTGCCTATGTCAAGACCCGGGAGCACCAGGCCAAGGCACAGTACGACAAGCACCGCGCCCGTCGCGTAGCCCCCCTTGGCCAGCTGTGCTATTTCAGCTGTCAGCTCTGCGGCACACAGCGAAGCAGCGACTGCACGCAAAGGCACTGCAGGTACCCTGTCAGAAGATTTTGGGCACTCCCCGGTGGGTTATCCCTACGTGCTCCACAGAAGGCATGACCGCCTCCTTCTCTTCTGTTGATTGCATTAACTGTTATGTATTTTTACCTGCCAGAGGATAAACCTGTCACGTCTCCCCGTAAGTCACAGACCGTGGCAGGATTTTAAGCCAGGGCCAACGCATTGTGCACGAGCAGACCCTGCACCTCGGCCGCGTCCCAAGCTCTGTGTGTGCACAGACATGCCCGTACCAGCAGCCAACTACAAGAAAATACTTCCAGGCTCCTTTAAGAGAAGTCGGTATAGATTGTCAACAGGGTACAATTATAAGGACTTGTTTTGTATTATTTTTTCCCCTCTGCTCGTTACTATTTTCATGGGCTGAAACCAATACCAGAGCAGGAACTCCTCCGCTACAGCAGGAATCGCCACTGCCGAGCACGCGTGCGGATCAGGACGGCGGCGCAGCTCAACTTCAGTCTCTGGTGCAAGGGGTGCCAGGACTGCACACGTCTGCTCCAGCCAGGGCACTTGATACTTATTAGTGCAGAAGCGTAAAAATATTTGGTGGTAAAAAGAACGCAGCGGATGTTTTTGCTGGCAGGAGACGGGGAGTGACAACTGTACCCCTCGTTGTGGAAGAGCAACAGCTGAGCCTGCGTCCGAGCTGCTCTCGCGCTGACAGACAGGCATCCAGTGCTCCGAGATCCACTGCATTACAGCGGCTTTCCCACCCAGACCAACTGGCATTTTAACTTATTCACCCATCACCCTGGAAGGGGAAAGGTTCAAACGAGCAACTTCCATAACAGGCCTTTTGCGATCATTTAAAAGGCTCCTCCTCCTCCTCCCCAGCCCCTGCCTCCAGCTCATTCCTTCGCTGCTTTGCTACGCTTTCGCGATGCTCACCTACAGCATTTTTTCTACTTTTGCAAAACAATCAATTGCCACGACACAGAAGAAAACACCGGGGCATTAATATAACGCTCCCCTCCCCAAAAGATAAAGCAAAGCAAACGTTTTAAACTTTGGTTTATGCGAAATCAGAAGGAAGGTGCCCCGTGAAACCAATTTCCAGTATAACTTGAAGTAGGATTTCAACAGCAGCATGAAAAGCAACTCAGCCGACAAGGTCTGCCTAGGAAGCAGCCTTCCCGGAGGGATGGTATTCTGCCACCACAGGGGTGTTTCTTACAGTTTGAAATCGATAGTCGGTCAGTGCTTTGATCCTTCTTTTTACTTTTTCTAAGAACTATGCGATGACTTTCCCTTCCAACCCAAAATGTTCTATGATTCTATCTGCCTGGCCTCGACACTGCAGCGCGGTGCGTTTGAGAGGGCACAGCCGTAAAGGGGGCGATGACAGGCAGAGATCCCCGGAGCCGAGGCAGTTTTTCAGAGGGCACTAAGAGATAAGGGAAAGAACACAGAGCCTGCCCTGACATCCCCCTGTGAAAGAAGCCAGAGCTGGGCCTGCGGCACACGCAGACCTCAGACTTCACGGGAGCGCGGGCTCGGACTGCTCAGCGGCGCCGAGCGGCTCATTTGCCAGGCAGTCACAGCGCAGCTCGCCGGCGAGCCCGCGGGGGAGGCGGCGCTCTCCTGAGGGGGCTGCTGAGACCGATACCGGTGCTTCACCGCGGTGAAACGTGACTGGAGGAAATAACGAGTTGCCACATTTTTTGCTTTTAAACACAAAGGAAGTGTAAAAATAACACAAAGTCACTTTAATTTCTTTCCCCTCCAAAGAGGACGGAAACAGAAGAGGAAGTGAGAACCAAGCGGCAGCCCCGGAGATGAAGGCTCTAGTACCAAAATGTCCTAGAAAGCAAATTATATTCCGTATATTTTATGGCACAAAGCTTTCTTCCTCAAACTGAAAAAACACGTATAGCCACCAAGGCACCAGCGATGAAGACGATAACGAGACCAGGCAAAGTGCGTACTAGCTGCTTTGCTGAGATGCCACGAAACTTTGCTGTTAACTGTGCGCGTCCCTCGTCGGTGCAGCATGCTAAACGTCATTTTGACAAAACACCGTGTTTAGGATAAGCCAGTCTTGACAGACACTGTCATTCTGGCATGCCTACGGCTTCGTTTTCAAATGGCGGTGTCGACAGTCCGCTCTGCCTTTTACATTGCCAGCGTGATCAAAGCCGCGCTTTATTGGCTCGATGGATGTTCAGCATTTCTTACATAGCTGGTGCACAAGCCTGTGCTGTCAGCACACCAAAGGCAGCTATCGTCAGGCGAGCTGAAGGATTAGCCTCAGCAGAGCTGTCTGTTAGACATCCTCCGGCGTTGTCTCTAACCTGCCGGTACCGCGCCAGTGCCGCTCGGCTGCACCGAGTGACCAAACCACAGCCTCTCGCCAGCACCGCTCTCAGAGGAGCCGCAGCTATTCCACGTGACCGAACAAGCCGTAGGCGAAGCAGCGAGTCAGCTGTACGAGGCTTACCAGCTCCAAACCCACACAAAGCAGAAAACAAAGGATATTATCATTAATGTTCACTAGGGTTTCTTAATCTTATGGGACAGGTGCTCCCTTTCAGACTCCTCATAGCGGCTGGCTGGCTGGATGCCAAGTGCACAAAGCCATGGGTGGAATCCAACTCATTCACAGTTTATGAATCCCAGTAAGTGAATCGGTGCTTGTTGGACTGGTGGTGCCAATAACTATCAGCCTCCAGCTGAATGTCATACCGGTAGCTAAACAAAGCTAAATGGTACAAAGGACAAGTTCAGAGGGCAAGCGGTACGCTCCGTGTAGCTGAGGTCCTAGTAATCCAGGTGCATCCACTCCTGGATGTAACTTAACTCGGAGACAGCACCTTAAATCAGCCAGGGCCCAAAAGGACAGCAGCGGCACTCGGGAATGCGGCAACCTGTAGCAGCTGCTCGAGTAACGCGCAGCTCTTCAGACAGCTGCTCCCCAGGGAGGTCACCCCAAAGCCAGCGATTGCCTTACCCCTCCCAAGCTGGAATCACTCGGTCCTCAGGCCCACGCTGTCTCGCATCCTGGTTTGACTGCCCTGCAACGCGACAAAGTTCGCTAGCGAAAGGCTTTTTTTCCCCAGGAATGAAGTCGTCCTTACACCAGACACCGAACGAGCAATTTCATCGGATCTCTGTGAAAAGTTCACCTCTCCTACGTTTATTCGATTGCTGCCCAACAATAAGCAATGTCCCTGAAATTTCACCGCTCAAGAATCCCCAAGCAATGTCGCTGCCAGAGACTGACAAAGTTTAAGGCATCTCAAACGCAGCTCTGCGAAACAAGAGGATCTGTGCCTGTTCTTTGGTTTGGGAAACACCCGTTTCACAAAAATGCAAGGAATTGTTTCAAAATCCCAAGACGCTACTCACAAAACTTTCGGCAATTTCAGTAGCCCTCCATACACAAAAGACAACCTACAAAGCTGGAGAACAAGAGCAACAGCGAAGAACTAATTCCTCCTTCGCAAGATGGGTGCTGACTGCGCGTGCTCCCCTCAGCTACAAGGGGTGAACAAGACTTGGAAGGCCACAGCACGGGACACCGCTTCTACCCCTTCCAGCACACCACATGGCTACCCACCCTCAAGTTACTGATTCATCTCTCGATTCCTTGGGTATCCTTCAGGAGGAACGCCTGGCAGGCTGACTCCCTCCTATTCACAGCCTCCAAGAACACACACGGGAAGGCTTCGAAGTGCGGCACCACCCATAGTTCCTCCAAAACCACCAAACAGGCACCCTTGAAGTCGCGCTCCCGTTTTGGTGCAAGTGAACCAAAGAAAAAGGCTCCAATACTGACATTTGCCATCAAGTCAGCTCGTCCTCCTACAGACAACAGCTCTGAAAAACCAACCTTCTTCCTCAAAAGGATCATCAGCTCTCTGGAATTGAAAGCGTCACGCTGGAGGTGGCGTCGCTCCCGTAAGGATCGCACGCCCTTCTCCTTGCTCCGTAAGCAGCTGTGCACTCGCTTCGTTTTTAATAAAAGAGCCCCTGGCTTCTGATCATGTGGCTATTTCCCTGAATGTTATACCATGCAACTTCACCAAAATAGCTCTGAAAAATCAAAATAAAT
Source organism: Nycticorax nycticorax (assembly GCA_023375905.1). Taxonomy (NCBI): domain Eukaryota; kingdom Metazoa; phylum Chordata; class Aves; order Pelecaniformes; family Ardeidae; genus Nycticorax; species Nycticorax nycticorax. Next base: position 126,906 of record JAKFQP010000243.1, read on the forward strand.
TACTCATCCTGAGTCAGCTTTATCTACAAGTCTATTAACTGAAGGGTTTATGAGGCATGGTTTTCCCAAGAAGAAGCCGTCCAAGTCTGATCCACTCAGAAATACTTAAGCAGATGTTACTCTACACTCCCTTAGAGTTCTGTTTATTTCTTCCACGCAGCTGAACGTGTGTAACTCCCGGGGTTTTTCTGTCTCACCGTTCAAATGAGCCCTGAATAAGCCTGCAAGCGAACGTACGCAAGTGCATTCATCACTTGTTTTTCTATTTATGGGCTTTCTAATACTCTTGTATTTGAATCCTGAAATAGTTCCATCTTCTAGACTTGTATTTAAAAAAACCCACACTGATTAATTGCAAAGAGACACGATCATTCTAGTGCAGGACCGACCTTAACTGCTTAACCAGGCAAATTCCCATTGACTTACTGGAAGCTTTAGCTCCGTACGAGGATAGCTGCGTTACTGCATGCGCTGAACTGGCTGGCATCCTTGAGTCATAATTGAGCAGGGTGGAACTTCAATTAACTGAAGCTTTTCACCACTGCAAGTCCATACAGGTTGTGAGCGAGCTGCCAAGCACCGAAAGTCTCATTCTGGAAATCTGCGCTACGTTCTTGTCCATCGCTTCAATATCCTCGAAGGTTCCTAAATGACTACCGCATCACCCAAGAACCACATCGGACAACCTAGAAATGCCAAGTACACCTAATATTACGTGAAAAATCCATCATGCCGTGTGACACACCAGTATCGCAAATCCACCGTCTCAAGAACACGGGCTCTTAACAGACCAAGATCCTCTGAGCGATAGCTCCTTAATATGCTGCTGCTATTTGACATTGCGAGATGATGTTTAATTGAAAAGAAGTTATCTACCCGGTGTAAAAGCAAACAACGGAGTAAATCAATGATGACAGCACGCCTATTACCATCAGCCAGATTTTTTCCACTGAAGAACAGCAATACTGTTTAGGCATGCCTTCGGCATTTGCTCTCATCGCCAAGTAAGCTCAGTAATGGTATATAAACCTTTTTTTCCCTTAGGGATTTCAAACGTGAATCCCAACCGTATAAATATTTATTTATTTAGAAATTATTTTTTTAAGTCAACTTTAAATTTTAATTGTTTTTAATGATTTTTTGAAAACCATTATTACTGGCTTCTTTCTTTATTCATTACATCAAGTAAAATAACACACATATGCCATATCTGTGTTTAAGGCTGCAATTATCAACGGTTTGTTCCACGCATATAAACACAGATGACACATTCACCAGTCGTTCCAGAGATCTTTCTGTAACGCTTCCTATAATGGAAACCTGGCCTCCAAGGTAACTGCACCTAACACCACGCAGGCTGCCATGCTGGACCTGCCAGCAGTTTTTCCCATCCAGGTTGGGTTTTCCCTGGACATTCTTTCGTAACCTTTGACCTGTAAATTAGCATCTTAAAATAACGACCGGTCTTTCCTTCACAAAACTGAAACCTTGCTGCTTAAGGCGCTTATTTACTTCTTAACACACACGTGGAGAGGCCGTAATAAGACCTGAATGCTTAAGTGCAAAATAAAAAAGTCACAGATCAGATTTATACCCCAGGGTAACTTAAAAAATTACGGATGTGTCAGTAAATTTTTCCATCAGCGCTTTCCAGGCAAAGCAGCAGCTGCTCAAGGAGAAAAGGACAGGACCGTGCAGAAGGGAGAGCAAACATTGCAGATGCAATTGCTGAAGGGAAACCTGACAGAAACCATGCCTTCCGCATCTACAGCTACTTTGAAAGGCACAAAAGCACCTTCTGAAGGCTGACACGCGAAAGCCCGGCCCCACAAGCTGGAGCAGGACGCTCCTGGTTCCCCTCAGAGCCATCCCTTTCACGCGTACAGTTAACAAGGCTGTCAAGAAAGCAGCTTCGTGCTAAAAGGCATCCTGAGCTTCCCTGGTTGTTTCCTTCTTGGCCCCGCAGGGTGACGGGAGAGAGCTTTGGACACTTGGAAAGCACCACTATGTGACAGGCAACGGGAGTAGGGGGGACAGGGGGAATGCTGCAGACAGACAGCTCGGAGTCGATTCTCCCTTCATTCATAACCCCAAGTCTCGCACGCAAGTCCGAGGCAACGGCAGCTCTGGTTACCGCTGGGGCTGGACTGGTAGGAAAGCTTGAGCGCGGGTGAGCCTACCCAGGGCTGGGCTGCTCCATCTCCACTTACTGGTTTGAGTGTCTGGCAGCAAAGCTGACGAGCTTCCGTACAACAGTTGGGCTCCAACAAGCAGCGTTTATTCACAGCAAGAAGTGTTGTCTATTTTTTTTTCTCATAGGCTACCGTGACTGAGGAGACTGTGATCTTCCATGGACCAAGAGCTCTCTACCAAGAAAGCAGCTGTGATGCTATTTTCAAGAAACCATAGCTTTGTCCTGCAGAATTTGATCCCAATTATGGCAGATATATATGAAAAGGTGTTTAATACAGCCAAGGTCTTCCCTCATTCTCAGAGCACATCACCGTGAAGACATGCCGTATCACGCCGCAGACGGAGTTCAGCCCCCTGAGACAAGCTGAACTCCGAGGTGGCCTTTAAAATAATCATCCCAGTGGCAATGCTCCTGGCACTCGAAGTAACGGCAAAAGCAAGGTTAAATGGTTTTCTCTGTGCCACACGAAGAACAACTTGCTTCCTGCCCTGTTACGTTATTACAAGCCACTGTCTGCTGCGCCGCTCAGGACAAGCGATGCTCTTGTGTAGGAAGGACCCAATAATTCACAAGGAAGCCCACAGCTTGCAGCCAAGTAAATATTTCACCACTTCATTCAGTAGCTCTATCATTTATACAAAATAATGCTTTGTTACACCATCAAAAGCCACCTCCCTAGTGATCAGACAGCCGTAAAACAGACCCCGAAGGCCATTACCTATCCTGGTACCTTATCCACTGGTAAGAAATGACTGAGGTTATACGGCAGCACGTGGCGTGGCACTTCTCTTCCACGGCCTCACCGGGCTTCCCTGGATCCTGCTCAGCTGCGTTCGACAAACAGCATCCATTCGCTGGTGTAATTGTCGAGACGTTAATTAAACATCCACGAGAGACGAGGAAGTCGAGTTTTGTGCTGAGCCCTGCACGAGAACGCGGGGCTGGTGGAGAAGGAAACTTCGTCCCGACACCCCCGCCGGCCACTTCCCCCACACTGACCGGGGCCCTCGCTTTGGGAAGCATTGCCACCATCGGATTTTTGTGAGGACACGACCTCCAGTTAAAGCAATGTCTCTACAAAGAAAAGTCTTGGCAACGTCCATCCGAAAAACCCGAAGAATGTTCTGGAAAAGGGAGCAGACAAACTCTTCCAGAAACACTTACTGATGGTTTTGAACTGCAGTATCCAACACAAACATTCATATCAAACCATGAACTTCACGGGACACAAAGTCCTCCTCTTTTATCATTACGGTAGGCAAATCAGTTGCTACAGTACAACACACAAGATGATAAACACTTCTCTGCAAGCAATTTCGTGTTTGCTATTGCAGAATTTAATACACGATTGATAAAATGGAACTTACACGGACGATAAAAACTTGATAAAAAAGCGTCTGCTTTGCCACCTTTCCAGCAGAAGGCTTGCGTCCCGTTCCCACCGGACAAGCCTGTGTCACGAGTGATAGTGCAGAGTCAGATCCCACCCCCGCGTACGCCCTGGGCGGCAAGGACCAGTCTCCGGGGGGACGGAGCCTCAAGTCGGTCACGCTGACTGTGGGGACCATCACCTCTCACCGGCTGAAGCACTGGGCTCAAGCAGAGATGCTGGCGGGGCAAGGACAGGAAGATGAGCAGCCCAAAGGTGGGCCAGGCCCTGGCCGGTGAAGACCCTGCCCTGCATGCCGCAACATCTCCCCCTCCACTGCCCGGCTCCCTGGCCATCAGCGAGCGCCAGCCCTCACTGCGCCCTGACGAGCGCCGCCTGTGAACACGCACGGTATCACCCACAAGTTGACAAAGAAAGGCAGAAAAAGAGGCAAGCGCCACGAAGAGCCACACAGATACGGAATAACGGTACCCGATATCCTTTATTCCCTCCTGACCGACTGCGGAGAATTCATGAGTCTCAAAGTCTCTCTCATGCACGGTCCCAATTATTTACCTAAGGCAGACTGACAGACGTCACCTCACCTCCCTATTACCCGAGTGTGTCGCAACCTTCCTTTCACATGGCGTTTGGGAGACACGGCTGCGAGGCGGGTGGTATTTTACAGGAAGCACAGGGATGCTCAGCGACACAGCGGACCCTACCCAGGCAGTGCTGGGGGTCCGGAGAAACAGAGGGTGTGCCTTTCAAGTCCCACCACTGATGCCTCCTTTCCGACATCTTTATACTTGCATAATTCCCTGCAAGGATTTGAACTTTGGAAATCATAATAACAAATCAACAAAAAACGCTACTAAAGAAACCAAATCTTTCCTTATCAAGAATTATAACACAGCTTCACAAACAAAGCTGCACACGACAACTGCAATATTATGTCCTTCTAAAACATCAATAAAACGTTCCAGGGACCAAGCGCACCATTTCAGCTCTGGACACTGCCATTTCACCGCCACCCACTTAACTGCCAGCGCAAGGCCTGACCTCAGTCGGCATCTGCCTGAATTTTTCAGGCAGAACGGGTTGGTTTGTGACTCCAAGGGAATAAACGGCAGGACACACCCTGCATCCCTTAACGCCATATGTAACAGTACGGCAGAGGTGTCTTGTTCTTTAACCAATTCCTCCGAGTGCCCGTGGCAGTTCTCTAAAGCAGCCTGAAGATTTGCAAGGAAAAATCCTGGAAGTGAATCATTTCCTTCGAGTCTTCTGCCCTTTCTGGCCCTTTTCCCATCAGATGAGCATGCTTCACAGCCTCCTGCTCCGAGTGTCTGCGGGCCACACGCCACAGGCACGCACGGGGCTCCAACGGGCCGACGCGCAGCCGTTCCTGGATAATCAAAGCGTTTTTAATGAGTACGTTACAAGAAGGAAACACGATACGGAGGCTCTTTATGATAAATATAGCAAGATGCTTCCAAATGGGAGATTTACAAGTGTAATAACGAAGGGAAACGGATCAGATGTTAGCAATTGCACTAGCACACACATCACCCAAAAGGATGTTGGCTCACAGAGACAAATATGGTTGTCAGCACTAAAAACAAACAAAAAACCCCAACCAAGCCAATCCCCCCCCCCAACCCCAAACAAAAACCAACAATGCTATACAGATAATACGAAAACTTATGCTTAGTTGTGTCTTTTGAACCTAAAAATACAGCGTAATGACCCATCGCTGATTCCTTGCTTTGGATCCAGCGACTACTGGTTTCATCGCAGCAGCTGTAAAAAGAAGGGGAGGATGAGGCGGAGCATACGAAGGGAGCTGGCGTCTGGAAAAGCCAGTACTGAACGTTTCAAGTCACGTAAAATAAAGACTAGCCAGAAAAAACTCTTAAGCCTGAAGGCCCTCAAGTTTAGGAACGGTGCGCAGGTTACTGAACTGGGATCGCTGGAGTCCGAAAGCCCGTTTTTATAAGCCACCGTTGTGCACTTCTTACACACACGCCTTTATGCCCTGGGCCACATTCAAGTGCCACTCAACATTCAGTTTATGTTTACTTTTTTCTTGTTTACCTTTTTAAGAATTTCTATTAGTCACCTTCATTTAATCAGTTGCCTTAACTGCTTTTCACTGCATGACATAGGTTTTAACAAACAGAGCTATTAAATATTACTTCAAGTACTGAACAGTAAACAGAGTTTAACTATTAAACCCAGGGCTACGACAAACATTGATTGGCATGAGGAAAGGAATTCAGGTATTTTTCCACACACATAGAAACGGGTGCATCTCTTTAAAAGCAAACAGTTGTGGGGAAAGGCTGGCAAGATTGTAAAGTCAAAAATAGATGAAACGAAGATAAGAAGAGAAAGAAATGATCAAGCTGGAAAGCTGGTCTTCAGGCTGCAGTATTTTACAGTTAACCTCATCCAGGTTGTTTTACGTAAGGGAATGCATTTTTTCACGTTGAGCGTGATTAATCGCATTATTACTGCCAACGCTGAAAAACACATTACCTGTAATAGGGCCTGGCTTTATGGCTTTCTGCAGAAACCTAACGCGCAGTTCCCAGGGAGCTGACCATCTGCCACTGGTCACCAGCACAAACTCCACAGGCAAAGGCTGGAAGGGACCCAGCCAAAGCCCTGGGTCAACCACGCTGTTCCCAGAAGCAGTCGGCACCGAGTCGCTCTGCTCTTGCCCAAGTTAACGGGACCTCGGTGGCGAGGTCTGCAGGCTGATCAGTCTGCACGGGCCTTCAGGGTTGAAACCTATGGATCCCACCCAACTCATCACGGCAACGAAGCAGATGGTACATTTTGAGAGCAAACACTCTCAAGGACATCCGTAATTCTCTAAGTTCTAAGTATCTATGCTTGAAGTCTGACAGACAAGGGGGCAAGCACACCTTTCACTATGTGGAAAGGCAAAGAAACAAAACCTGACTGAATAAATGCCGAGAGTAAACATTCAGAGACAGAGAGACGGGAAGGAACCCTCAAAAAGATGGTAAGTTCACTTCCAGACACGAAACGACACCAATACTGTCGTTACTTCAGTGACAGCCACGCTATCTGCAAGGAAAATGAAAGCTTGAGGAAAGCTCTGCGAGAGTCACAGGTAAGGGTAGCACGTGCGGTACGTCTCTGCAACAGAAGAGCGTGGCAAGGGACCGACTTAACAACAGCTGCGAACGCACGTAGGCTGGGTCCCGTAATATTCTCAGCCAGTAAACAGAGGAAAAGTGAAGTTATTGCCAAAGTGAGCTGGGGCACCCTTACCGAAGCTTTAAAACCAAGTTCTTCACACCTCCGCAAGGGAAGAATTCTCACCACCATAAAGCTAAAACCAGAGAGAAACAATCCCCCTATTATCTTCAGTTCCCAGCGGCAACACACAGATCTCTCCAAAGAGATGAGATGAGGGGTGGATTCCCCACCTCCCGCCCCCCTTAACAGTCAGCACCGAAACCAAGCTGCGCATTAACAGGCAGCAGCTTGTGCTTCCTCGCGCTGGACTAACCAGTGGTTACCGTCAAGCGTCCAGTATGCCCCATCTAGAGAATAACATTTAAAACACTCTTGTCCTAATCGTGGCTGATCGGGGACATCTTCAAAACATCTGCAAACTTTGGTGCGGTGCCCAAGGATCATAATGATTTCTGAGGAGGTGAAATTGAGATTTATTGAGTACGACAGGGCAATACCTGGAAAATTACAAATCTTAGGGAAGATATGCTATCGCTAATAGCATTTCAAACCTCGATTAGAGTCAGCGCTGTGGAATGGGGAACTCCAGGCGTATTTTTAATGATGTTTTTGATTACACGCTATTTAAAAGAATCAGCTGTCAACACTGATCATTTCCTTTTGTATAATTCATAAAGTGGTTAATTTCAGAAGCAAAAATATTATGGGTTTGAGTAATTGGCTGCTGAAGCACAGTAGGTATGAGATCTCCACATCTGGTTTCTGGGAGCATGTGCTCAGCCTGCTCCATACGCCCTCAAAAACGTACCGAGCAAAGGAACGCGCTTCCACAGGGAGGCATCCTGCCCAAGGCGGGGGGAGCCTCCCCAGTGAGCAAGGGGGCCTCACGATAAACACACTGCTCCGTCCTTCTCTAGAGGCTCGGAGCAGAGCGTGCCAGGAGGTCGTGTCACGGTGAACAAAGCTGTACCCGTTTGTGGGTTACGGTGCTCAGGGTTGTTAGTCACAGTGGTCCTACACCGTGCCGCCCAAATGCAATGCTGCTCTGTCGGGAGCGTCAAAATCAGCCCTATACTACCACAATTTTGTGCCACTGCACGGTTCAGAAGCTTAGACCCATGGTCTCCGAGACACTAATTTCACCTTTTTCTGTTTCTGAGCATCTAACAATTTCTCCAGGGGAGATCTAAGATTCACTCACTCCCACCAACTGGTTTTCATTCCCATGATGTGGTTTGCATACACCTCAGCCGAGCTGAGGACCACGGCGGGCGATGGGGTCCGTTCTGTACCAGCCCGAGGCCTCACATCTGCAGGCTCTTCTCCCAGGGACAAGCATGCTTCCCAGTAGCCCAGCTGAGAGCAGTGGCAACCGGTCCATCAACCTCCTTGCCTTAGAGCCAGGGCCTTGTCTTTGCCAGCGACACCTTGGGATATGCTAGCAGTGAGGCTCCTATTAGCTACGCCCCGATTGCGCTATGAGAACATACTTAAATACCGATTCTTTGCATTTAACAAATAGGTTGAACAAAAGCTTTGATTGCTGTGGTTCTGGCACTTCGAATTCCTGCCAAATAGCTGGGCTTTGTTCCAATGGTTGCATCAATTTCTGATCTCGAGTTCTAAAGGCTAACGGTGACACAGCCAGAGGGCTATAAATACAGAGGACGGTCGGTCTCTCCCGCTCTGCCTTGCTCGCGGCATACGACGTTGGGAGCCAGAAACAGAGAACACACGCCAAACATGCAGATAAGTGTTCCCGAGCCATTTTAAAATACACTTCGTGATTATGCGCTTGGAAACCGGTTTTTGTAATCACGGTAATTCGATAACGTTGTCATGCAATTATTGGTGGATTTTCTTTGTGTTTGTGTATTTATTCCATCACAAAGAGAAACACAGGACTGAGTTCTAACCACAAAGACTCACTACAGTTTAATGGGGATAACGTCTCCTACACTACTCCTAACATTAAAACAAACCCCAATCCAGGAATGCAAGCTTTCAAATATCTGTTTATACAAGTGTTACAGAGAGGATTGTATTGGCCTTCTGCTAAATCCCTATCTGCTAATAACTTAGTCAAGGAAAAAACTTACTAATAAAAGCAATGGAACTTGCAACTTCGAAGCGAGTTCTCGCTCTCGTGTACGACGTTTTCCATTTTTCAGTAGGTGCTGGTAAAACCAGCGCATTTCCCAGCTGCCAACCCTGCGCGTGTCTGGTGGGATCTCAAAATCAACCCGAGCCTATTTCACTGATCGCCAGCAACAGAAATCAAGAAGGCAAACATTGCTCTGCGCAATTTCAACCGCTTTGAATGTATGGCTGGGATTAAGAGCAGAAGTTTGTCTTCCAAATGTAATTTAGTTAACAGTTCAGCTGGAGATCCAAGAGACGGAATATTTTCCGAATCATTTTCTCACAGAATGCCTGTGAAGGATTACAAATAAACGCTGTTTAAAACGTTACGTTAGTTATGATACGAAACAGATGGAGCCCCGAGTTTCCTCCTCTGAGCTATATTAAGTTTTGCTCTCTGATTTCGAGTGCTTCAGGAACTCAAACTTCCCATCCGACTCGGCCCCGGGACTCGGGCTCCTCACACACCTTAGCTTCCCTGGTAGCACTTCTGCACTGCCCCTAAGGTCCTACCTCGAGCCTGATTTCTGAGGCACGTCACTCCACAGGTATCAAGGCAGCGCCTTTCCTAGCAGGAGCACTTGGTGGGTGTGAGGGAGCCGCTTCTGTCAGATGGCTTAATGGCAATACATACACATCTTGGGCACGAGAGGGAGATTCCAGGCAACGTGGCTACCCGCTCATCTTTTCATACGCTACCATTTCGCGTCACCCATTTCCTAAAAATCCATCCTCTGACTCCAAGCCTGCCTCACAACCGCCGCATCCATCGCCAGCGTCTTCTCAGTTGCTTCCTACAGGGAGTACCCTTCCCTTAACGCCACCCGTCACCAGAGTGAAGCAGAGGATGCCGCAGGACCTCCACCCTCTGCATGCATGGAGCAATCGAGAGCGGAGCACCGAGCAGAGCAGAGCGAAGCAACACGTGCAAGAGCTGAAAGGAACCACACAGCTTCATCTGCATCGCTTTTCCTAGAACTGGAAAAAGAGTTGGCATCACTACCCTCCTCACGCCAAGTTTAAGATGCTGATCTATTGAGAGACGCTTCATCAAGCCAGTCAGGAATTTCTAACGTCGTTATGTTCTGAGTCTCTGGACTTAAGCAATTAAAAAGTGGTAATTAGCTATATAGAGAAGTCTAACATTTACTGCCTGCAAGTAGCTGTCACCGCCGGTTAGTGCAGAACGATTATCCTGAAGAGAAAGATCATCGACCTCTATTTCCATGGGTATGTAAGAACAAGCACTGTCACGACAACATTACTCCAAGATAAATTCAAGTCTACAGCAAGGTTCGGTGCCTTTGGAAAACGCTGCATAAAATACCAGGAGTTAGCAATCCAATATAATGCTTTAGTGACTGACAATTACTTCCCCTGATAATCAAAGGCTTGGGAAGAGGCATGCTGCTTTCACCATTTCAGGAATGTTTGATCCGCATCCAGCCCTAGCGCGAGTTACACAACGCTGCTCGTTAGCGGCTACATCAGTCCCGAACGCCACCGTACTCGGGAGGCGAGATGGGTCTTGAGAAATAAACAGCTAAAAGGAAATAAGTTACAGACAGGACTGCAGAGAGATACAGATGCTGCCCCCAAATCGTGCTTCTCTTGTGAGGCTTGAGAAGTCTTTCACCAACATTAATGTACCCATCCAGTAACACTCTCCGGGGGGAAAAACAAACAAACAGACAAACAACAAACCAGGTCCTTCTCTGAAAGAGCTTCCGTTTCTGGAGCTACCAGAATACCCGTTTGGAAGCGTTGCCCCTTTGGCACCCAACTCGACTGACGTTCAAGCGCTGCTGCTTCAAGTCCGGGCAAGCTGCGGGGACGGGCACTGCTGAGCCGCAAGCTCTGCAGGGGCCACCTCAAAATGGGGCATCCCTAAAATGCTGGCACCGCACAAAACGCAGCTCTAAGCACCTCTCCGAAGCCACGCAGATCCCCAACTCTTTGCTCTGACGACACACTCGTGAGGGAGGGACTGCTGTTACGCAATTCAGATAAACATCACAAACTCTGTGACAGCCAAAAGGCTGGAAATGCACGAGATGGGAACAGCAGAGCGAGCCCCGCAGCACCCGCCCGAGATGATCCCCGCTCCTCAGAGAGCTTTCCAAGTCCTTTTTCTGTCGGACTGCCTTCCCTCTGCGTTGGCACCTTTGCAGAACAGGAATCCCTGTTAGCTCCTAAGCCAAGGGGACATTTCCAAAAGAATCGGCAGAAAAGCAAACGTGCATTTTTGGAAATCGTTTTGCAACTGCATGTTTCCGAGTTATTCGAGTCTGCATCAAAATATTAAGCAAAAAAACCATTGAGTGATCCATTTTTCTGAGTTAACAGGGTGATTCACAGGAATTTTCTGGGGTGGGAGGTGAGAGGCAAAGAAGATCTGCGATTTTCAGTCATAGAAGTCAGCAAACAAACAGGATGAAACGGGGGGAAGAGCAAGGAAAAGTTAGGGTCCACGCTGCCTCAGCCATAAATGACACGAAAAGTAAATCAGCTGCCAGGCAAACATGTCAAGTTGTCAGCCGGAGCGAGGGCAGAGGAAACAACTCCCACCACTATCTCCCCACCCCCCCCAATCAAGTGTCAGAGCACAAACCAACGCTTCTTCCACAACAGCTCTCAGTGGAGAGCAGAGGTTAAAAAAAAAAAATTTAAGAGCTCTGAATGAATGCAATTTCCAATAGGGCCCCAGCAACTCTTCAAAGGCTTGTCACTCCGTTTGTTAAACTCCTGAAGCACAGGGGTCAGCGGAGAGCCGGATTCCCCTTCTGCAGGTGCAATTTTGCATACAGACAATTAATTCCAGACGCAAAACAGAGTACCTGTCCATCTCCGTAACACAAACCTGTCGTTTGACTGGCATTTGCTTGCTGAAATCCCCACCTGCAGTTCCAACTGTGGGCTCAAAACGGGGGGAGCCCTCTCAGAAATCTGCGTCAACCTATCTTTGTCCTGTCCCGTTGCCACGTATACAGTGACGCACTGGGGCAGGAAGAGAAAAACCTACATCTTGACCTTACGCAGAGGATTTTAGGCACATAATTCATATATGCCAATTACACATGGTAGATGAAAATATTTTTTCAATTATAAATTAAACGTAAAGGGAAGAAAAACATATGGAAAGGTCTTTTGCATACTTGCAAACATGGAATTTTGAAAAAGTATGAAGTCTCTGGGGATGTCAAAGCTGTTTTACAATTCTTGATAAATCACATTTCCAATTACATTCCCCCCGCCCCGGGAACTGGAATCTGAGGAAAGCTCAAGACACAACGCTCCCGTAGAAGTAATCAAATGTCACAGCTGGCTCTGAAAGAGTCTCACAAGCTATTGAGGTTTTCTGCCTGGGATCATTTCAGTTAGTTTACATCGTTACCAAACATCCAACACTTTCTGAACTGACACTTAGCACGAGGAGCGGGACCCCAGCGCAGTGACACGCCAAGCATGCTGTCTGGGGCGTACACACCACCCGTGGCTGGGTTTTTCAAGGAGCCACGAGTGCCCTGATCCCAGCCGTCACTGCCCCAGGCAGGTTCCCAGGAAAGCTCCACGCTCGGCCACGGGAGCTCGGCCAAACAATTTCTCTGACAGGGTAAACTTTTCTATTTCATTTTTCACAAGGTGAAGCTGAAAGAGGAAGCGGTGAGAAAAATCTTTACTAGCACTCGTAATTGCAACAGAGGAAATAGAACCCGTCCCTTGCTTTACGTAGGGAACACTACCAAAACGACAGGTAAATCGCTATTACAAGGGTCTTTATTTGCCACTATCTGGAAATGAACGGCACTGGGCAGCAATAACAACTCCAAGCAGTTTGTTGAGCCTCACTGGCCATAACCGCCAGTGCGTCAGTCCAGTTGCTCTGGAGCGCGGAGGGATGCTCCACAGGGAGCCACGGGCATCTGCTCTGCAAGGAAGGAAGGCGACAGTCTGAGTCACCGAATCTCCACGTTTGCTACGTAAACGTGCCAAGAACCACCGCACAGCAAAGGAGCAGCTAAAGCATCTCCAGCTCCACTGCAATGCTCAGGCTGTGCTCCTCTGCGGGCTCGCAGCTTCCAGAGGCTCACCACCGGTTGTCAGCAACACAACCAAACCCCAAATGACCTCGGCCCTACCTTGCAGGGGCTACGTGAAGCAACTAAGGCGGCAGCAGTCAATACAGGAAAAAAGGATTTCTGGTGTTGGAGGGAGGATTCAGAATTGCAGAATCTCGAGGCAATTGCAGGGAAGCACAACTTGCCCTGTGAAAACAGACAGCTCTGAGCGGCAACCCAGAGCACTTCGGTGAGGAGAAGGATTGCTGTTCAGAAGATGTCTCTCTAAGTGCGAGAAGATAACTGATTTCTGACATGGAAAAAATCTAAAAGTGATTAAGGGCTAGCAAGCTAGAATACGACTCAGGCTAAGGAAACAGTAGATGTAATACAGAGCAAGAGAGGATGAGCCGCCTGCGATGGTGCTTCTCCTGCACGCAAGCTCTGGTTGTTCTGAGCACGGGAGGGAGCAAGGACAAGTCAGACAACCATTTCTGTCCGTATTTCCTTCTCCCACCTGTTTACATGTGCTTCTGTCACAGCACATCTCAGCCCAGCTATGTCTGACTACGCTCCAGCTGCAGCACAGCACACCTTTAGGGAAACAGATCCTGGTCGTATAGAAAGAAGGGAAAAGGTTTTCTCCCCCATGGCAGCAGGTATCAGGCACGCTAGCTGACAGCCCGCTTCAAACACACCGATTAGAGCAGTATCATACAGACAAACTGACTCTAACTTGTCATTATACATCATAGACTTAAAAAAGCTACAAGCTCAGGCTCGGCGCACTGGGAACTCGACAGGACTCGATGCATGCTGCCCACCAAAATACAGCCTCGCCAACAAGAAGGTGGGGAGAGAGGAGGCACATACTGGAATTACGGAGGCTTTCGAGCCCACCAGCACCGCTACAAGTAAGAGGTTTCTGCTAACCATTATTCACTCCATTAATCATATTGGGTTTTGTGGACAAAAGGAAGCCGTATCAGCACATCTCACGTCTCCTGGCATACCTCTGTGCTGATCCAACAGGCCCACAAGTAATAGCGTACCCCTTGGCGTTCCATGACCGATAGCAAGGTCCCTTCTACGGAAGCTGACCAAAGACACCGTTAGCTCGCGCAGCTTCAAGAGCAAAGCGCATCTTTTTATCCCTCCAAATGGATTACAAATTCCCCCAGCAGTGACAGAGAGCACCTCTAAGTGACAGCTCCAGGGCTGGCTGCAGCGTGATGCGATGCTGGAGAGAACGGGGAACGAGGGAGGAGGAGGCGGCTGCGCTCGTCAGCAGATGCTCTCCCGTGCCAACGGGTAAAAGGCTCCTGAGTGATGCTCACGGGGTAATGGGGAGCTGCAGCGTCCCAGCCCTGTCGCACCCCCCCGCCCACGCTCCCAGCAACGCTGCTCAGGCTTTTACACGTACAGTCTAAGTAAAAGAGACGGCTTCCCAAGTTAGGAATTTCTACAGACATTGTGGTTATTAGGCAAGAACACCCAAACTATTTTGGGAGCCACTGCGCAATAGCTTTTGGCAAGCAGCAACTCTTTAAAAACCAAACCATTTTAAGGATATGGTACTGAAAGCAGCATCCTTGCGAGGCATATCGTGTGTGCGTGTGTACAAACACATCCTAAGAAATGGTTTTCACTCCCAGTGAGCTTACTGCCTGCCTCGGTAAGACAGGCAAAGGGTAGAGGCGCAGCAGAAGCACAAACCTGGGAAGCAACTTCCCCAAAAGTCACAGTGCAGCTCAGCAAAGAAGTCGGTACTAAAACCTTGGTTTCCCGATTCCCAAATATCCTATCTACTAAAGCATACTGCTTCCACTTGTTTGGAAACGCTACCTGCATCCATGGACCAACGAGCTTATTTACCACTAGAAATGCCCGCGAGGCCTGACAGGCTGTGTAATTTTTGTGTTTAATATGAAGAGCAGTCATGTTTTTCGAGAGCACTGAGGTTGGAGCTGCTTTTCCACCGAACACAACTCCCGTTGAATTACAGTGCTATCTAAACGGCAGCAGACCGTTTATATTCTCATCTTTTTCATCAACTTCAGGCCGTGAAATAGCTGGAGCTCTCCGAGCATCACTGCGCCCAGGGACGATAAAGCCAGGAGAACAGTATTTGCCTGTCAATTTTAAGCAGCGGGATACCTGTAAATCCAAGGCTATTTTTAAGTCCTTGGAAATTCTTAGGTGTTAAGATTCTTCCTGAGCCCAAGAATGACGACTGAAAAACTGAGAAAAGGACTGGGGAAAATCACCTTGGCCGCCGGGTCCAGCCCCTCGGGGTCAGAGACAAACACACGGTGGGGTAAGACAGGCTGACCCGCGGCCGACTCAAACGCGATCCGAGAGTCCTTCCAGGGCAGCCACCTGGCTGAAGCTGGGACACGGGGCTGCCCGCTACATCTCCTGGCTTCTGCAGGGAAATTGCCATCTCCAGCTGCAGATGGAATGAAGCTGGCAGAAAAGCTGCTGCGTTTGAGCTCCCAGGCTGCCCGGGGATCGAGTGCCGTGACAAGCCTTTCCCCTGCGGGGTCGCGTCCTTGCCCGCGAAACCATCACACGCTCGCTCCTCCACCAGCTCCCAGCCGTGCTGAGTTTCGTGGCGTCAGGCTTCGCCCTTTCTGTGAAGACCTTGTCCCGCAGCACCTGGCAGACCCAGGAGGGCTGGCAACGCCTGCAACGCACGTGCACGGATGCACTGGGAAGTACGTTCCTGCTCCCTGCGCCGCCAACACCTCCTGCACCATCTCGCCGACTCTGGACACATCCAGCCTGCCTGACAGCAGAGGGGGACACAGGGAATCTTTCTGTTCTGTCCCCAAACACCGCAGCCTGGGGCCCGGGGTGGAGCGCGGCGGCGCCTGCTCGCCAACCCACGCAACCACCGCGCCTCCCCGGAGCACGGGGTGCAGATGGGCTGGGGAGCGCTGCGGTCACACCCCGAAGCGGAGGCTAGGCATCCCCGGGAACTGACCTAGATCGGGGCTTCAGACGCAACCCCGGGCCCTCCGGTTTTGATGCAGCCATTAAGATGCCTAGTTCAAAAGATCGGTGCCTCCTAATCCCCACACCGTACCACCCAAGGAGACCAGGGGAGACCAAGGGCATTCCCAGCGCATTCAGAGCACCTGCTGGCTGCACGGAGGCTCGAAAAGACCAGGTAGCGTTTCCTCCACAGCCATCAACATCTGCCACCATCAACAGAGAAGCCACAACCGCAACTCAACGCATATTTATACGCAGGAGACTAATGCTGAAATCCCCCTGACCCCAACACTTGGGTCCATAGTGGCTGGGGCTAAAGGGAAAGCTCTGCTTCTCCAAAGCGCATCCACATTATTTCCGAAGCGCATCCAGCCAATTAAAAGCAATTTTCAAAAATTTCCTAGCCCTACTTCTGGTTAAAAAAGATCAACATGGAAACCCAATCTTTGCTCGACATTAACAGGATCAAGATGGATCCCCAAATCGTTGCAATCAGTGACCGCAGAGCTGAAGCCCACATATACACAAGAGAGAAATCAGCATCGCCCACCAATGACACTAAGTTCTTCTTGAAACATGCAGCGGATTTGCAAGCTTTTAAGGATGCGAATTCAGAGTAACCAGCCCTTGCCTTTAGATAAGGGGAGACCAAGGAGCATCAGATCAAAGCCGACGTTTGAAAGTTGGGTGATTATTTTTAATAGCCTGTAACTCTAAAATAACACGAGCATTTTAAGACATATAATTTGCTTTAAGTGGAGCAATTTTCAATCTTTCGAGCTGAAGTTCTAGGAATGTGGATCAGGGGGCACCTTCGATCTGAAGAAACTGCTGCTTTCCATAACACGCCCATCTGATTTCAGCGACACCGGTCCCTTCCCGCTCGTGGTCTTCGGTTCTAGAAGAGAACCTGACACAGCTGTCCCTATTTCCTGTCCAACCTGAGGTCTCGTGCTGTCTTGATCAAAAGGTGAATTCTACATGTATTCCCAGAAAAATCACCTCCTTCAGTATGGATGGAAGACTGCTGAGTTTCACAGCTCCGTAAGGCAGAGTTAAGCAGCCAAGTGCTTGGGACACGCTCTGCGGGTACCAGTTGCCCACCTCAGCATCTCCCTCCTGCCTACGCAGCCCTGGCGGCGTGTTCCTCCTTTGGAAGCTTTGCACCCCTTCCTGGGAACCCCACTGACGAGGAATTATTTTTCCTTGTTATTTCATTCTTGTTGCTGAACCTGCTCGCCTGCTGGGAAACTAAGGACTCGATGCAGTTCTTGATAAAGAATTCTGCACCCATCTCTGACCAAAGAGATTCTAGTAAAAACCAAACAGTGATGAAACCAGAAAGTCCCTAGAACACAACCACCTTTGTGAGGCAAGAGCCCAGCGTTGGGACACGCGCGGACCCTCATCACCCTGCATGGAGATGCCCGGCCCTCCTCCGCACACCCTCTGCCCAGCGGCCCCAGATGCTCTGGCCATGCCCTGGCTCAGGCTATGTTGTGTCTGTATGGTGCTTGGCCTCGTATCCTACCTGCCGGAGCCCCTGACCTGCCTCCTCCCTGCGAGCGGCTGCGCTGCCCACGAGGTTGTGGCTGGCGCTGGTTATTGTCACCGGACCTCGCTCTGCGGGTTCTGCTCGGGTGCTGTGGGAGTGCCCAGCCGGGGGGTCCCTGCCCTGCCCTGCCTCCCTGCTGCCACCCTCGGCTTCAGGCTCCCTGCCTTGGCAGAGATGCTTCCAACTCCTGCTGCTTCCTGACACCTACGGGAAAGCCTAAAGGGGAATTTACCAAGCTTGGAAGTAACCCAGTTTTAAAGATTTGATAACAGAGCTTTAAGTGATTCATCCAAGGTAACAAATGGTACCTGCGGCCGAACAGGAAAACCAAATCCAAGCTTTCACGTCTCGAGCTCTAACACGTCCCTCCTGCCCCCCCCCGCCTCACATCCCCGCCTTGCAACCCTGCTCTTCCTGCCGCCGCCCCGGAGCCCGCGGAGCTGCCAGATGTTCGCAGCCACAGCAGGCTTCACGGCTGCTAACTCACGGGGGATAATTACTCGATTACAAAGCAGAGCTTCGCTTGATTTGAGGCTGTGGACTGGAATACGAACTGTGTATTTTACTGTGCTTTTTTCTTGCTTTTTTTGGTATGAGTTCTCTGCACGTGATGTGTAAACAGAGTAGAGTTTGCAAATTCCTTAAACAATTGTGTAAACTGCGCCTTTCCAACAGCAAACATCATTCCATCTGATACCACCTGCTTCTCTCGGCAGCAGTTCATATACTTCTTTGAAAGAAAGGATTTCAATGGGAAACTTTGCAGTAATTGAAGGTAAACTGTAAGCTTCCCTCTGCACCTATGGATCCCACCACTTAAACCTCTCAAAATTAAACAAAGCTTCAAAATCAGCAGCCAGCAGAAGCAAGCTGCATAGTCAGAGGGGCACGCTGGAAGCAACGAGTCTCGTTTGCAATCCCCAGCCAGAATCACACCCGGGAGACGTTTCCTCCAAGCATACGGATGCGTTAGCGCTATACAGCAAGTTTGCTCCCCTTCCCTTTGGGCCATAATGAGAAAAATCAACAAGAGCTGTTCAGAGATGGTGAAAGTGGGGCACATCATCCCGCTTGGTAAACTTGGTATCACCATAAACCCCTGATTGCTCTTGCTGAGCTGAGTCAACGATCCAGCACGTTTGGGTCTGTGTGCCGTCATAGGGGGACGAGGAGAAGGAAGGGGAGCTCAGCACAACACCACGCAATGCTCGGGGCTCGGGACTGCACGCCCCTCCTGCTCCCAGGGGAACTGGGTGTTGATAGTGCAAGATGAGCCTTTTCTCCTTTCCCTTCGCACCAGACATGGCATGAAGCGATAGCCTCCTGGATGAGAAATCACAAGGGCTACGGGAGAGGGATACAGATCAGGCAGGGGATGCCAGACCGCACGGCGTCCCCTCGGCGAGGCTGCAGGCCAGCCCTGCCCTGCCGGTGGAGAGCGTTTCAGACTCTCGGGAAGAACTCACCGCCTCTCCAGGTTCCTACACAAGTGACGAGACGAAACAGTCCAAACCCTTCCCAATGGACAGCTTATGGCAGCCATCTTGCTGGAATTCATCGCCTTCCTCCCTCCCCCTCAGGAATTCTGGCATAAGCGCCTTTTAGACCTGTAGTTTTTACTTTCTTACTTTCAAGAATTTAGCATTTGATGAAACGCTATGCTAAGTAAACAAAAGAATTACCCCTAGCTATTACCTGTCAAGTCCCTTGTTCTGTTAAAGAAACAGCAAAGCCAAGTACCGAGTCCCCAGATGGGCCTGCAGGATACCCAAAGCCACTGACCCCCTGGTCAGACTGCCCTGGCCTCCACCATGGACCAGCCACGTTTTCTGCAAGCATTTCTTCAGATGTGCTGGCAATACTAATGGTCTGTTCTCCCCTGCAGGAGTGGAGTTCTGTGTCTGTTCTGGCACACGTGCAAGTCGGAAGCCAGGATAATAAATTGCCCTTCGGCCTTAGCGAAGCCGTAGCGGCTATCTCGGCGCTGCCCGCCTGCTGGAGGCAGCAAGGCTGACCGCATCTATTTTACAGGCACCTTTGTAGAAGCAAACCCTGGCTGCAGCTCCCAGCCCAGCTCCCAACACAGTCGTTCTGAAACGTTGCATATGAAAGGGATTAATTCAGGAAACCTGAGTAATAATGCTCAGAAACTGAGCATAAAGGCCCCAAATCCCTCCCCAAATACAAATACTGCAGAGCATGCAAGATAGAAACCCTGGACTCTCCCTCAGGAGAAGGAATTGCTGAAGGCCATGTGAACTGCCTTGTTGATCAAGGAAACGCTCACGTTCGTACTGCTCCAAAGCGTAAGACAGCAATGTCTTCAGGCTAAAGAAAATGATACCTAAGCCTCAAATCTTGGCAGGTACCGGATAAGGGGAGCACACCCCCCGACAATGTAAATCAGCACAGCTTCTGGGCAACAGCTTCCAGATTTAAATGTGTCTGCAGATTTTAACCCGCTTTACTGACATGCGGCCGAGAGAAGCGTAGGCACAACCGGCGCTCCCAAACTGTGCGTGCAGCCGTCCTGACTGGAGACCGTTCCCAGAAGCCACGGGTCACATCCAGCTGGACAGCAGCACCGCCCGAGGGCCACGTCCGTCACCAGGGGCCAACGCACGGGTCAGACGGGCAGCTACGCTCGTGCTAGCGGGTTTAACCTGTGCTAGTGGCAGCTTAAGGGAGCTGCTGATTAAAAGGGATTGGAAAAAGCTCGCCGTCCTCGAAGATCAGTTCTCCTTCTGGCGCGTGGCAAAAGCAGATGACCTAAAGCATTCCAGGAAGAAACAGGCTTCAAAGACAATTCTCAGAAACACAGGACCAAACCGAATTCTTCCCTCCAGCAAAAGCTACGGTAACTTCAGTAAGAACTCAGCCTGCGCCCGGGAATTCAAAATCCGTCCCACAGTGGGGAAACAGCCCCCGTACCTTGCAGTGTAACAGCTTCATCTGGTACTGTAGAAGGTCGTCAGTGTGCATCGCCAGTCGTGATTGCTAGTCCAGATTTGGAGGCCACATTGTTCTCCTTAACAGGTTCCGCATTAGTGAGATCATCACTGGAAACAACGGAGCTGCACGTACCCAGCCTCGCCATCGGCAATCGATGCAGGAAGATAAATCATTCTGCTGTCGGGCGGCGGCAATCTGTTTGCCAGAATTCTGAGCTCTGCTCAACAAATTTTTCCATGTTAACGAGCTCCCGGCTCTTTACTTGGTGACCGTGAAGCCCTCTGGGACTTAGCTTAGGCCTACTAAACTTGCCATAGTCAACGAGTCTTAAATAGATAAATAAATAAACCCAAAAGCTCCATCACAAGAGCGGGGCAGAACCAGGAAGATTGCGGGCGGTAAGGAGAAGCGCCAACACGTAACGTAGGCCCTGCGATCGCCTTGCAAGAAGCGGTCAGAGTTTGAGTTTATGTTCTTTGGGGCTGGCCTTTATGTAGTCGTTTAATAAGAGAAGCCCAAAAAACCCGATATTGCCACGGGCTTGTTAACGTGCGGGAGGCCCCTTCCAGCCCTCGGTGGTGCGCAGCAGGTGCCCGAGCAAACCCATAGCGTTCCTCTGAAGGAGCATGACCGAGAACGGTTTTATCCCACAGAGACACTGCAAGAAATTCGTTTGTCTCGGAGGGAGAGAGACACGAGGTGAGGGACAACACCGCCCTTCCCCTTCTGCTTGTAGCTACCGTATCCTCCTCTGATAGACCGAACCTATAGACAGTAACGTATAGGTCTGAGAACATGTTTACAAAACAATCATAGAATCATTTGGTTGGAAAAGACCTTAAGATTATCGAGAGTCCAACTGTAGAAGTACCTGTACCGATAACCTCCTACTGTCTACGCACAAGCATTTGGACTGGTTCAAGGCAGTAATTTTGAGACTTCTTCAATAATACTAGCGTGCAGGAGGTGCAATTTCACATTCTGGCAATATACCCTGCCCAGTACAAATGTCTGGTCTCCATGAGAACAACGCAGGAAAAAAAAAAGTTTGGCTCCTAAATCAGACTTGAGCGCAGCAGTAGTCAAATCACCTAAGCCCCAAAAGGCTCTGCAGCCAAGACCGTGGAAATCTGGCTTTTGTGTCCGCTCAGACTTCTAAATTAAAGAATGTAGTTGCAGAGCAGCCATGGTGGAACTACACAAGGAGGGTTTTTCACCCAAAAAGTCACAGTTATTTAGAAGAAGAGGAAAGAAGTTTAAAAAAATATTTAATAATAATAAAAAAAAAAGACACATCCACCCCTGTAGCCAAGACTTTATGAATGATATGGAAAATATATTTCCAAAATAACACATTTCTTATCGTTCTAGGCAGCTGAGAAGAACTCCCAAGGAAGGCATTTTCCTCTACCTAGTGGTCACACGGAAAATGACAGCAATCAAACTATAACTGTTAAGAGCTGAGGCTTGTGCACTCACTGTTAGCCATTTCTATCTTAAAATATCAATAAAATACCATACTCATTATGCAAAGAATAATTTACTCTCCCAGCCAGCAAGCAGAAACTGGCAACCGCCCCGTACACCTGTTATTATGCATTACAATGAAATTAAAATATCTGGAGAATTTGGCAAGTCTATGCTGCTAAAGCCATGCTGGTGGTTGTAACTGCGAACTGCTGAGACGAACGCTGTTCCTGCTCACTAGAAAAATATTGCTGCATCAAAAACTACTGGTGGCCAGCAGCTGGCCTTTCGAGATGAGTATCCAAAACACGCGCTTTGTGACACGTGGTCAGGTGGCACGGGCGCCGAGGCTCCCGTCATTCCGCAGGAGGCGCAGGGAGAGAGCTGAGGAACGCCCCCTCGCAAGGCACGCGCGCTGACCTCCACGGGTGACGTGCAGAGCGCTGTTTATTCAGGTGCAATAATACAAACCTTTGTGGGTTGTTCCACAATGATAAAACAAAGAGGATTCCAAAGAATGCGCTCCATGTGCGACTTACCCAGCTCCGCTGTAAGAACACCGTGTTTGCGCTATCAAGCGACAGCCAGAGGCGAAATCATTGTCGTTTGAGGCCACCGAGTGCCGAACTTGAACAGCTTTGCAAAATGGCCAAGTTGTACAGTGCTGCAGAGTATAACCGGGATATGGGGAGTAACGCAGGGGCCCAAGGGAGACCTCCCCCCAAGGCTTTTCCTCCCCCAGGTACTTATTTCAGCTGCCCTAACCTTTTCATGTGAAAATAAACAGGACAAGCCGGCAATAAAAGGCAATTTAGGCATAAGTCCCTTGTCTCCACCAGCTAGCTGTGCTCTTATAGGGGACCAGGTGCATCCAAGCACAGCGACTGTAGCTGGTGTCATGAATTACGCTTTTTGTTTAAGATCAGAGAATTTATGCTCAATGCGGAACACCGCAAGCATACGTAAGAGTTAGAATTCTACTAATTTACGGAAAGATATTTCTCATCACGAACAAAAGAAACCAGTGCAGACTCCTCAGCATCGATAATAACCCGCACCTGAAAATTAGTCTGAACGTAAGCTTAACGCACAGAGGCCTCACGCGCCTGATGCTACCTTCACGTAACTGATCATTCTTGCTTTTGCGACATGATCAAATGACCTCAGTTCACAGTTATTAGGTTATTTTAACCTCATCCACATGCTTGAATGACATTCCCGTCCCAGGGCTTTGAAAAGAAAATACCTAAAGGACCTGTGGTTTCCAAACAACTCACTGCTTGTTTTGTAAAGAACACGCAAACTGAATAATCACTGATAATTGTCAATGAAGATCATATTCGGTAATCTTTGGCAGTTTTTCCCTAGATAGCTCAGAGACACATGCTGGACACAGGTAAGCTGTTACCTGGCCTGTTCCTAGAGCATGGAGCGAGACGAGGGGAGCTCGAGACGGCTCCAGGTACCCTCACACGTGCCCACCCGCTTCCAGTTTCGCCCCCTGCTGATTTACCAGTTAATAAAGCTATCCCAGTAGCTCAGGTAGAAAAGGACTGGTTTCTGCATTCATTACACTTCACTGTGGAGAGCTGTAGAAGGGTTTTGTTGCATAGATGGGGCTGCCCCATCCTTAGATTTAAAAAGCAAACGCCAGATACAAAACATCTGCCGTGTTTTCATAACACATACTCTATTTTGGCAACAGTTTGGAGCTTTCTTATAAACAGTTTGCACATATTAAGGCATCTTGGTAAACTGTGCATTGAGGATAGCTGCTGCTAGAGAAGAGCAAGTATCTGCCCCGGCTCTCCTGCCACTAGGGAGAGGGGTTTGCAGTCAGTGGGTGTGGACAGCCACACTCCCCGAAGGGCAGCCAGGGATGCCGGGAGCGTGCTTAGGGCTACGGTAAAGCCCAACAGATTTCACGGTAAGGTTAGCATGCATTAACTAAAAGCAGCATAATTAGCTACAGGAGTTCTGAACACACCAATTTATTGAACACAGTCCTGGACTATACTAAAAATCAAGTCAAGTTGCCATCCTGAAGAAACAAGTACAAGAAACAGCGGTATAAAATCTATGTGGAAATGCTCATAAATTCATTTTCCTTGTGTATGTGAATCTGCCTTTTGCCTCTCAGCAGCAGATCTACTGCATTTCTGAGTACCAGGGGAGTTCAGGCACATGCATCTATCGTAACGAGAAAGAAAAAAAACCACAGAGACGTTGGACACAGCAGGACACCACGACCGTGTTTTTGAGACGGAGCTTGTAGAAAAGCTGTCAGATGAACTGGGTGTTCCTTTGTCAAAGCCGAGAGGCCTCGGTACGAGGAACAGATGTTCCCAGCTGGAAGTTTTTAGGAAAACTGAAGCTTTCTCCTGCCTCATCTTCTCGATGGCTGTCAGAAGGGCGGGCATTTTACAAAAAAAGCCCAGAGGACCCCTCTGCTCATATCCAGCGTAAGGAATTTGTCAAGGAATCTACGTCTCTCCTCCGTCGGGAAGTTTTCTAATTTGACTTGCTCCGCTATCCGTCTAGATCATGAACGCTAACGTGAGTAACGCCAGCGCGGGGCTTGAGAGGTTGCTTTCTGAGGTGTTCCTCAGGCACGGCAAAGGTTTGGGAAATTATACCTCGGCTGTTCCTGCTGGAGTCTGAATTAAGCCATCAGATTCAGTACGTCCTTGTCCAAAAGATTAAAGCAAAAAAAGCAGAGGTAACAGGGAACTGATACAGCAAGTTTCATGATACACTTGCATTTTGACAGATTCCAATTCATTCCTTCTAATAAAGCCAGACATCTCTTGAAAACACAAATCACTGGTTTTCGTTGCTTTTTTCCACTGATAAAGAAGAAAGAGAGGCCCGAACTCCAATTCTAGAGTGGTCAAAAACCCCAGGAGAAACAAGGCTGAAACATAACCATCTCTCTTTCGTTTAGACTGAACGCTCAACCGTATGCGAAAGACGACCATTATCAAATCATTGTTCAAACACCGAATGCCTCCACACACCCGAGAGCATTCGTCAAGACAAACTCTGCTAAAGCAGCCCACAACAAAGTCGGTTTTGAAAGAGAAGAAACGGCGTCCATCTCCCTGTGTAAATCATACCGACACTGGGAAAGGATGGCTGAAGTTGTTTGATAGGCGTCCAAAACACAGGCGTTTTACTAATGCTGTTTGGTAAAAGCTTACCTGACCCACTACAGCGGCATTTAAACTTTCTTTCTTTCAACTCTGGTGTGTTCAGGAGGAAAATTACTTAGATCAAGAAAGCAGCAGAGCTGGCAGAGTTCAAAGACTGGATATTATAGCTTCATAGGGCTATTGGCTCGGGTGGCAGATGCTTTCTCTGCATCTGGATCTATAAGGAGAGGCAAATCACAAAGCTAAAATACCTTCCCATTGACGGTCTGAATAAGCACAACTAACTTGGAGCTGCACACATATTCTATCTTCATTAAGTTCATTGGCCTATGTATAAGTTACCAGTCACAGTAAATTAAAAGCACTTGTACTGCCAGCTCTCACCTCATCATTCAGCTTTTAGTTCTTTCAATAATCACGCTGAGCGCGTCTGACAGAAGTAAAACTAAAGACTCCACCCTATTAAAAACAATTCCTTTTGCCTATGGAAATGACAGCTTATACAAAGCGGATCTTCTTCGCCCAAAGGAAACAAACCCAGCAAACTACTCTCAGCAGAATAACCTTCACCGCTGTCCTAGCCGTCTCCTTGCAAGTTTAGGCGACTCGGCAGAAAGTCTGCTTTCCAAGGACCTACCAAAGAATACAATTTACACTTCAAGCTCGTAATTTCACACTTACCTGCTGGTGACTGCCACAGCCCTGGGAAGTGATTAAAAGCCACCTCTTGGATAATAAATTAACTGGGATTTCAATGCTTCTTTTGCCTATTCTTATGGGGGGAAAAAAGTGTACTCAGCACCAATTCTGCAGGAATGAGAGTTTCCGGTCCTCACAAAACATGAGACCGAGCCTGTGCAGAGAGGGGAGGGTACAACCCGAGGTGGCAATTCTGTAGTTATTAGGGGAGAGCTGGGAGAAGCGTAGCACGCAAGGCAAGCAAAGGACTAACAGGCAGGAGAGCAGAATGGTTCCTCACTCACCAGCTACACTACCACCAGAACCACAGCAGCTGCCTCTTTAATATATTATTAAAAAAAGAAGCGATCACAGTGGAACAGGACACATCCAGCTCACAGCCTGAATGGGACAGCCAGGACATGAAGGCTTGGAACACAGGTGTGCTGTTGGGTCAGCCACAAATTATCATCTGCGATCCCCAACTGGGAAGGGAAGCCGAGACGCCGCGTAGCGACTCAGAGCTCAGACAGACAATAAAACCACCTCCAGAAGGCAAAAAGGAGCTTGAACCAAGACAGGTCAAGGGCATTCAGGCAAGCGAAACTTGTACGTATGTCGAAAACCGCAATACGAATACGGTACCAACGTACATCATCAGAAAAGGGGGGGAAAAAAAAGAAAAAAAGAAAAACACAGTAAGGTTTTCCCATCCTCACACCGCCAACACGGTAATTCATACTGCTGCATTCATTGCATACGAGAACTATTTCTTTCAGACAAAATACCAATATGCCACTTGTTTGGTGTTTTTTTTTTACTTTCAGCTTCTAAGCTTGTTAACATTAATTTTGGATATAATACAGTGCCTTCAGACCTACTCACACACATTTCAGCTTGAATTAACCCAGCGCATATTTTAAAGGACACATTTTATTCCGGCTACCCATTTCTGCAAGCCCATTTTGCATTTCAGCATTTTAGCTCCAAGCTGATCATTAGTATGTTACCACTGCGAGGCTACCGCTATCTCCCAGTCAAACTGATTTTCATAGCATACAGGAAAATCACAACTATTTTCAACAAGTCCTTTACACATGTCTATGATTTTGCTAAACGCACTAATAACAGTTCAGTTCCAAACTATATTAACTGCCGGATCTCTGCTGATTTGGACAATTCAGACCCATTTTGGAAAGCAACCTTGCTATTTTTAACGATTCCAAGCCTCATAACTGACTCCCAAATGAGCACTGGGAAGGGATCAACCAAGTTTTGTGCAAGGGTTAGCGTAGTTCTTGCTATCATGCTACGCAGCAACAGCAAAAGAACATCCCTAGAATGCGCAAACACTATGAAGCAGGAGAAAAAGAAAAGATGAGCAGAGAGCCGAGAGAGACAAAGCACTCCATTGATGTTGACAGGTTAACGTTCATGAGGCGTATGAAAACCGTCAGTGAGGCTCAAACTCATGAGTATGAAAAACCCCTTAACGTGTCACTGAGGCAGACCATAACGCAGTCGGCCGGGACTCCACGCATGAAAACACCGTTCAGAACAGCCACGTTCAAGTCTCGCTCCAGAATTTCTGTCCATAATCAATCTGCAGGGCAAACACTTGAACTCTCCCTTTGCACCCAGGAAGCATGAAATTAGCCAAAAGCACCACATAAAAATGCCAACCTGTGCAAGGGCTCACAGGCCACCGAGAAGCATTTTCGTCGTGAAGCCGGCAACCTCTTCTGCTCCTCTGGCACACCCGTTAGCACGATGCCAGGCCCCACGCAGTTAAAGCTCTGATCTCTAAGTTGCCCAAGTTCACCAGAGGTAATGGATCACTCAATGTCATCTGACGTCACAGCACCGACAGATCCAACTGCTATACGGGAAACATAACCCTGAGCATGGCACAACCCGAAAGTGCGGAAGCTGATCTTCTCCCTTCGCCCCCTTATCTCAGTGGACCTGGAACGCACTCCTGGACCGACCAGCCTTGCAGAGCGACAGCAACGCGCAGCTTTCCGACGCAGCCTTCCGTCTCTTGCATGCCTTACCTCGAAACGCAGCAAATCACGCCGATAGTCAAGATGTACTTCCTGCTGTCTGAAGAAAAGAATAAGGGAGGCAAGAGAAAACTCTTTACAGATACCAATTCCCAGTCAGGCACGATGACAGCGCTGTTTATAAAGGAGCTACATTTCGGATGGGGTAGCGCTCTCCACATAAAACTACGTTACAAGTACACAAAAGGTACATCCATACGCAGCAGCGCCCACTTTGCACCAGCTCCCCGGCTGGCGCCTGTACCGCACCCCAGCTCAGCGCCTCGCCGAGCTGCCCCCCCGTCACCGCGGGGACGAAGAGCGGCAGAGCCAGGACTACCTCAGTCCGCACACGGGCACTCTGCGCGACAGCCTCCCTACCTCGTAAGCCCCTCGCCTCCACGACGAGCCACGCAAGGCAAACGCCACCGACTCAAGAGGGAGCCAGGACCTGGTTCGGCCAAACCACCTGCTGCTATTTCAGTACCAACTCAACCTCTCCCAGAAACGTTTTCTGACATAAAAATAGCGTCAAAAGGGCCTCTGACTGATGGAGGAAATAGAGGAAGGTAATTTTTTGAGCAGAACTGAAAGAAAGAATTCAAGCAGTATAATACAAGGCTGCCTAAATACTTCAGCAAATAAAGATTAATCTAAAACTAGCCTCCTTCCAGCCCCCCAGAAATGCAAGGCCATCATTTCAGCGCGGCGTAACAAACTTTGGCTTTGGCCCCATGTACATCTGGTTCAAATTAGCACCTGCATACCTCAGTTATTAAATAAAAAACAGCACTCTCGACATGACCTGTAGGGTTCTTGTCTACAAGAACTTATCCAACAGCATTATGTCTTCCCTTATCAGATGTGTGTGGTATGACAGAATGAATGTAGCGCTGCGGCGCAACTGGCACCGGTTCAATTCCCAAACATTGGGTCACATTTCCCATCATAATGTTTTAAAGCGGACGCTATGGGCTTGGTGGCTAAAGGATGGAGCCCTGGAATTTTACCTCAGATCCTTCAAATTTAACCTAAATTCAATCTCTAGGGAAAAATGCATCTGTCAAAACCAGCGCTTGCAGCACATGGCTGAATCGAGAGGTACGCACCAGCAATTTTTACCTTGATTTGTTGCACATAAGTTAAGGTGTCTGCTATGCAAGCAGGATTTCAAATGAAAAGTGGCCGTTCTAGATATTTTTCCAAAACAGTGCTTGGGGATTTGGATGGTGGAAAACAAATTGTTTTATTGTTAAAGCACATACCTCGGTGTTAAGGAGACCCAGTTTCCATTTCTGACTCTCCCAAGTGTACCACGTGAGCCAATGCAATTGCTTTACTACTGCCTCTAGACCTTAACCTGGCACACCGGTGCTCATGAAAACAGTGGGCTTGCACCAGCTGAGGACAGAACTGTTCATTTCTTACCGCTCTTGTACACAACCAACACTCGGCTTCGTAACATGCAGCCACGTTCACTCAGAACCGCCATCAGATTCAAGATCTTGGGAGCTCCTTCAGGCGATACGTCCGTCACCAGCGTCCCGAGACTCCCAGCGCCACCTCTGGGCCCCGCACAGGTCAAGCCTTCCGCGGTCCTTCAAACATCAGCCAAAAACTAATTGCCCCCTAGCAAAAAGATGCAATTCTGAATAACGATGTGGTTTTTTTCTACTTACTGTAGCCTACGGCAAACAGCTCTTTAAAACACGCCGCAAGAGCTCGCTAGCAGCCATCGTTCTCAAAAGGTCAGTCAGTGTCAAACTGTGGCATTAATTTGTTCTGCACTTGCTCAAAGACTGCATAAAAGAAAACTTTCAAGTGCAAACACCGAGACATCCAGGAAGATTAGATTAAGTGTCTCCCTTTTCATCTCAGCTGAACACTGGCCAGCAAATATTCTAAATGGTGTCAGACAACTCTGTGCAGCTGTTCGTTAGCGCGGACAAGAGGAAACGATTAAAGGCAGACACTTCCAGCCACTTGACTTCCACACCAAAATAGAAGAAGCAAGTGGAGCGTCCACGACCCGATTCGCACGCTCACGAGCCAATTGCCAAGCACGGCCTTGCCTGTAAGACAACTGAGGATTTTTCTCCAGCGGAATGGAGAGCTTTCCAGTTCTGTTCTCCCGGGCTCCCATGCTTACAAATCCAGTAGCTGCAATTTACATAATTGCAATTTCACTTGGTAAATATTGTCGGGCTCTTTTCATGCCTGATTTTCCCAACAGCTGCTTCTTGGAGTCCAAGTCTTTACTAATTATTTCAAACATTTAACGGAAAAATGCAAACCATACTTCATACCGTTATTACACAAAAAAAAGAGGAAGAATTCTCATGGTTTAGAAGATGAGGGTACTACGGGGTTTTGTGTTGGCTTTCTCCCCCTTTCCTTCTCCTTTGCTCTAAGAACAGCACATGCAAAACATTTGTGAAGCCAACACAGCTGCAGGGCCCGCTCACCAGACCAGTACTGTCTACTCAGTATCCTTTCTAGCTTTTTATAGATACAGCTTAAAAACACCATGAAATTTATTTCCTGTCATAATGATCCCCAAATATTTTCTTTAAAAATCAATGTTTCAGCAAAACTCTCTCAAGAATGTGGAGTTACGCATTCACATCGTGTAACGTAGTCCTCCTTCCCTCCCCGCTTCCTTCACCGTTCCCTCTTCAGACGCTCCTCGGCGCTTTATTTTACCCGCCCCAGTCTTTGCAGCCTGTGGGTCCAGCCTGGCACAGACATCTCCGTACACAGCTTACCGACAACTGGCACAGCCCACGCTGGAGAGAGGGCACGGTCCAACACACGGAACACACATATGGGCTCAG
Source organism: Nycticorax nycticorax (assembly GCA_023375905.1). Classification (NCBI taxonomy): domain Eukaryota; kingdom Metazoa; phylum Chordata; class Aves; order Pelecaniformes; family Ardeidae; genus Nycticorax; species Nycticorax nycticorax. Next base: position 157,580 of record JAKFQP010000243.1, read on the forward strand.
AGGGTCTTTTCCCAAATTTCTCCCTCTCTCTCTCTCAATGCCCGGGCAGATAACTTGAAAGCTCACTTTCCTCTTCTTTATTTGCTTCAGGTTGCTCTCGGCCTCCACCTCGGCGTTTTCAGCACCTAGCCTAGGCCCAGGAAGGCATTATAAATATTATTATTTTAAACTAATAAATATAAGCTCACCTGGCCCCCATACCCACCCCATTCCACCACACTGATACGATTTCCTCACACAGCACTTGTTGCTTTAACAATTACACAGGCTTCCTTCCGTTACAGCAGCCCTCTTCGCAGCGGAACAGACGCTGTGTGCCTGTACGCACCAGACTGCCGCTCACCAGACCCCCTGGCGTTACTGAGGCCACTGGGAAGCTGCGACAGAGATCAGCCAAGGACACTGCTCAGTGTTTGGTTCCAGAAGCCAGAGGAAGGTCGGGAGCACTACTCGGTCAGCGTCAAACAGCACGGACTGCTCCCGTACCACCTTCGCTTGGTCGTACCAGCCAAGCGGCTCCAAAATTTGCTGCAGGGCAAACTGGATAATGAACATCCCACAAAACAGCAGAAGGAAGAACAGCTTGCATGCCTGAAAGTCGACTTGCTCGTGCTAAATACACGATTCAGCTGTATGCAAAATGCCCAGGTCCTCGGGGCTGCATCCTACACGAACCGAGAGGAGCAACGGGCACATCAGACCCAAGATACTCAGCACGGGTTTGGCGCTGTTCAGAGGGGTTTGCATTTGCATCAGAGGCAGATCACTACTTATGTTTTGCTGATACCTAAGCACACCCAGTTGGCTACTGTACAAACAGAGAGAAAAGAAACACAAACCCAGAAAGCGTTCGCAGCACATCCCTAACACCACAGAACGCAGAAGTAAATAAATAGCTGGTTATTATTTAGAGAACTGATGCAGGTTCCCTTGCAAGACATGAACTCTTTCTTCTGTCTTCTGTGCCCAAGAAGCAATTCCCAACAGACAGCTGAGATGATCTACACCATTTAATTGCTTTCATTTTATATAGTCACAGGGTTAGTGTAAAATATTTCCCTACAAAAGCCGCTGCGTGGCTTTACAGCATCACTGATCTATCTTTGCGATCCCAGGTAAGCCTAGGCTAGGGCTTGGGGTTTGTTTGATAAAATAAAAGAAAGGGTGTCAAAGGTTTCATGTTACTTTCTCTTCACATTTGACAAAAATATTTGGACTTGTTTTTCTAAAAAAGCACGCAGTCATCTTTTGCCCACATACTGGCCACCGAAGCTGGCGGCTATACACCCTTGTGGGGAGAGACTACGGCACTGGGGCAGCGCAGAGTCCTGCCGCGGCACGCTGTCTGCCTTCTCAAATCCCTGCTCGCCTGTGGCCATTTGGGATATTTGCTGTCGTCATCTTCTGCTGTGATTTACTTTACCTGCTGATATTTAGGATCTGCTGTGAAAGGCAATTTGTCATTTCACTGCCTGTTTTTCTATTCTTACCCCATTTAGTTCCCATCTTAGACAACGGTTGCTATAAATTTACTCCATAAGTTTTGCTGTGACAGTAATGTCTGTGCTAATGTCTCTGCCCGTGATATGTTAAAAAAAAAAAAAACACCACCAACGAAACACCTGGCAATTTGTACAAATTATTTCAGAACTGGAATTTGAAAGCGCTTGTCTGTCAGCTTATTATTCTCCCTTCTATTGGCAGCTTCCAAGGCACCTCCTGGGAAAAGCCAATCGCTAAGCCTGCTACGTCAGGAATATTTGCTAAGTGGAACAAACATCTCTTAGCACCCAAGATAGCTTTTTGATCCCTAACGTTTGTGCTCCTGACCTGTGCTTTGATCCGTGCGGCATCCAGCTCTGACCTGCTTCTCCATGCAACAGAAGGGGCCGATCTGCCTGGAGCTTCAGGGCTGTGTTTATAGTTTCTGTTACCCGAGGCATTGAGCTATTGAGATGAATGGTCTCCAACGTTCTGCAACACTAGAGACCTAAATTTGGTGGTGATTCCCACAGGCAATGCTCCTGAAGTGCGTTCACCTGACAGCAGTGCTAATTATTTGACCCAGCAGTGTTTCAGCGAAGCACTTGACTTCAGTCTGTTCTGCATGCTGGATTTATACACACTGGACAGCAAAGAAGGGAACAGACCACGCATGGTCAACGAATGAGCATTACCTAACTCAAGGGACACAGCTCGATAGGCTTTGCTTAACACCCAAGGCAATACAGTTTACTTTGGCAGTACCTACTATTCACATTGGTAACTGCTCGGTTTCAGCTATGTTCAGAGCCAACAGAAGGGAATCAGCCGTTATGATGAAAAATGAAGGACCCAACAAATATTATTAACAGATCTATCTGATTTCATGCATCAAGTAAAAGATAAAATTAGGTTTATTTACTCCCACCTTATTTTAACAACTCTAGCTGTCAACACTAGTCCAGTCATACGATAAAGAATATTTTTATATTGATTGCCTGCAAGTGCCGGTTGAAGGAAAAAAAAAAAAAAAAGTCCTACAACCATTACAGTTCTGCACGGAAAACAGAAGCCGCTTCATTTGCAATCGCATCATTTCACTACTGCTGATGGCTAAAAGGAGGAGACCTTTCCCAACACACTGGCAATGTTTAGGGATTCCCGTTGTTCAACAGCAAGGGACTAGTGCCCAGGAGGCACAGAATACGCTATGGAAATCCCCTCTGAGCGGACTCAAGGGTGGTGCGAGTGCCCTGGGCGGGGGGCACCTGAAGGCAAGCACTGATAGTGGGAGGCAGCCCTGTGACCCGAGTAAGCGCAGTGCTTTTCAAAGGCGAGGATAGGAGGCTGCAGCATTACTGCTGTTCGTGTTCTCTAATATCTTCTCCTTCCATCTCCTTCTCCGCAGTAGACCCAGAGTAATTAACTGATGTGGGAGTAGAGTAAGTCACAACTAGTTATCAATTTAAATTGAACACAGGTGGTCAGGAACAGTTACTGAGCACTGAAACCGTGGTGGAAGCATTTCCAAGCTGACTAAATATCCCATCTGTACGGAGCATATACAGTCCTCTCTTTTTTCTTTTATTTCACAAATATTGCATGGGATGAAGGAATGTCAGGGCTGAACTCTCCAGTACAGATGTAGAACACATGTATTCGCATCGGTTTAAAGCAAGATTACAGACACTAGAAAGCAGTTGTGGTCTGGCACTAGAAATCCTCATTTTAATTAACTTAGGGTCCAAATGATTTCTAGAAAGTCTTCCTCACGTTGCAGGAGTAGGATTACTTCTATCAGGACAGGTTTACCAAACAGATTTTCGCAGGGGAAAACTATGAGAAATAATTACTTCAATTCCACAAACTCGGTGTAAGACAACAGATCGGCTCGTACATAAGCAAGTTCTGCAAGTTCCACAGCTTATGCCAGGAATAATCTCAAAACTATGTGTGTGACTGAGGCCCACAGACTATTACCCACCACATGCAGACCACAGGCAGGTGTGCTTGGAGGGGATCTTTCTATACCTTCCAATTTCCCCGATTTGTCTCCCATATATCTTGCACATTTCTTCCTAGCTCAGCTCGAGAGGAATTGGGTCAAGCTGGGATCAACCGAGTCAACGAGCAACTGTTCCATTAACTCTCTCATGGGGACCATCAGTAGTCAGTAACAAAGGATTTTACTCCAATACTTGGACATTGAACAGGGCTACTTGAGCATGGAAAGCAGAACTGAACTAACTCAATTTCAAGAGTCCCGAGATTGAATCCTTAAAGGCTCCAAATGATTCATCCTTGAGATCAAATCCATGACTAAGACCACACAAAGTTCGCTTTGCTTGTTCTTACTAACGGGAACAGACTGTTGGCTGCATTAAAACTAATAACTGGGTTAGTCTGCTACCGAAATCCGTGTTGATTAAGCTTTGCGTATTAGGAATGTCGTGTAACTTCCATCTCATAAATATTTCCTTTTTAGTAAATCCCTATTCCAAAGAATTTTTTCTGCATCTTACCACTCCCACACCGTAACGATTAAGCACAGGGCTAACAAGCTGCATTTCTAGCTAAGTGGTATTTTGCTCCATCCTGAATTAGAAGGAAAAAAAACCCCAATGGACTCAAGTAAGAAAGACAGAACTACCCAACACGTTAGAGCTCGTGCACTGGATTTAAACCACTGTTTCTCTTGTCGATGGTACATGTCACGCTAATTTACTGCCAAGATGTGATTTGATTGATGATCATTTCAGGATTCCCCAACAACAACAACAACAAAGGTAAGAACGGAAACAAACTGCTTTATTCAAGATGTTATTCTCTGATTTTAGTTTTGAGGAAATCACCTTTAGCGTTGAAACATTTTAACAAAACACTAACGTTTGTAATGATAACACACAGAAGGAGCCACCTGCGAATTCCAAACCTGACACATCCACTCAGATTTCTTGCTGCAGAATAAACAAGACGCCTTTTTTTTGGTAACTGTTTTAAAAATATTATATACTTAAATAGGGTTATCTTTATAAGTTGGTATCTTTATATATATTTGATGTACTAGGATGAACAATACATGCAAGAAACACAGCGATGTGGAGTAAGGCTAAAAAAAGACCAATCCTAAAGCTATTTGCAATTCAAGGCCTGGGTTTGGCAGCACGAGAGACTGTTTACAGACAAGCTTTGGAAAGCCTCAGAGACGCGACTTCCCCTGGAACGATGTATGACTCGTTTAAGCCAGCGGCTTTATGTTACCTGCTCCTTTTTCAGTAATGCAATGAGAAATGACAGGGTCTGCCCGAGCAATAAACGTACTTTTTAAGGAGTAAGAGAGCTTCTGAAGTTCTAGAATGAAGTTATGCACTCGGCCACCATTGAAAATCATCTGTTTTCCAATGTCTTGTACCACGAAACAAGAAACACCCCGAGTATAGGCGTGTACAATACCAGAGACCCGCTACCCAGGCTGTCATGTCACTGTCTCCCAGCTGGCGCGTGGAACTCAGACGCCTTAGGCAAGTAGAGAAGAGGCGAGGACTGAAGGTGGTCTCGTGATTACTGTGGCTGGATTCCAGGCACGCAAGCAATTGCTGTCCGAACCAAAGCAAATGTACCTGAGCCAGAAGTACTTACCCACTGCAGAGCCAAAGCGATTGCCTTGGCAATGGTGAACCCTACGTACACGGCAGCGCAGCGGCTCACCCGTAAGCTAACAGGACTCTGCGGGAGTTACACCAGCTAAGGGTCTTATTTCCTTCATGCTATTCCAAATATTAATGAACTCAGTTTTATTTAATAGGAAGTACTGCTTCATCTGCTCCTTGTTTTAAAATCATTTCTTCGTGAAGTTTAGAGACAGCAAGTCTTTCACTGGGAAGTATGAATGAGTCTTGAGGCCAGATACCCTGTCCAAACTATTAACGTGAAACGCTGACGACAATAACGAGTGCCTGAAACCACCCTCGGGCCCTGCACAGCTGCATCGCAGGGACAACCCTGGCCGATCCCACAGCTGGAGCAAGCCTACGATGCCAATATGCCAACAGACACCCAAGGGAAGCTGCCTATGGCACCCTGGAGGCAGGTATAGTTCAACACAGCCGACAAACGCACCGGGAAGCGCTCCCCCAGAATAACCCGGACACCGGCAGCGAGTTCACACGGCCGGGCTGCGTGTAGCGCTCCAACACACGCAAAGAGTACAGGAGTAAGGAAAAAACAGAAGAGCTTTGGGTGCGTTTTAATTGCACGTAAACCATTGCTATTCAGTATTCCTAAAATCTTCAGGGAGAATACGGCATTTCCAGTACCCCTTAGGTCACACTCAGTACAGTGAAACGTAGGTTCAGTGCAAGCTGCAATAACACTGTGGCCTGCTAGTTTGCCCCAATGACATTTTCCATTCCATTAACCCCACTCAGTCATGCAAACTTCATGTGAGTAAACGCTTAAAACCTGGCAAAATCTGAACTATGAATTTGTAGAACAAATTATCCTAATGCACACATATTCAATGACGCATGACAGTGGGCTACAATACAGTGTCATCGCTTTCTAAATTCTGTTTTCCCCCAGTTCTTATTCTTTTAACAAGTAGACTAAGCTGCAAGATAACTCTGAGAGGAGGAAGAGAATACTCAAAATGCAAGGTGTGATGCTGTCAGGGGATGCCAGACAACTTTTGGAACAGAGTTAACTTTCTTTTTAAAGCATCAGCTGCTACTGATGTTAGCAGCTCTTCCATAATCCACAGAAGAGCAGAGAACACACCAAAAATATACAGCTCTGAACTTCTAAAACACTCAATTGATCTCCAGCCTCAAGCCACAGGAAGATGCAGTCGCAAGAGGAGGGGATACTTAGGCTTGTTCCAAGCCCGATGGAAAGAACATATCAAGCACTGGCATCCCATTCACTACACAAAGAGCCCCCGTTTATCACAGCCCAAGTCCTGCATCGCTCTTTCCCACACACTGATCTGTCTCCTCTTCTCCCCGGCTGATGGCTTTTCCACTGCCCTGCATTAAGTGAACCTCAATGTTCCTTGAGCACTGTGGAGCGTTCCTGCCCCCTCTTGTCACAGCTCCATTACTACCACCACGCTACGCCTCTATTTCCAAAGGTAATTTTACCTCCATCGCCTGTCTGGTCTTACCCTAGAAACAAACTGTTTGCCCCTCTCTCCTTTCTGAGGGAACCTTCTCTTCCTAGAGATCCTGGGTTTAACGCAGATATCCCTTGTTTAGTTTCCAACTCATAATATTTCATGCAGCCTTTCTCTCTGCTGTTCCTGGGTGCTTCAAATCAATGCTCAGTTACCAAAAAAGAGAAGACGAGACTTGTACAATTGTTGTTAATACTGCCGATAATGTAGTTATCATCTTTTCTCTTTGCAATAGCAGGAGTTCCTCCAACCTGTGTGAAAATCTGTATCCTTCAGCGCAAAGCCATTCAAACGCTCCCCGTTTAGCACGACCTTCCAACTGGGCTTCTCACCCCAGCGGGGCATCGGCACCACGACGTGCTCTGCCCTCAGCACCAGCCCTCGCAGCTCTGCCCCACGCAGCGGCGTGCCACTCGCTCAGAGACATCCTGGCGTGCTACACGGCGCTGCCCAGCGCCGACCGTGGTGAAAGAGAGGAGACGGCAGAAGGGATTCGGCTCTGACGATACACTAGCGAACACACCTAAACCTCAGCAGGCTCTGCTGGAAAGAAACTGCCCCAAAAGAGCACAAATTTGCCAGGGCAAAAGGCCCGCATCGAGGACAGTGGCTGTGGCCATTCAAGCCAAGGCAGAATAAAAAGTGACAAGTGCAAAATACTTCAGTTTCCCAGATACAACTATGGACTGCACATTCCCTTTCATTAAGGAATTTTTAATTAAAGTTAATACCACCATGCCTCAGAAGCCTGACCTGCAAGATCTGGATACAGTCGTTTTATTTCTACCCAGCGCACATACCTTCAATCTGTTTCCACTGCACTGCACCCCCTACTCATTGCATGTGAAGGCTTCACTGGTTTCAGTACGTTCCCCTTCGCAGGGAGAAATACCCTGTCTCTATCTTATTAACACGGGAACTGGCAGACTAACGGTTTGATTTTTCAAAAGCCTCTGATGCAATCCTGCTTGCCAAAAGATGCAAGACGAGGCTGCGGCAGGGGAACTCGGACCAGAAGACAGAAATCCCTCCTCAACGCCCTTCCCCTTGCGTGCCCCTCTCGCCTATCACCCTGTCAATGCCTTCTCAGGCCTGCCCCTTAGCACACAGCTCTGCTGAAAGGCTTCTTGGCCTTCCTCTCTGGTTTTCATATGCCTAAGGTCCAGCAAGTGTGCCATGCCACTAACTTCGAAACGCAACCTAGTCAACTCCAAAAACCCTGGCGGCTTCCCATACCCTTCAGGAGTATTGAAATACGTGGGCATCTTCCCAAACCGTATCTTTCCTGCTGTTGCCTGGGCTAGTTTTTTTCCTTTTTGTTTTGGGTGTTTTTCTTTCCCCCTCCTCTTTCTTTTTTTGATAGTTTCTTTACTTTCTAGTTCAAAAAGCTTCGCTGTGCAGGTCTTTGGGATTAGAAAAACTTCTTGTCGCTACCCATAAAACGGTATCTTCCCTTAAACCTGAAGTCTACTCCTGCTCCGGTTACCTTTCTGAGTAACGTTACTCGTGGAAGTCCTTCTGAAAAAGCTGTCTGCTCAGAATCTGGCTATTTCTGCGCAAGAACTTTACCAAGAGTAGGGCAGATCTCAGATGCAAAGATGCTTGCATTCCTCCACTGGACGTGTTCTGAGGCCCAGGGCGCCTGTAGTGCAACTTAGCTAATCCCAGCTTCACCTCAAAACCAGAACCCCAAGAGCTTGATTTCAACATGATGGCTTGAAAATATTCTAAGGATCCATTAAAATGAAGAAAAATATTCCAATTGACTTAATTGACTTTTAAGGCACCTGAATCAAGACGTAAAAGCTGCTACATCCCCTTGTTTCACCCATGACATCGTAACAAAATCCTCTGTCCCGGCACCGGACCAGGAAAAGCCTTCACGCTCAGTTCCAGACAGCAGCAGACCCAGGAACGTTCCCAAAGTCCTGCGAGGAACCGCCGGGCAGATGCTACCCCAGGCTCCCAGCACATTGCGGCGTGGGAAGTCCCTGCCCTCCAGCCTCTGCCCGCCTGGCACAGCCACATCTACTGGGTGGCACAGCTCAGAATGGTTGGCTGTTGATGCAGGCATGGCTCCGCTGCGGCGCAAACACTCAGGGTGACAAAGATCTTACGTACGTCACCTTTAGGTCTAGCACTGTAAAGCTTCCTCCTTCGCAGAGGGACTTCTCCCACAGAAGTCAGTTACAGGACTCCCATCTCCCAAAACAATACAGGTCAGACCCAAAGTGAGGCTTTCCCTCACGCTTTTAGGAATAAAAACGCAAATTTTGGAAGGGGAAAAGATGAAAAATGTATCTCAAGAAAAACCAGCAGTGCCCAAGACGCTCTATTAAACATATTTTCCAACTACACCATTGCATCTTCTAGCAATGAGAACTGAAGATGAAGCACAAGTTCACAACAAATCTCAGATTTAGTGTGAACCTTTGAAAAGGAAAATGGGGGGGTGGGTGAAGGATCAGATCCTTAATTATGTGATGTTTAGTTTTAGGTCACCTGAAAGGCGAATCTGCACCCTCTCCGTTTTCAAAGCTCCCTTATAAGATTTAATGAAGTGCACATCCATCTTCCCTCCTGCCTTTGGTGCTCATGTCAAGGGCAAATGGCCGGGCAGCGGAGGTCTTCACATGAGGCTGAAACACAATAGTGCTGGGAACTCTTCCTAATTTTGACTTTAAACTTGATCTTTCAGCTGCATGACTGACCAGGTTATTATTTCTGCTGAGCGAGGTCTGCTCAACGCTGAACATTCTGGGTCCACAAACCCGAGACAAACACAGCCATTGTGGGGCACGTCAAGGAAACGGAGAGGCATTGGCAACCATTGCTTTCCAAGGCTGAGGAAAGGAAAAGCTTGCCTATCAGTTCCGCTCGTTACTGTACATTACACTGTATCTATTACCAACTGCTGATAATGACTTCTTAACATTTCTGGTTTGCTTAGGTGAAATAAAAAGCAGGTAGGAGTCCGCTTTTATTCTCCTGATGTCTACTGTGGTATTTCCATCCTGGAGAGCACGAGACTGCTTTCATTCGTTGTTATTTGTCTAAGACTATGGGGTTTTTCCACTCTTAGAATCAATCTATTTTGACATCTCCCAATGCTGCACAGAACCTGCGGCACCACAACTTGCACCAGCACCAAAACCCTCACTTGTAACTCCGAAGCGTGGGCTTCATCACAGAAGCATCCTACAAGAGAAGCCAAACTCCGTTACCAGAAAAGAAACAACCTGCAAATCTTCCAACAGACATTTCACCTTTCTGCTGCATTTCCCACATGAGCATAACTTCGTTCCGCTACATCCACCTGCCTTCTCCCTCAGCTACAGACCGATCTGCTTCTTCTCAGCTGACTTATGCTAACGTCCAGCTATCCTGGTCCTCTATCCACACGCTGCCCAACCTAGCGCACGTCCTTTCTCCCGCAACTGCCGTTCCTTGCGTATGCGGCCACGCAGCACGTGCTGGCGCGCTGCCTCGGAAAGCCCAGGCTACACTCTTATTCCACGTGCTACACTCAACCTGAACGGCTCACACAAGTCATATTCCCCCTTTACCCCTCTGAGCAAGTTCGTGACTCGGGCCACAACCTGAGCCAACGCTTCTGTAACTGATGGATATACAATTTCCTATTTACTACGGAAAGCATTAACATCACCCAGAAGAAAACCTTTGTTCCCCGTCACAATTAATTCCCTCTTTAGCTTACTTGGCACACAGGTTTTGAATAAGCGATTGTTCTAAGGAACACACAGAATTATTCCACAAGCAGAAACTTGCTCTTAATTACAGAGAAAGGAAATGCAGGAAGGAAAGAATCAATATGCCTGATTATATCTCCCCATATATTAAACTCAAAAGCCTGTGATATTGTTCCCTTGTTACATCCGCAGCATCAATCTTCAGGAGCAGCAAATTAGTCAGAGTAAGTATCATTGCGTGACATCTCCATAAAAAACAGGAGAGACAGACAGACCTCACCTTTAAAGGGAGGATAAGAAACAGCTAACGACACGGAAAGCCAAAACACTTCAAATTCTTTCAGGACTGTACTTGAGACTATAGAAGAAGAGGGAGAAACACGGAACGAAGTTAGATGAACTGAAGGGACCCGAGAACAGCAGCTAATAAGTTACGGGAGTTACCCATACTACATAATCCTCCCTCAAGAGCCATGCCGACTGTAATTCCCAATGCCAATTCCACCCAACAGGCAGGATCCCACCCTGGACTTGACTTGGTCCAATTAGGACAAATCCAATCCCCTTCCTTTTCAGTAACTATCGGTAAATGTAGCAGAGCACTTTTTACACTCAGTTCCCTGTCTCCTTTACAATGTTTCAGCTGCCGGGAACTGGAAGGCAGCGAGTTACCACCGTACCGCTTCCCGGGTTCTTTTTGTTCAAGGGGCAGCAGGAATTTTCCTGGAGATAGGGACCACTGGCAGGCAGCGACCGGGACAGAATGGCTTTCATAACGTGCATCACCTATCTACAAGTCGGCGTCCTGCTTACGCACATGCCTATCTTTACGCGCACGCGCACAGAGCCAGCTGCGTACAAAGATCCGTGTGTGCCTATAGCACGCCTCCGGGTGCTCTGCTGAATTTCTGCTTAAACACGCAAAAGCTTTGCTCAGGTGAAACCAGAGACATTCAGCATGCTTTGGTAAATGTTACTATTTACAGAATTGCCAGTATTCTTCTGAGGTACTAAGGTTTCATCCTTTCTCCTTTGTTCATGGATATTTTCCATAAGAAGCAAACTTCACTGCTCTGCAACTAGCAGATAGGTTGGGAGGCAAAAACCTAAGGAAAAAAATAACGATCCCTCAGAGTTAAATCAAAGGAAGGGGAAGTTTTTCCTGCTGAGTTCTATGCAATGGAAGTCAGCGCATCATTCTGATGAGGACTAGCAGTCACGGTAAAGTTACAAGGTTTATTCTATAAAAGATTAAATCTTACATTTTATCTTCTGCTAACACAAAAAGCTTATGCAATAGCTACTGGTCAAAAAGCAACAAGAAGTTCATTTTATTTTGCCTAAATATGATGTGCAGTCACAAAAACAACACAGACCTTCCGATGTTTGCTAGTAGTAGCGGCGGTGCTGGTAGGTAATACTAAGTTTGCAGAGTATCGCTCAAAGCAACCGGTGTTCTTTAAGGGGAACTCGCATGAGAAGACAAGGAAGGACTGCAGAACACCTCCGTAACGTCAGCTTCACCTGCTGCGTTCTGACAGGTTGGCTAACTTAGCGATCAAATACCGTAAATGCGTCCCATGGATTGGCTTCTTGCATTTGAGACAAGAAATCCAACAGAAAACAAAACCACAGGGTAAGAACTTGTGGCCGCTGTAAAGTGGCTGAATGCGGTGCTTCTCTTCGCTGGGAAGACTTTAAGAAACAAGGTTCGCCCTACAGCCATCTGAAACGTTGCACGCTCTGCCTGAACTGCATTTGCCCCTACCTGCCAATGGACTCCGCACGCTGTGCGGGAGAGGTTTGGACAGCTCTAGAAAAATCTCCCCCTACTACACATAATTCCTAGGTATTTCAGAGTCATCGCTCCATTAGCTCTTGCTGACAACGGCTATCCAACACTCGATCGATCATCTGCAACAGGAATGGAGTCGCAAGGACCAACCTGCAGAAAGCCTGAGCACGTTCTTGAGCTTACTTCTGGCAAACCACACGAAATCAGTGGATCTGATGGTAATATACATTCATAGGAAGCACTCGCCCTCTACTTACAGAACGAACCCCTTTCTGTGCAAACAGCACATTTTAAGCCAACTCTTAAAAGGCATAAAGAGGCAGCCAAAAGCAAGCCGACATAAGGCAGGTCAGGGCTAGCATGTCCTTACTCCTCCAAGTCACACTTCCCGAGCCTGCCGATGCGGCGTTTCACTTCCCACTGAACGACTGAAGAGAGCTGGCCTGTGTTCCTGAGCTCTGTAGTCGCTGCAGCTGCACCCGAGGCCCCGTCAGGAGCTCTGAGCTGGCCTGCCAGAAACAGCACCCTCCATGAGCTGGCCGGGATTGGAGACGCCTTAGGGCGTGCTGACTCAGCACAGGCTCACAGGCAAAGCAACAGCAGACATCACAGATGCTCTTGGCTTCAGCAATTTTTTTTTAAAAGAAAAAAGGGGGGAACTTAAATATTGACAAAAGAGACAAAGAAGATGGGAGAAAAAGCAGGCAGGAAAAAAGAGAGAGATAAGATTGCTAAACAATAGAAATCTTCAAAACAGTCCAGCTCAGCCAACCTTTTATTCAGCTCGTTCTTTGTACCAGCATCAACAATGAGAAAGCGTCTTGGGGTTAAATCCAACAAATACCGACCACATAAAAGGCTGCGTAACCAGAGAAATCTCTTCAGCGACCAGAATTCACTCACTCTGTTACCAACAGCACGACGGGTCCCCTTTCAGCTGCGGCAGAGAGGAGCGTGACGAAGACCATTTTCAGCTCAATTTCCTTCTTCACCTTTTTTTGTAATTAGTCTGAACAATAATTCACATTACTGCCATTTCACAGAGGCACATATGAGCTACTTAAACAAGTTCTTACAGCAAAACGCAACAGCTCCCCCACTAACCCAATTACAGACAGACTCCACAGCGGTTTTCTGCACAAAATTAAGCAGAAGCTATGGGTTAGAAACCTGACATCGATAAAAGCCGAGTGTTTTAACACACTATTTGAGAACAGGTGCTATGCACGGCACTGCTAAGACTTTACAACTTCTTTGAAGGAAAACAGATGAGCTTTCAGAGAGAGAAGCAGCCTCCTGGAGCACACTGAAATGCCAGGACACGGCTGAGAGAGAAATGAATCAAGCGAAAAGCAAAGAACCAAGCAGGCAACTAAGCCTGGAAACCACAAGACTGGTGAGTGTTGAGGCAAGTCAGAGCCATCACGGAGAAGCGTAGCACAGGAGGAGATGAGAACCATTAAAATAACAAGGCAAGAGGCAAGACTGCTGAAAGTTGCCAGGACGATTGGTGAATTTAAAACTTGGCTCGCTGTTTCTGCACCACTGCCCCTTTCTACGGAATTGTGCTGACAAGAGGAAAACGTAGCTAAAGACAAGTGTTTCGCTTTGTGGAGCATCCCCAGTCTTCCGTGAGAAACTGTTCTGTGCATGTACGAGCAGAGCAAGAGGCACTCCTTGTCCCAGATGACTTCCCCGCTCAGCAGGCAAATGAAGAGCGGGTGGAAGAAAGCACCCCCGAGGTGCTTTCTGAAGACGTGACGGTCTCCTCACCAGAAACCATTTTTAACACAGCTTTATATCCACTCCTGAGGAGACTAAGGCCTGAGCCCTACCCAGATATCACATGAAAAGGGGAGGGGAAAATCGGGGCGGGGCGGGGTGGGGGGGATGGGGGACGACACGGACAAGAAAGATTCTCCTGTTTGAGAAGCAGGGGCCTTCCATCTTTCAGTACATTCCTTTGCTGGACCCCAATGGAAAGGTCCATCCCGACCGTGCCCTGCTCCGGCAGCAAAGGCTGATAAGCAGCGGTTACCTTGGGATGACAGCGCTGCCCAACGCCCAGACCCGCACAAGGACTCTGTCTGTGTGAACATTACAGTGAGTTTTTGCGTGTCCCCAGCACCTACGGCTTGGCAATTTCTGTTCTTTACTTAACGCTTCCTTCCCAGCTTTCCAGTTTTTTCTCTTTAGATCCCAGCTCCACTGAATACCCACTTCAGTACGTGGGATAGCAACGCTGTGTCGCAGACTAACCTATGTCCATGTGCAGACTCCATTAACTGTTTTCTCCGTTCCGTCACCCTCTTCCCTACGGAATTTGGTGCACAGTCGTTGTGCCGCATGAACCACATTTCCCAACACAGACTCCACACAGGGGAAGCGAGAGCCCTCTGCAGTCCCTGTGAGTCAGCTATGAGCACTCAACTCAAATAAGAAAAATAAAAGCAATTGGCCTATCTATGTGTTCTTCGCTAGGCCTGCACTGCAGCTTCTCTGCAGATTTCAGGGGGAAATTGGCCTTTTCACAAGGTACCTTTTCCTTTTTTATCTGCTTTATTTTACTAGTTAACTGAAGAGAGTATCAATAGCGCTCTACTATTAATCTTGCACTCTCTTGGGTCAACCGCATACAAAAGCGTTTATTAAAAGAGATTGTTACAAATACCACAACATTAAGTTTTCAGGAGCACTAATTTACTAAATTATGGAGAATGCAACAAATACATTCCGACATAAAAACTGAGGCAGTGATCATGAACTCAGACTTCTGGGTTACTTCAGAGCTACTGGATATCCGTTTCCTTTTTAATTGTGGAGTGCCGGCACTCCATCTCGCACCCGGTTTGCTTTCTACGTGCCACAACCAGACAGCAGCTGACACACGCCTCCATTCCAAGCATGAACGCTACACGAACGCCCTTTCAGAAAACACCTTATAAAAAACACATGTTTCCAGGAGCTTCCTGAAACAGCAATTAGGAAATATATTTGCCAGGCCTGCAGATTTAGTTAAACTCTCCTCGTGCACGCCTGGTTTGTAAGACAACGTAGAAGCAACCTAACACGACTCTGTAAGAGCGACACAGCAGGGTATCTCATAGGCGAGTCTGCAGACACCTGGAAATTCAGATCCAGTTTCCTGTGTTCTCCTTTCTACCCTGGCAGCTCAGTTGATCAAAGCAAACGTTTCAGAACAGGGCCAGCACTTCGGGTGCATGGGTGCCAACTGAGACATTTTGGATCTTCCCAGCAACAGGGGCTTGACCCGATCCGTCCGTCCCTGCGCTGCCAGGTGTTACAGCTCAGGCTTAGAGCGGGGCTCGAGGAGGCTTCCTGAAGCCCCCGGGCGCCTGTGCTCCCACGGGCTGGCAGGCGACAGAGGGGAGGCGAGGAGCTGGCCCAGAGCAGGTCCTGCGGGGCTTCTGGCCGGAGCCCCGCTCTCAGGCTGCCGCCCTCCCGTCGCCGCGTTCTGAACCCCGACCGTCCTCCCGACTCCAGCACGGGTGTGAACTGCACCTGGTAAAGCATCAACTTTGTTCTCCGTGTGAACAAAACAGGGGCTGCTGGGGTGCACCTGTGTGCAGGGTTACTGGCACCGCCAGGCTATCGCAGTATGCCTAAGAACAGGACCGACTACGCCAAGGGGCGAATTCTCGGCTGGTATTGCAGTCGAGTAAGAGAGTCCAATCTGCTCGGCTCAGCCTTTGTTGTGGTGGATTTCTTCTTGCAGCACCTGAGGTCTCTTGCTCAGTTCAATTTGCAGTCCCTGATGTAATGTGTTATCTATTAGACTTTAAAAATTAGTTTTTCTAATGCTTTTGAAGCGTAAATTTTTCTGGGTTTTGTCTCCTGTCCTCTTACAGACAAACTGTGGCCCCGTCTTCCACGCATTCTCGAGACCTCGGGAATCGATCTCAGTTTCAATGCGCTCCCCAAGAAGTCCATGTAATACATGCTGACTCCTCTTGCAAAGCTAGGATTTACTTCGTGGCTACCAACATACTCTTCATTAAGCTAAAACCTGTGTATATCTCAGCTCAAGTGGAAGCAAATCTGAACAAACACTGTAACACAACAACTACAGTCAAGAAGAGGGGACTGTTCCTCCTAGCGTTTTCTATGGCCTCTCCATTGGGACCTGGGGGCGGCAGACCGACCCACCTGGCACCCAACGGAACGGGAGCAGAACGCAGCAGCCAAGCATTGCCGGCAGTGTGGTTCCGCTCCGTGACCACACAGCCAACGTACACGTCCAGCCCAGGTGCACGTTTAGCACGGCAAAGAGATGCAATTCATTGTTCTTGCAAACCAAACCAGAAGGGGGAATTAACAATGTGCTCATCTCCAGCACCGGAATTCATGTATCTTGTTATCATCAACGGGAAGTAAGAAGAGCTCAGAAGGATTCCAAGAAATGCCACAGAAGATGTCCCTGCTCAGTGCATGGGGGGGACTAGATGACCTTTCAAGGTCCGCTCCAACCCAAATTATTCGAGGATGCTGCTGACTTAGCTTGTTTTTATCCAGATGAGAAATAACTCCGTTGCTGAGAAGCATGTATCTTAATAGCCCTAACTATAAATCTTCAATGCAAATCTTATTTACGCCTGAAAACTGAGAGAGGCAAAACATGGAAATCTGTCAAGGGTGGGAACGCTTCAGAAGAAAGCTAACCTTTGCTATTAAATAACGCATGTTAAAAATCCAGCAGAGCGTAACAACTACCATCTCTCAAGGCATCCAGCACAAAAGCTGTAAATATTCCCAGCCCCGTTAAGAACAAAGCCAGATCCTTGGCAGGAGCGCTCCTAGGCAATCAGTGCAGCCTATGAAAGAAAAGGAGTAAACATCTAAGCGTCTCCATCCCACACTCCTCAACATGAGAAGACGGAGATAGCTTTACAGCGGCAGAACACAAGCGAAGAACAGCCCGGGACCGACAGGAACGGTGCAGCCTCGTTTGTGCCTGAAATCACACCTGGTAGCGTGTCGGATGCTTACACCGAGCGCTCATGTTCGGGCACCGGCAGAGGGATGAGACGCCACTGTGCGCCTAATCGCACAGGCACGCGTGCGTCACTCCGGCCCGCTCTTCCAGCATGGGTGACAACTCCCATTTTTACCACGGATGGCGAAAAAGAAAACAGTGAACCTAGCTGGAAAGGACGCGAGAGCGTTGGCTGGTCGGTACGGCAGGACGTGCCCCCATGTAATTCCTTTTGTAACATGACAGAATGATGGAGTAACACAAACGTGCATTTCTGACAGGTGTAATTTCACCCCTGCTTAAAAGGCCACTGCTTAAAAAGGAGATGAAAGCCTCCATCTGATGAATGGGGATGGAAAAAAATCGGACAGAAACAACATTTGTGGTCTCAGGGGAGCCGAGTCATGTGGTTCATGCGGTTTTCCATTTGGCTGAGGAGTCGTACTGATTTACAACAGGCTCTGACAGGACCTGATCAAAATTATTTTTGTCTGCCTCCAGATGGCTCCTAGAACACGTTAGGGCATTTACAAACACTACCGGGGGCACGTCCAGAGCTCTCCACAGCAATAGCGTGCCCTCCTCGCATCAGCGGCGTTAACTACCATTAAACAATTCTTTTTAATTTATCCGATGCTGACAAGCGTAACCTGGATCCCACGGTGCTCAGCAACAGTTTCACAACGAACTTTGTGATACCAAAATTCATCTGTCCATGAACGCAGACTTTTAAATATTATTAGCCATTGTCAGTAGAGTAAGGACGGCCAGCTCCTGCCAGGGCCCTGCCGCGGTAGATGTTGCACAGCCACCTGACAGCAAAGCCTATGCCCACTCGGAAGGGACGGGCAGAAATCGGTGGCTGGGCAGGCTTCCACCCTGGAACCGAAGACAGCCTGGCTCAGCAAAAGGAGGGGAGAAAAGGAGCAAGGGGGGAACCGGGAGGGAGGAAGAACCAGCGTATCAGGGAACGGTACCGTGCAAGGGCAGGAGAGGCAGAGCAGAAAGGCTACCCAGAACAGACCGTGTGTTCATCCTTCCCTAGCCGACAAAGCACGGGAGCTGGAGCATCCCATGACCATCATTCAGAGCAGCCAGGGACTGACTGGGGGGGGAGGCAGGGGCAGGGGGGAAGACAGCTTTCTAGAGGGAAAGAGAGCTTTCTAGAGGGAAAGATAAAAGGTTTCACAGCATCAGCTCGCGCTCCCTGGACACGGGATGTAAGCCAGAAGGACTCCTTAGAGCTCTACTTAAGCAACAAAACCACTGTGACCTATGCAACGTGCACTGCTATTATTTTCTATTCCTGAATAACAGAACAATTATCCCCATTAGTTTAGATTGTATTCTTGGCCTGGAGTTGTTTATTTGATCATCTACTGCCAACAACTCGCAGAGCAGATAGCACCTCACCGCCGTCGGCTATCACAGAAAGAACCTTTGCCGGAGACGTTTGTGCACATCGGCTTCTAGGTTGTTCTTCCAAACTTCTGGAGAAAGCCCATTACTGTGGTACAGAACACGAGTGAGCAGCCAGATGTCTCCTTGCACATGTGATTACAGAATACAAAAGAAGAGCTGATCCCTAATTTAAGACTGTAAATATTACCAGAAGCGCTACAAGACAATTTTTGTTTACAAAATACAAAGACGTAAAAGACTAAACCGTGGTCACCAACAGCAATGTTTCTGGTATAGCTGCTCCCGCAATGGCTGGATCCGAGGCCCTGGAAGTGCTCACATGTTTAGGAGCCCACAAGCTGATATTCATTACACACTATCCTGCATTTTCCAGAGAAGTGAATCTCGCAGCATTTTCACAGCGCAAATTATGACCCTTCCGGTTGCTGTGATGTGAAAAATAACCAAGACATGAAGGAATGTGCATATACTACACAAGAAAAACAGCCAACTTAATGAAAAAGACCTGATATCTGCTTCTCTCCTTTGACTTACTTTCAAGCCAAGGAGGAGGGAGGAGGACTGTCTTACGCCTTCGGTATTTTAGCGCATATTAGGTTAGCAATCTGTTTTTTCTCGTATTGTTTTACTTGGCATTTGCAGAACACTTACATAGCTGTCAGAGTACGTACGCCAACGCACAGGCTCAGAACAATTTCAGCAAGGCAGCAGATCTGACTCTCAAGCGTGTGGTTTTGTACCTTGCCATCGATGATCCAGGACGGCCAAACTGAAAAAGGTTATGAGAACAACCACGCTGACTGAACAGCATAAAAATAGACAGTAATAACCCAATTAAGCACAAGGGGGCTACAACTATTGAAGAAACAGTCTACAGACTTTGTGAAAGCAGAGCAGGGTAGAGTTGCTCCTATGCTGCCAAGGGCTGTTACTCAAGCGCTGCAGAAACACAGAGACCCCACAATCAACACATGTGAAGAGAAGTCGGTTCCCAGCATTGCTGCAAAGTGCTTACAGCATGATGCAAAATAATTTTCTCTGTCTCTTAAAGGGAAAAATGCATCCCTTCTCCTTATTACAGGATGCTGGCCAAAAGTCATTACGATCTCCTCCAACTGTGCAATACCTAGTAAAAAGGGCTTCCGTTCGGGTTCTGCAATTATATTTTCAGTACAAATAGGTATTTACAAGTGTTATTTGTTGAAACTTAGATTAGCTTCCTTTACAAGTTGATCTGTAAATGATTACATTCCTCCACAGTTGTCTCCCAGAGAGCTCAGTGCACTGTGTAGTTCACGGTCAAAATGGTTTCTCAGAGACACCAGATTGGACACGTGAAAAGTACCCCCTTCCCCCCCCCCCCTTATCCCACAGGGAAGCTGTTCAAAGCTTAGGTAGAGGCGAAGGAGCAGGCTCTTCTGTCTAGCAGGAACTGCAGTTAGTAACTAAGTTTCAAACCGTTGGAATGAAATTTCTAACATCACGGCTTTTGAGGTGCTTACATCTAGCACTATTTATCTACAAGGAACACAAATTTTGCTTCAAAATAAACACGGATCAAAATAAACTTCTAAAATGCCCACAAATGCTAATCTCTCTCTCCCCTGGCTTCTTCACTCATACTAAGATATATACTTGGTACCGTCCCAAATTATCGCAGGGAAAACATTTTGTTTTCACACAATACATCCTGCCTGCTGAAAGGAACTTTCTGGACTGCCTGCCTTAACGTGAGTTTTCAGTTTCAAGAAAAACACACACAGAACATCGATTTCACAAGACACGTGTCCATACTTTCCCTCCCTCAAAGACGGTGTGTGCCACGGCCCCACTATGATCGGCTTTTGTCCTAACACATGTTCCCTCATCTTGGGAGTCAACCCTCGAAGCAGCCCCAGGGGCAAGAGCCTCCTTCAGCGAAAAGATCGGTGGAACCACACAAGAACGACAGTCCCAAGCTCTTCTAAGACAGCCAGCTAGCTAGAAAGTGCTCCTTACAAGTTATTCGGGAGTTGCAAAGATCTCAACTGTCTTCTAGGTCTGTAAGAAATGAGCTGTAGGCACACTTTATGCACGTGATAGGGTCATTTATTACTGCACAATTCAAAAACTACCTATCATAATGAAAGCATATGCTGTATTGACTAGTTCTGTAATGGTTTGAATGAGGAGGTCACTGGGTACGTGGCAAGAATCTGTATGACCATTTCATGACTTGTTGACTCAATGCCGCGATACCGAGTGGCGCTCTCGGTAAACATTCAATCACAGCACATCGCTTTGCCAGAAAGCGGCAATTTCCCCTTGTAACAAACCGTTCCCAATGACATCCAACAGCCCACAAAGCACGTACAAAGTACAGCTGTGAAACTGTTCACATCGACAGGCAAGGTGGCCTAGAACATCACTCAAAGGCTAAGGAGTGAAATGTTTAGGAATATTGCATATAACGTACAGAACGCCCTTAAAGCCCACGTGCTCTCATCCCAGCTGTCATCTTATGCTTCCGGCAGTAATGCTCCGAACATCTCATCTTACGGCTGGTTTGCACCGAGTCTCACTTACCAGACCATGCATTAGTTTGACCAAATGCAATGATCTGTTGACAGAATAGCTGTTTATTTCATTCAGTTCCACCAAAAGCTTTCATGCATCAGCTCTTTCCGCCTTTCTCCATTGCTTCCTTTAGAGGCAATAATTTATAACGTGAAAGTCACTACGTTTGGTAACATTAGGCAGCCAGATGGTTGTGTCTTGTTTTCTGTAGTTCAGAAAAGAGAAACACACTCCTATTGTAAAAGTTCGAGATCTGAAAACACTCATAAATACCCGTGGGCATAATGATTTTTAAAAGTCAGTGACCAAAAAAGAAAAAAAATTATTTGTTATTGAAGATACCACCGTTTCTTTATCAGTACCATCACACTTCACCGAGCTTGCCCAGATCTCTTTTGCCACACTGCTTATTTGTCTTAAGCTAGCAGTATAGAACACCTACAACCTGAAATAGGATGCCCCGGAACAAACACTGAAAGGCTCTTAAAACATGCGCCCGCTATTTAAGAAAATAGTTTTCCAGTTCAATCGCACGTTATTACTTATTTACCGAGAACTGACAACGTGTTTCACCAAGGTTCATTTTGCGCGTGCCCAGGAGCGACAGGGAAGTATCTCCGGAGTTACACGTACCAACTCCCAACTGGGATCTTGTGTGTAACCAGTTCCAACTTCCGTAACGCCCACTGGGTTTACATTTACACCTGCAAAAAGCTGCTGCTGAGAACACGGAGCAAACGAAAGATCACAATCAGCTTCCATTCAACACAGGAGGAACCCAGCTGACAGCAGCAGAGAAATACCAAGATCAATATGGAACCCAAGGTCCTTATCCACACTGAAGAATTCCCCCCACCCCCCCCAAATCATGCTGTCTGAAGGGAGACTACATCTTCACAGTACTCATACAAGGAGATGGGGTTCTGGCTCCATTTAGCTCGGTGGTGCCAAAGTAGCCACTGACTTCTTGCAGGGGCATGACTTCAACCCCCGCTGCCACACAGACAAAACACCCCACGGACAGATGGGGCGAGCAGCCAGCCAGTGCATGTTCTCTGCCTTGTGCAAGGATCCTACGGGACAATATCCCAGAAAACGCGCACACATCCTGAAGGTAAACGCGCCATTTTACCATCTGAATTAAAAGTTTTCAAAAACTGGTATTTTCTGACTTTAAACACGGCATTTTTTTCAGAATGCTTAATAAGCAAAGGGCTACACCAAAAAGCAAATTCAGGTTAGAGAAGCAAATTTGTGAGTAGGGCAACATCAGAGACCAAGAAAGCTAGCTTTAAAAACAAGACAGACGAGCCACTCCAAGGACGTATGAGACAGGAAAGTGCAGAGGTTCATCCTGCGGCAGCCACGCTGCCATTCCTCACTGCGGGAAGAAGCGAGAGTTGTCCTGCTGTCAAATCGGCCGTCACACTCGCCAAAATCCCTCCAAGTCCCAAGTACGAATTAAACCTGGGATCACCACTGAGCACCGAGCACCCATTGGACTCCCTGAGCAACCTCTTGAGCCAGAGCCCCCACGTTCCCACAATGTACGCATTTTGGGACCTTTCCATCACAGTAGCACTGGTCTGATCCCAAGAACTGGCTGTCTGCACGGGGATGGTGCCCCTGGAGCTCAGCTGTCCCTATTAAAGCCATAAGTGCATTCCAAGATTGCTCTGCCATGCGAGACCAGTGTGCGGCAAGTGGGGCCCACCGAGAGAATTGTTTCCAAACAGCTCTCCTCATCCCAACGCCAATGCTCGTGTAGGCACAGCCTCACATACGCGCAATCGCTCATCAGCCCCTCCGGAGCTGTCTGTATAAGGAAGCCAACACTTCTGCTGAGACAAATAAAAGCAACTACAAGGTCTTTAAAGGGAGCTTAATTGGTCTTGAATTAATGGTGGTTAAAGAAATTATGCGTTCCGATGGGAATTCTAAGTGAACCTTGAGGGCTTCTGATGACAGCTAAAACCATTCAACTCATACGCCACGCGCCTTGCTGTCAGCTGATCTGAAACACGGCCATTTGCCGCAGCACAACTAACTTGCAGTTATCGACAGCCGTTATGTCACTACAGTGATGCATTCCATGTATTCGGTACAAGTACTCGGCGCTCATAACCTTCTGCTTCACTTTCAGTAAACTACAGAAAAGGATGAAGGAACAAAAGAGGCTCTCTATTTCTCCCCTTTTCCACAGCCTTCCAATGGAAAACACACGCTGTATGCAATCACGCAACTTTTAGGCATTTCAAATATTCTGCAATCCACGTATTACAATTAAACGAGAACAATTTTACCATGATACTAAACCTATGACTTACAGAGAAGGAACCGAGGGTGGGGGTGGAGGACTATATTAACTGGTCCCTTTTAAGATATCTTTCTCCAGAACAGATTTTATAGACACGAAGAGAAATCATACTGAACTTCAGAGCTGCCTTCACATGCTATGTAATGTTTTAAGCAACATCCTTTGCTTGCTTTCTTAACCCCTTTCTGTTGCCAGTGCTTCGTGGCCCGACAAATGAAGTAACAGCAACAGAACTACGCCATAAATGTCCAGCCAGCTCCCTAAAAGCTGCTTTTGAGGTGCAGAGGACTCTGGACCCAACAGCCCCATCTCCAAGCGTTCCAAGTGCTTTCATACTCCATTACAGCCGCTGCCAGACGTGCATCAGCATACGGTACGCTAACAGCAGCAGAGAACCACGCCTACGACTTCTGGAGATAGAAATAGATGGAAAAGAGGTTCCATTTGTCACCTGCACAAGTCTCAACAAGTAACATGATTTCCAAAAATCCCTACCCCCTGTAACTGGGGAAAAATGCATACTAAGGCTTCGAGAGATGAAATAAAAACATTACATCTACGCCCAGGAAACCCCGTTTCATTTCTTTCATACTGTGCTCTTTTCAATGACACAGAATTTGACATATATTTTGTATTTCAGGGGCAGAAGTGATTTGTTTGAAATGAAGTTAACATTACTTGCATGGCTCATGCAATTTCCATAGCGATTTACTAAACAAACAAACATGGGCTGAGTTGAAAGGGAAATAAACATTTCCATAATACCCTCTTTTCCTTGAGAGGGAACCCTTCATCCACGTTGGGAAACAGTACAGGGAAAAAAAAGATCCTTTCGGCACGACATTGTTGGTCACATAGAACGTGATCTTACGCTTCACCGAGTTTTCAACGCAGGAAACGGGTATATTAGGAAGCACCCAATTCACAAGTTTTTCCAAGTCGGCTACAGCGGTTGCTTGGGATGGCTCTAAAAGAACGATCTGTGTGCTTCCACCCAGCTTCAGTCACACACCTTTCTACGGCAAAAAGGCCGAGCCGCTTTCACAGCCAAGACCCACTGCGGAGAGAGCCCAAACGCCTTCCGTGCTCCTAGGCATCGATTTCACCCGATCTCCCGGTCAAAGCTCACACACAACTGCGAACAGGAACATCAGGGGGTTTGGGTTTTTTTTATTTGTGGAAACCTTTTTTCCCCCCCACCCACACCCCCCCAGTCAGGGGAACAAAGGGGGAAGGATGAATCCTTAGCTTACTAATATCCTTCATTTCCATCAACAGATTCCACCTAACTACTTGAAGTGCCTAAACACTTTTGATGCTGGCACTGATGCCTGCAAGAACCTAACTATAATTCATTCCGACCACCATGAAATCCAAATCCAAGCTTACAAGATACCTATGCCTTCAGATACAAAAGTGTAGCTGTAGTCTTCCTCTCTGCCCTGTCACCCCAAGCCTCTCCCAAAAGATCAGCCTTAAGGTATTCATGCAGTAACCGGGACTTGCCCTGGACACAAAACGGAGTTCCTCGCTATTGCGTAATTTCCTAAGGCTTTTGTAAATACAAACTCTGAGATCCACAGAGCCCTTTATCACCTTGACTAAACAAGTAATATTCAACGCATACCAGAGCATAGGCGAGGGCTAGACAGAGTCAACATACACCTGTGTAAAGAAGTCGAGACCTGCCTGCCCGCTGAGTTCATCTGATCATAAGACTTGCATTGGTTTTCGGGTGAATTCTCGTTTACGAGAGCACAGAAATCACCAAGCAGTACTGCCAAAACCCACCAGCAGCCTGTTGCTACCTTACCCGGCAGCCCCCACTCATTTTTTAAAACAATTTTCTACCTCATACATCTTATTTCTCACATGCACTTTTCTGGATCAAGTTTTTGAAGGGAACTGGTAACACTTCTGTCACGACAGGCTCATTGTAGAGAACCTCCCAGATCAACCTGACCCACGGATGACCTGCAAAAGCAGATATGAAACGGAGAGGAAACAGAAACCCCAGCTAATCAAGCCACAGAGTCACCAAGCTCAGCTCAGATGTCTTTTTTTTTCCAGGCACAGTCAAGTGCAGCGTTCGAGACTGGATGGTTTTTAATCCTTCTCCTCCTCCCCCTCTGTGCGAGAAAAGGAGGAGAGATTTTACCCTTCTTTTTTGCTGCTTTTTTGGGGCTAGTTTTTTTGTTTGATTGGTTGGTTTTATTTTGGCTTTGTGCTTTTTGGTGTTGGGTGGTGTTTTTTTGTGGATTTTTTTGTTTCTTCTTTGTTGTTGTCAGGGGGGTGTACAAATAGGATAGGCTGGCTGTATATCCAGAAAAGACAAATAGCAAATAATCTTCTGGCAGAGGTTGGTTTCTAAAGGTCCAGACATAGCAGCAGAGCGCCCACGGGCAGCATCAGGTGAGAGCACGGACACCGATCACTACATCTCCTCGATGTAATATCCCCTGCTGACCCTTAAATCAAGGGCTGCGCCTTGCTGTGGATAGCGCTAGAGCAAAGGAAGTATGACAAAAAGCTTTGTCAAGATCACACCCTTTCAGCTTCTGACAAGTTTTTTAGATCCTTTCCTTTTTCACCTCCCCTTTCTGCAGTAGCCCTGAAGCCTAGCTCTACAGCAGGAAACCCCCTCAAGCAGCACTGACTCCTCTCGTGCCGAGGACCACCATGGCAGAGAATCTCATCCTGACACTGCTGTTACACGTCTGCGGTGATTTTTGAGGTAGACCACAAAGCCTTACACAGCCTTATCTGGATGGACTGAGAGAAGTTAGCCTTACATTGACTAGTCTTTTATAAGGAACCCCAAGGATTTAATTCAGTTGGTCATTGGCTCAGGGAGACCCAAGTTGCTATGGTCACATAGTGCCATTCAAAGGAGGACGGGAAGTCACGCGATGACTCCCTGCTGCGTTAGTCCAACTTCTGTGACGTGGAAGCAAGTCCCAGAGCTTGCACTGCCTTCGTCTCAAAAGGAGGAGTGGGTGCTAGATATCACGTCCTGAACAAAGCAGCACAGAAACCATGCAAGTGTCTCGCTGAGCACAGACAGGATTCTGCAATGTCAGCACTGCTGGGCAGCAGTTTTGGCTTTCCCGATGGGCAGCGTTTTGTTTGGGCAGACTGGTCTTCTCAGCAACCAGTGCACACTGTCTTAGAGCCCAACCCCTAAAAACGTACAGACAGGTCTATAGCTCTGGTAAAAATACAGGTGGTGCTGTCAAGATAAAAAAACCAGTTTCACGAGGGAATACCTTCTCTCTGTGGTTCGTTAGGTACATAACAGTAAAAAACTAAAATATCTTTGCGTGCATTCATGATTGCAGCCAACAGGTTTATGTTCTGAATCACTATTTGAAATGCATTCCCGCATTGAAGCGTATTAAGGAAACATTATGGGGTCTCCTGTAAAGCAGCAAACTGCAGGAGAGTCAGAGTTGAGGCTGAAATTGCACACTTGAGGTACTCATTATACCTCATAGTATGCGCTGTTCCAAAAAATTATGATACATAACCAGAGGCTGTTTGGGGGCCTAGAAACTGTATCGCTGCAGGAGGCCTGGGAACTTGGGAACAGAGACCAGCCGTTTTCCTTTTTATGGGACGCTTACTGTTTATTTTATTTCATTTTAAAAGCTAGCCCATAATTTATCTACCATCATTTTTTAGAGCCCTGCATGTAACTCGCCATACATAGCACCTTACTAGTGCTTTCTCAACCCAAGCTCTGCGTAACACAGACGCGGTGGCTCCCGCCTGCTTGTTTCAATATCCTCTGCCACAGCAGTATAAGGATATGCAGCACAGGAGCAGAGAGGGGAACCAAACTAGCTCCAGCGTGTGAAGACATGCCTCAGAGCATCAGGAATAGGAAACAAACAAAGAAACAAAAAAAAAAAAACCCCACCAAAACTCTTTTGGTTCAGCAAACCCGAACTCCGCCCCATCCAGTTTCAGGCGCTCGATGAATGCTTCTGCACTGTGCCCACAATCCTGAGGGGTTTACTGCTGACCTCAGCTCTTTCCAGGGCCCTCCTTAGGCCCCCTAAGCTAACAGAAAAGCACATTTCATTTCCCACCCCCAGATCCCCGCAGCACCCCGTCAGCACCGCGAGGGAACTGGAACCAATCCATAGGGAGGTCTCAGCCGCCCTGAAGCGCCGGGCTCAGGCCTGCTGCCTTTACACAGAGCACAAAATACCTGGCGGTACAAACCGACGGCCCTGTTCTGCACTGAGAGGGTTCTGCCTAACTCGGTAGTGCCCCCATCTGTGAAATGAATAAATGACATTTCCTTTATAAGATGCTCTGAAAAGTACAGCCGGAAAGGGAACTTCAAGGGTAAGGTGCTACAATGAGCAATTGCTTTTTTGTTTTGGTTTGGTTTTTTTTTTAACATTATGGGAAATACGCGCAGTAAGGCACAGAGTGACTCTATTTTCAAAGCTAAACCATCACATCGTTGTTCCACATGCGTTGCGGAACCACACTGCAGGCAGCACTTCCTCTGCAAATTCTAGACTTTAATTAGCTAGCCATAAAAGTATAAATATTGACCCTACAATTACGGCAGGGAGGGGAGTTCTGCTTGTACTTTAATTAGGACAGTTGAAGGAAAGCCTGATCTACTTCCTAAGCAAGCAGAACCCAGATATAAGATCACCATCACTTTGACATCCAGAATGGCCAGCGCTGCCTTTGCAGTCACTTAATTATTATTTCTCTTTAGCGTGAGAGGCAATCTAACAGACAGAAATCCAGGCTCCCGCTACCCCACAAAGGCGCAAGAAACAGCGCTATTCTGTCTAAACACGGCAGTAAGACCAGGATGACCATTCTGGGCTTGCTTTCACTCATGGAATTAACTTTAAATGGAAGCAGACTGAACTTAAAATCATGAAACTCAAAACTTCCCTCCTTGGACAGCATGTGGGCGCAAACGCGTCTTTGTACAAAAAAAGCCAAGGATACAGGACCATCCTCCCTTGAAAGTGAAGGATGAATTTACAAGTGGCAACCAAAACCTGAGCGGCGCTGTCCCCCGAGCACACCCACTTCAGTGCGGGGGAGCGACAGACACAGGACTGCGCCCCAGGCGGCCTCTGCCAGCGTCATCCTGGCCAAGCAAAGCACCGGCAAGCACGGCACACAGACAGCTTTGCTAGCGCCTACGAGCTGGCTGAGTCAGGAGGCACACGGCCACGCTCGTAACGCTTCCCTACGTTAGACCCAACACCCCACCAAAACTCAGCAGGGAAGCCCCAACAGCACCCACGTTAATGCGTTTCAAAGAGATTCTCCCAACAATCAGGCTGCATCTTCCTCTATTTAAAGCACACATGGGAATGAATTTTGCAAGGCGGAAATCTACAACTTCTTATGAGATCAAAACAAACTTCACTAAATGTTTTTTCTCTTGTGTCCTTCAGCTCATCACTTACCTTCTGCAGACTTCTGGGCAGAGTTGTCATATGCTTTGCTTAGTTAAGAAGAATTAACGTCAGCAAATTTCCAGGTTTCAAGAAATCTCTTCTAAATCAAGTAATATTTTTCAAACGTTCCTCGCGAAATACCTCAGTTTCCCGTTCAGATTCATTTTTTAAGCTGTAAAGAAGAACGTAATCTCACAGGTACTCACAGAAATTTTTCCAGTACGATTGGCTTCCTCTCTTTCCGCCAGGGCCCGCAAGAAATTATCTTTCAGTTCTTTTCCTACGCTTGCTAGTGACCTAGGAAAAAAATGGTACCATTATTACTACTAATTATTGCCACAGACTTTGCGTTCACAGTCA
The DNA here is from genome assembly GCA_023375905.1 of Nycticorax nycticorax. Taxonomy (NCBI): domain Eukaryota; kingdom Metazoa; phylum Chordata; class Aves; order Pelecaniformes; family Ardeidae; genus Nycticorax; species Nycticorax nycticorax. The sequence goes on from JAKFQP010000243.1 coordinate 186,829, forward strand.
GGTTAAGGGTTCTGCAAATATAATGGGACAGTCCTCGCCCTATCGTAGCTAATTTGTCTGTTGCCTAATCTGCTTTTACAGACTCTTAAAGCATTCTTCAAAATTCATCACTACTGCAGAGATGTACGACGTAATAGCAGTTTATCAGAAGATGACTTCTACCAACATACATTTTCAATAACACATCCAGAACAATCAAGCATTTATTTTACATCTGCAGAATTATGGCCAAAGTCATGTTTACATAAGAATACCAAATTTTCACAGTATATCAATACAAACTTAAACAGATTTAATACCTTATTGTTCAGCCAGCAACTAATCAAATGAACTTCTACATACTTAGACTGCTTGGTGTGGTAGGGTCAATATAGTTTTTGTATCCTTAAGTACAAAGCATGAAAAGAAAAACCTATTATGCTCCACAAAAACTGGCAAAAAATAGGTACAAGAAAGGTCACCATACACTAAAAATTACTTGCTAACCTTTGAACGCAGTGCCCTAGAGTTCAAACAGTCATTAAAAATAGAAAACCCGCATCAGATGGACACAAGCACTCAATACTGGACAAACCCTTTGGGCTGGGGTAGAGTCCATTTTCTCCACGGTAGCTGGCACGGGGCTACGGTTTGGATTTGTGCTGGAAACGGGGTCGATAACCCCGGGATAGGTTCGTTCCCGCTGAGCGGGGCTCGCACACAGCCAAGGCCGTTGCTGCCTCTCACCCCACCCCACCAGCGAGGGGCTGGGGGGCACAAGGAGCCGGGGGGGGACACGGCCGGGACGGCTGACCCCCGCTCACCCCAGGGACATTCCACACCATATTCCACGTCGTGCTCAGCGTAGAGAGCTGGGGGAAGGAGGAGGAGGAAGGGGGGGACATTTGGGGCGATGGCGTTTGCCTTCCCAAGTCACCGTTAGGCGTGATGGAGCCCGGCTGTCCTGGGGATGGCTGAGCACCCGCCTGCCCTGGGAAGGAGGGAATGAATCCCTCGGTTTGCTTTGCTTGCTTGCATGCGGGGCTTTTGCTTCACCTATTAAACTGCCTTGATCTCAACATGTAGGTTTTCTCACTTTTATCCTTCCAAATCTCTCCCTCATCCCACTGGGGGCTCAGTTGCCGGTTGGGGTTAAACCCTTCAACAAAAAAGTGATTCTTGAAAATTATTTCTGCAGGTCTCTCAGCCTAATCTAAAGCTCTTCTCCATCTGCACAGGTCATTGCACTCCCTCCAGTGTACTCTGCACGCAGGAGAAGGAAGCGGAGAATTCCTAAATCCTGCACTAAAGTAGCTTCACTGGGAACTTTTCTCCTTTTAATGTCTCAAGTAGCGAATGCTGACTGGAAAGCACGCTCTCACCCCAAGGCAAACCGGTGCCTGCGAGTGCAGCACGGCCCTACCTGAGAGGGGAAGGATTATCAAGTCCCCCCTCTATCTCAATGTGAGTATTTCAATAAAAAGCCGTAGCATTTGTCAATCCAAGCAGACAGAATACAGCATCTATAAAGTTCTTTCTATCGAGCATATAATGTATCAAGTTTCAAATGAAAGAGTGCCATAAAGACTGAAAAATTCCCTTGGGTAAGTTTTTTAACACAGACATACATGGTAATGTCCTTAAACGGAGCAGAAAGCCTGCATATCTAAGCTTCCAAACTCCTATGTAGAGCTACCAGGTCAATCTCTGGCCACTTTACCAGCTGTTCGCCAGAAGCACATTGGTTCGAAGCCGTTTCACAAGTGCATCTGCTACACTATAAAAATAAAACCCAAAAGACTAACGGATGGATTAAACCACCTCAATTACTTATATGCAGAAGACAGATAAGAAATAGAGTGTCAAATTTTTCTTCTCCTGCCCAGTTAAGTATTCTAGATTCTCAAAGTCTTCCTTTCTCTGGCAGAGGTTAATACTATATTAACAATAAATCCCTGTTCAACAACTGTTCTGGCCAACTGCACTTGAAGTGTGTGGCTCCTCTTTTGAACCAGAAGGGTATGGGTGTCTTAAAGATTTTGTGGTTTTATCCACTTAAATCCTCACCTTGCCTTAAAAGCCTTGTGTTCCTCCCATCCTTCAATCACCAGCAAAATAATCACTTGCAGAACGCCAAGACGCGTACAACTTCCTTTTTTGTAAATATCATCACTTGTGCATTACGACACAACTGAGCCGTGCCCGAAATCAAGCTGCAGTGTTTCTGAAAAACACGAGGTACCACTGGGCAGCCCTGTCTGGGTCAAAAAACCCACAGAGTTCTAGAACACAGTGCTACGATGTCACAGTGCATCCCAGGTGTAAGGCAGCAGCGTTTCACACTCCTTGGGATCACTCCAGGAGAGCGTTACCGCACCTTACTTGCTGTGTTGACTACTGTGGGTCTAATTCAGCAAGTCTAACTTCTGGAAGATGCCAGATGAGGAAAGGCAGCACATCATACGTACGTATTGCCTAGACACTAGCCTCAGGGACAAAGCCCTGCCTTGCTCTGTAGAAGATGCTTCAACATCTATAAAATGGAAAAAAAAAAAAGTCTGGATTTGTCCAAAATAGATTCGTTCTCCTATGCCCCGCAAGAAAACCCATCTACAACAACATAATGGCTGAATAAAACATTAGGAAGGCAACATATGATGGTTGAAGTGACACAGAAGCAAAGCCACTTGGAGCAGAGCACAGTATTAACTGGCTGCTTTTTTGTAATAACGAAGGGGGACAGAAGACACCACCATCACCACCCCTAAAATCAAGCTAAATGATTCCTGAGTCATATCTGAGAAACGTGCGAAACATTTGTTCATTTAGAGAAACATTTTTAGAAATGCATCATCATTTTACCTTCATGACAATGTCCCTAATGGCCTAAAAGTATTAAATGAAAAAGTTCACCGGACCAGGGAGTGCAGAAACTAAACATGAGACGTGTCCTCTGCATCAGACTCTTAACCTCTTTGAAATCCCTTGCTTTAAATATAGACTGTTACTGTATATACTATTACTGGATCAAAAATAACAGAAGACATCCCTGTTCAATTTGAACCACAAAGCAAGCAGAAATAGTCTCAAGCTATTCTGATGTAGACCTGTAGAAGTTTAGAAAACAAGAGCGTTGGAGAGAACGAGGAGCTTAACATTGAAGGCTGCCCCCCCCAGCATCTAAGCAAGTATTCCCTGAGGTAGGTAGGCCTTCCACCGGCAAGGGCGCACGCCTCTATTCCCTGCACTAACGCGTATATGTTATTTCTTTGAGCCTCCGTCTCTTTCGCTTCTTGGCCCTTTGGGAAGGGCATCCTCTGCCTCCCCAGCCCAGCTCGGAGATCAGTCTTTCCTCCCGGGGGTTGCCCACACAGGAAAAGCGCACCAGTTCACCTTAAGGGAGATTTTCAACTAAGGTAGTTAAAACAGTATGAAAGGTCCCCTGAATATTCTTAGGCCTGGCTAAACCAAGCTCATTTCAGTATCAAACGTAATCAATGAGCAAGTGACCCGACTTAAACAGTGCACAAGGAATTGCAAGCTTCTGCAGACCCGTATTTGCATTGAACTGGTTTACGAAGAAAACCAATTTGACTTGAATAAACTGTACAGAAAGAACTGCAAGCTTCTGAAGACATAAGTGTGCACCACGTTGGTTTTAAAAAGTTCCAATTATGCACGGTTCTCATCTGAATAAGGCCACATACTCACTAGGAAGGTGCAACATTTACGGGAATGTTGTATGAGCATTTGTTAATGGCCAGTCTTTGAGAAAGAAAGGAGATTGTTCTCGCCCTGCCACAGCAGCACGCGCGTTCTCCACGCTCCAGTTTACTGCTGTAAAGCAGAGGACTGAGAAGAAGAAGAAAAAAAAAAAAAAATCAAGGCATTCCACTCTGCAGAAGTTCCCATACACATAAACAGGCTGAAATTTTGGGGTGTGACTAGCTAGGAATTCATGAAGGCCATGTCAATGTTTGTTCCAGCTTCCTGCCATGCAAGATGAAGGAGTTCTCCGAGCAGGGAGGAGCAGCAAGGAACTCTCTAGCATCCACCAAACACTACTCCTGCCTAATGAGGGTTATTTAACTTGCCACGACCTAAAAATTGCTGTTTAAATTGATTTTTAAAAAAAAAAGTTACGACTTAAATTCATATTAGGTGCTCCCCAAAGCTGGAGGATTGCGAGCTACATACCAGTATAGAAAACATGCTCGCAGGTTACAACAGCCCTCGCAAAGGAGAGCACAAAATACTCATTATTTCATAAACGTATGCCCATCCAACATCACACGCGTAACCCTAACATTCACGCACTGCCCAAACTGCTCCTGCCGTTGGGTTCATGCCTCAGCATACTACTGAGGGACGCTTTAGAGTGAAACCCCATTTATGAGGCAGCATTATGTCCCTACTGATGCTAACTGCAGTCACCTGTACTTGTTACTGCACGCTTCTGACCCATGACATTTTTAATGATTATCTGTACCACACGCATAGAGGCCCGTACAGAGAGCAGGATGTTCCTGTGCTAAGGGCTGTAAAACCCTCCTGTCTTGGTGAGCTTTGAAACCAAACACCCAGACACGGAAAAGCCTGGTGGAGAAGTGACGGACAGGAGGAGGTTACTATTATCATTTTTCAAACAGCAGTCCGAGACGTGCAAAGATCAAGCAAAGTGTCAAAAAATAACACACAATGTCTCTTCAAACGTGCAATTATTGCCACCGACCTGGTGGCAAATGCTCCATAGCTAGTTGTGTTAAATATTAAGTCCTGTATTCATTTCTCCCCTCTGAAGATACGCTTTTCCCGCACATAGAGACGGGGAAGCACTAACCGCGGTAACAACCCTCACTACAGCGTCCTGCAGTGGAAGCAATACCGAAACAACGCCTTATCATTTCACAAAAATAGAAGGGACAGAAGGGACACTTTTCTAAAGGAACTTGCGACGCTAACACTATGAAGTGTCGGTTGATGTTTTTAACTCCAAAAATACCATTCTTACTTTACAATGCCCCAAGTTTCACCGATGAAACCGTACACTTCCACGCTATCGTGTTCCATCCAAGCTGCTCCTCTTTCCAAGAGCTCCTGGTATCTTCCACCATCCCACACACAATTCTCACATTTACAGTTCAGACACCTTTTGCTTGCAGCATGTTTTTTTGATCTTCAGTGATAGGTGCTAGTGAAGCAAAAAGCAGGGAAGCTCTTTTTCAACTTGGGTTAGGGCTTCTCGAGTCACATTTTGACAGGCTATGCTGCTGTGGGTTTTTTTTTTCCCCATGTTGTTATGGTTCCCTAGGGCTTCATTTATTTTATTTTCCTACATCTTCTACCATGTGGGCTTTTCTTGAGAGCACTGGAGTCACAGTTGGAAACAGAACAATGTAGTTTAACTCTGAGAACGCCCTGTTGACCTGAAGAATGCTTTTTATCAAACTGAGATAATGGGAAGAACATCCAACAGTCTCAAAAGTACGCTCCACGTTCCAGTTCAGCACAAAGCCAGACTGGAATGCACATTCTCGCCTAACTTCTGCAAAGCAGCTGTGTTTTGCAAACACCTGCCCCAGGATTAGCAGGGAGACAGGCCTAAGAACTCGGTCCCAAAACTTCTCCCTCATCTGCAGACACATAATTTTTATTTTAAAACATTTGAAATTTCAACCTCCCAGCGCCACGCACTTACAGCATTGTGTCCTGAGGCACAACTATTACTTGAGCACCGTTCCAAGACATCAGATGTGTATTTCTTTCCTTTACGTGAGGTATGCACAGTCTAAAAAGGTGAGACTACAGTACAAGATAATACCTTAGAGACCGGGGTGTAAGGCCGGGGCTGGAAAGGTCCAAGTTCATCATCTTGCTCTGTCACCAATACGCGGCGCAAGCTTGGCGGCTTGCTCGGTTTTCTTGCGCCTTGGCTTACCGTCTGAGAAGCTGGGATGACGCTACCTCTGCAGCTCAGCGCGGGCACCCAGAGTAAGGCCGCCTGGGACTCCGCATGGGGCACAGCGCTTGAGAAGGCATCGGGAAGCATTCAGGTGCTGTAGTAACGTGGACAAATACTCGCTCGCTTATGTTCAGTCACAGGAATCGAAGCTTGGCCAAACCACTTTTCGTTAGCAAGTCTCCTCTGCAAGGATGAGAAAACGCACTGCCTCTGCAGTGAAACACTACTTTCGTCAGATGTCAGCGTGGTTCTGCAGGCTGCCTTGTGGGGGCATCAGACTGGCTCTTGGGCTCTTGAGAGCTGTTAGTTCACGTCCTCAGGCCTCCCTCCCTTCCCCACAGACCTAGCGCCGCAAGCGCGCTTGCCCCTTTCAGCTAACTCGCCTCAAACAGGATGCGAGGTTCAAAATGAGCTTACGCAAGGGTACCAATGTCCACCAAAATCCTAGTCAAGATTAGCAAGGGAAGAGAGCAGTCTCTGGCTGACCTACCATGCACAGCCAGGGTAACACAAAGGAAGAATGAAGGCAGTATATCAGCGTTGCCAAGTCAGACATGCAAGGACATACGTACAGCTGGTCTGGTGCCACCTTTCTGTAATGTTAATGAAACAATACACAGAGTGTCTTCAAACTGCCACGGCACCGGACAGTGAGAACCATAACCCATTGAACCATGACTAACTGAAGCCATCTACAAGTTTGCCTCCATTTTAAAAAAGAAAACTGAAAGAGGAACAGGGGGGGAAATCACTGGTGTACAACGAGCTGTCCGAGTCTGCCCCTCAGGGTCCAGCCCCCTACTCTCCAGCAATACTTGCACGGTATTTGAGCGGCAAGGCAAAAACAGGCACTCAAAACCTCAGCTGGATTCGGACTACTGCATGCACAGATGTCTCTGCCTACAGATCAAGGGAAACCACCTCATTTCTAAATAAACACAATTAGGAGCTGCTTAAAGAACAGGTCTAGTTTTTTTTTAAAAAAAAAAAAAAAAGAACACACCAAACAGTTTTTTTGGTTCAGCTTTGTGAAATAAAGCCTGCTGATCCTACTATCAATGTGACGCATTGCGTTAGCTGGAGCCGCTACAAGCAACACCAAAAGATAAAACCATGGGATCTTTCTTACATTGTACAAAGACGACAATGCAAGGAATAAGACAATTATTTCACTTTCTTTGACCCTAAAATAACGGCATCAAAAGGCACTGGGCAGCAGCATCAGTATAAAGAGCCCCTCTCCATTTGCAATTGTATTACCTCGCGTGTTTGGCATCACAAGAGCAGAGGACCTAAGGAGGAAGCTGGGGTTAAGAGCAAAATAGAAATTAACTTAAACTCTGTCGCATCTCTGATCAGGACCTTGTGTACTGTCAAAGCGCCACATCTCTGAAATAGCGCCAAAACTTCTCAATCCCAGGAAGAACAAGGTCTGGCTGTAAGGGCAGGGTAAACGAGGACCTCAACGCTGACCTCAAGAGAAGGGAGCGTATACATGGGCAGGACCGGGTCCAGCGTGACTGTGCTGCGTTTCACAAAGTCCTTTTCGCAGTTTGAGAGGTCTCTGCAGCCTAAAAGTAACCCCACTGAAGCCTCTGCAAAGCTCCCGCTGAGCTTCCTATCCCCAAGACCTTGATACGAACAGTTCGGGTCGCGCTGACGCCACAGCGCACGGCCTGTACTATTTGTTACTTGCGCAACTTCATTTTCAAAATATTTTTACTGCATGTGTGCCTGAGTTAAAAAAGAACCATTCCTGACATCACGGAATTAGATGAGGAATTATATAGAAAGAGAAGATTATTCTTTCAACTATTTGGAGATTTTGGGGCAAATAAACATTTGTAAAATCTGCTATAAAAGTTTTGATTGCTGTTACATAACTGAACATACAAGAAATACCTCTCTAAGGACCTTAATACCATACATCTCATCGTTGAATAAAACAAACAAGAAACTGTAACAACTGTACTTACTATGTGATATTTGAAACTCCATGGAATAAATTATTTTTTAAAAAAAAAAAAAGGAAAAAACCCACATTTGAGTTGCGTGTGTACTTCTCGGGAACACGTTCTAGTGCTATCGCAGATCTGGCTTGTGTTGAGAAGCCCACACCTGACAAAACACTGGCACCAATGTTTCAAACCGTCTGAGCTACCAGTAACCTTGTCCTGTCACTCATCCAATGTTCACAAACTTAAAAACAAAGTCCCTTCCTCAGCTCTGGCTAAGGCCCCAGCATACACACATTGCTTCCTCTTAAAACGAAGAGCAGAAGAAAGGCAGAGGTTCTTCCTAGTGCTGCTGCCATAGCTCACCGTCCACGAGGCGAGCCAACCGTATGTCCCGTACGTTGTGCCTTTTGCGTGAAAGAACTGGACTCGCAGTCGTTAACTGGAACCAAAAGCTGGGCTGACGCGGGGCGGCACGCCGAGCACGGGGGCTGCAGCTCGCGGCAAGGGGATGCCTCTCGGTTGGGCTGCGGGCTGTCTGTTCGCTCCTGCAGAGCCGGACCAGCGGCACGCCGAGCCAGCCTCCCCACGCAGGTTGGAGCAGCCGCGAGACCTCGATTCAGGCTTCAGCGGCTGCAAGGCCATGCGTAAGAGCCATACATACAGAAACACAACCACCTCTTCAGAGGTCAGGAGGTGAGCAGTGGGGCCCATATTCTTGTCAGTCTGTACTGCAGAAAGGCATCAAAAGGCTAGGAGGGAAACAGGGCTCCCCCTTTCCAGCAGTGAGGAACTGGCATCTAGAAGACTTACGAGCACCGCACCTCAGTCATGACTGCCGAGGAATCAAATAGAAATGGGTTTCATCCCTCCCTCCCCGGCTTAGTTATCTCCATGACCAACAGCGCCTCCCCAACTCACATCAAATGGTTAGGCTCGCAAGGCAGCACGAGACACCAACACCAAGATGTAAAGTTGGGGGAAAACAATCCCTGTCACTTCGTGTGAGAATGACCAGACCTTAGGGAACGACGGCAACAGACGGGATCTCACGCCTGTCTAAGGATGGCCTTTCCTTACTGCTCAGAAACTGACCTTAAACCCACGAGTTTACCTAACAGAGAGACAAAGTAGCACTTTGTAAGGAGCAGAGGGCAATCACACAGTGAGGCTGTCAAACAGGAAAGGGCGCGGTAGGGAAGGGCAGCCATCAACAAACCCCCAATTCCCAGGGCACCGCAGGGCTGCACAACGCTTCCACAGCACCCGCGTCAGACGCAGGCTCAGACTGCAGGGGCTACAGGACTGTACGGCCGCTACGCCCTGCTCTTGTCCTGTTGTACAGCACCTACGCCCTGCTCTTGTCCTGTTGTACAGCACCTACGCCCTGCCCCGGTCCGTACGGCCGCTACACCCTGCCCCGGTCCCGTACAGCCGCTACACCCTGCCCCGGTCCCGTACGGCCGCCATGGCTACTACAGGAAAAACTAGTGCTTAAAGCTCCAAGCCTTCTGCTTATCAAAGTAATACAGAAAAGACCCAGCTTCTTCAAAAATGCATGGCAATAATTAAATTCTCCACAATAAAAACGTTTCTTTCTGATTTTGTGTAATGAAGGGACGTTGTCCGCATACACCATTAAGTCACGCACACAAGCTACAAGAAAAGGGTTTTGCTTAAGGTATGCCTGATTTGAGGTTTGGCCTTATTGTGGTTGGGGTTTTTTGTTGTTGTTTTTTCGGGGTTAGGTGGGGGGTTTTGTTTTGTCTTCTTTTTTTTTTTTTTTAAATAGAGTCAAGATAACGACCGCAAGGATTCTGCAACACAAAGTTCAGCCTCCAGGCCAAATAACCCCTTCATAGGAGATCAGTTTCCAATTTACAGTATAAAGATAAAAGTGACTAATGATTTCCCAGCAAAAAAATCGCACGCATAAGCTTCGAGCCCAATCTGTAGCAAACTAGTACTTATATATCTGTATAAATCTTCTCTACCTTTTCCATTTGAAGGACAATGCAGGCACCAAGCGAGCCCGGAGGGTGCACAGATTAGCTGGGCAACGGCTCCCACCGTGACAGAAGATGCCCGAGGGGTTCTCGGGAGCTGGGGATAGCTGTGGCACACCGACATGCCATTTGTACACCCTTCCACCAAGATGCTCCCAGCGCTCCCAGCAGTGCTGCATGTGAATGTCCCTTCCCTACGCTACAGGGAAGGCTGGGAGCAGAGCAGTACAGCAGCTTGCTCAGAAATGCCCAGCGCTCAACAATTCCCCCTATGCCGTGAGAATTCTTCACGAGCCAAAGTGCCAAAGCCTGGGCTGGCACTGTTGGGAGCACCCGGCTAACGATGAGTTGCCTGAACAGTAGGAATGACCTCTCCAAAGCACCGGTGCCACCTGGGAGCACCTCCTAAAGACATGCAGCTAAGGGAATCGCCTGCCGTATTTGTTCATTTAGTTTTCAAGTCGGGTGCAGAGCTGAAGATTTCCTGTTTCATAAAAACGTGTCCAAAACATGCCGAACTGAGCAACTACACTACCAGATGGACAAATGTACAGCAGAAACACCTGACCAGCTATGTAAGACATAGTACTGCAATATTTTCCTTTGCTGCTCACACAAGAACTTTAATTCCGTATAAAGGCAATAAAGCACCTGCATTGTTAAGCATTTTACTGTATGCGAGTACATTTCTGAAAACCCGGCAGAACTTGGAGCTGAGATGTTATTAGTAATGGAGGAACTTCGAAGTGACAACAAGGACGCTTACCAAGAGGCCATTCACTGGACAGGCCAACAAAGCAGATGTAACGAGATAGGTTTTAAATGCATTGGGGTTTCTCCTACAAAGCCAAATGATTTAACGATCTTAAACTGTGCCCCAAAGTTGCAGTTCTCAGACAAAACTCTTGCTTCCAACTCTGAGAAACAACGTCCAACTCTTTACCCGTTTTACTCTTTGTATCACAATCACAGAAACATGGAGTGGCAGGGGTTGGAAGGGACCTCGGGAGATCACCCAGTCCAACCCCCCTGCTAAAGCAGGGTCACCCAGAGCAGGGTGCACAATCCAACCCTTCATCTCTAACTGGGGAAGGTGAGCTATAAAGAGCTACTGCTGCTTCGCAGGAGCCACACAGCACCAAAGCGACAGTCACTGAATTCCCGCGCCTCCTGGCTCACGCACACCGCTTGCCTTGTTTGACAGCAGTACCTTCCACAGAGAAGGGGGGCTCCTGAGACGCTTCCAGGCATCAGAAAAGCAGTTGCTTAAGTGCAGAGGTGGGTCAGGGACATAGCAGTCAAGATTTGCTCACCATTTGCCAAGAAGAGCTGGCTTTTACAATTGATTTCATGAGAATATATTAACATTTTACTAGCGTGCAACAGTACGGGTCAAAGTCAGACAATCTCGATTTTCAGAGCAAAACAGAATTTGTAATAACAACCAAATGAGAAATCAGCTTTTGGACGAAGCAACAACAGAGAAGTGATCTTTAAATAAACCGCTTCCCCTCCACACCTGGCCCCACAGTCTGTCCAACTTTTGCTGCCGACCACCATGCCTTTACAATTACCCAAAGATCAGGCAAGACTCTCATCTGATTTACGCTCTCTTTCACTGGACCCATTCTCCATGCCTGCTCTAGTAACCGAGAACAAAAGTATCCCTCTTAGCTTTTCCCATGGACTAAATAAGGTCCCTCTATTTGCCGCTTTTAAACAAACGCTAATAGCCTCACAGGTTGAATCAGTTCCCACCAGACCCAGCCAGTGCTTTAATACAACACAGGCTGAAGAATCCTCATCGCTCCCCTTCTTCCTTTGCTTTCTTAACACAAAATAGCTGCTTTAGACAGAGAGATGTCACAGTGGGGAGGAGAACGTGGGAGGGAGGAGAAGGGGTTGAGAAACACAAGCAACGACCAGAGGCTGCTCCCGGTTTCCTTGGAGTCTACTGCTGAGAGTAAGGCTGGAGCAACGGCTGGCAGACACAAATACATTGCAAATGCAGGTTCCAGCAGAGTGGGGAGAGCCAGCGTGTACCTGCTCGCTCCACCTCACGAAGGCTCCGCTTTTGATGTCCGGTTTTTCTGAAGGGAAAAAAATACACTTCTAAACCAAGAAGATTTAAGGCAGCACACTTAACTGAGGTGCTCTTATCTTTTTTGTGCTTGGCTGCCTGACCATTCTCCACTTCAATTACTTGGCTGCTATTATGCAAATGCCAAGGAAGCCAGACGTCATGCACCTGTGTTTGCCCCACGTTCACTATTCCTATTAAGACCTAAAGCCTTACTAGCCAGTAGACAGGCCTGCAGGATTGCTTGACTCAGGTTACGGTAGGGCAGGTGGAGGGCTTTTCAAGCTCAAACAGTGGTTACAAAGAATTCAAGGGCACCACAGTGGTAAGACTTGGGCTTACAGCCGAGAAGAACAAAACCATTGAATATTACTGAAAACACAGCATTTATTGCAGCTGCTACTATGCACCCAGAGACGCTATCTGTGCAAAAAGAATAAGCAAGGTCCGAATGCAGCGGGCCTACCGTCAAACACAGCAAGTCCCACTCAGACCTTAAACCAAGCTTACGTCCAGCGCGGTTTGCAGCATTAAGGCTTTGCAGGTTTTCTAGTACAGTTCATAGTGTCAAGAGAAACTTTCTTCTTGCATTTTGGGAGATCTGCCTCACCACAGAAGTTGTCTCAAAGCTCGGCCTTAGCTCTTCTGACTTAGGGTTATTACGACAGCAGCTTCCAATCTGTAAGAACCTGCCTTCTCCACAGGCTTACAACGTACACCGACTTTGCCCTGTGCGTGCAAGTTATTCTGTATGGAGCTGAAAATCTGCCGTGATAGCTTCCCAGATGGGAGGAAACGGCGAGCAGTATATATACACCATTACACATATATGGAAGTTTAGTTTCTGAAGCAGTGATTAATGGCTGTACATCTACAGATTCATCTTACAGGTTACCATCTTCAAGAGAAGAAAAAAAAAACCACACAGAGCTGGAGTTCCAAATGAATATCAACTTGACCCTCCAATCTGGTGAAAACAAAAGCTTGGCAAGAGACCCCTTACAGATTATCTGTGCCAAGACGCCAACAGAAAGACTTTTGGGAAAGACAGAAGTCAGAAACCAGTCAGATAATATAACATGTCACCAAACAGCGCTTTAACTGTGAGGGAGGGAGTATAACACAGTTCACTAAAGGCTTCCCACTACTCAAATCGACAGGCAGGAACAAACAAAACATGAGGCACACCAGAGCTGTATCGTATAATATGGCAAACAGAAATTGAGATAACATCAGAGTAATTTAAAAAAAAAAAAAAAAAAAAAGGTGTCTGTGCTGCTGAAAGGCTCGTGAGCACGGACAGAAAGTCATGGGAAGAGCAGCAACGCCCTGGCAACCAATGGAAATCCCAGGCTTGGGTCTTACAAGAAGTTCCCAGCCCACAAAGAAAGATCCTAAATGGTAGATGCACTTCTATAGGGTCTGAGCAGTATATGCCCAGCAAACTGGAACCCCATCAACTGTTTCTCTAGGCTGCTCTCAGGATTGGGGCTTTTGGGGAGAGGAGAAGGGACAGTCTCTTTTGTCCAGATCCACCTGAAAACCTGCTAGCAAAAAAATACCAGAAGGAAGGCCACCACCACAGAGCATCTCAGCTTCTCTGGGCAGTTCCGCTTGGCTATGGAACTGCAGAGCACCGGTACCAGCGCAGCATTCAGACGGACGTGCACTCCTTTTTCTATTAGCTGACATTCCTTTAACTGTTTGCTCTCCTTTGTGCTTCATTAAACAAACATTTTGCTTCTGGAGGAATTCGCACCTCTAAGTTACTAACTTGTTGCCTCAAATTTCACCTATATGCAGTTGTTTGGATTCAATCCGACGATTAGGCGATTTCTTGAAGTCCAGCGATGGAGAAGGAGATGAAGAGGTCTCTGGAGAGAGCGAGAAAGAAATGGGCTTGAGCCCAAACTTAAGTAAATCTTCACTAACGTCATGAAGCGTCTCCTAAGCAAGACGAGGCTAAGTATCAACCAAGTGCTGAGAACATTTTACAGGACCTTATTTACTTGCAAATTCCAACTTCCATTGCTCTGAACAATTTCATTTCTCAGGAGCCCACTGATGCTTTTATCAACATGACCTGCTTTCATAGCCATTTCGGTGGAGAAGATTTAAGCTGTCGATGCTAATTGATATTATACGTACTGTTGCACCAATTTACTGGTGAATTGCTATTTTGTTATTGGTATTATTAAGAAAAAAGAAACCACTAACATATTGGATAAAAGATAAATACAGTAGCGAAACACTGCTGTGTACTGAAAAACCAAAAAGCCTGACCTTTTGAAGAAAGCTCCCCCTCCTCCTCACTTCCCAGTTGCCAAAGAAAGCAAACACCCTCCAGGCCCAGCAAAGTCACTCGCTGAAGCCCAGCTGAGGTTCCTGATGCACAGAAACTACGGCAGGAGCACCGGGGGATTTGTGAATTGGAGATTAAATGTACCAGGAAAGTTGTTACGAGTTTGTTGTCTAGAGAACTGGAAGCCATCCCTTTCTCCTGTCTTCTGTTCTTTTTCATATAATAGAATAGAATCTTTCAATGTTTCTGCCAAAAAAAAAAAGGACTCCATGGGAGTGCAATTACTATGTATTTTAGGTGTGGGAATTGGGAGGGAATATTGTATCATCATCATCTTTATGGCAGGAAAAACCAAATGAACAATTCAAATCTGTAACAACAACAGATATCGATTCCCTCCTTCTCCTCCTCACTTCCAACAGGAATAGCTTTAGAGCTATTTTAACTCTCAGCGGGAGGAACTAACAGAGCTGGCTTAAACCAAATCCTTCGTAGACACAAGATTTCCGTGTGACCTTTGTGCCCTATTGCATAGGTAATGCCCAAGCATCTTTGCCATTTCACTCCTTGGCCTGCCTTACACAGACATTGCCAATACTGGCAAAACAGACAAAGCTGAAGGACGTGACCATCCCAATGGTTTGCTATCACAGCTTCCTAGCAACACTTCACAAAAAACCTGCACGTTAGCGGCAACAACACGCACGTCGCCCTTTCCTCTGGGACGTCGGGGCTCGTCACCCCCACTGAAGGCGGGCGGGTGGCGGCGGGGGCTGAAGCGGGCAGCTATGGCAGTGCCGATCGGGATGCTGGCCCTGCCGCAGGCGTCCACACGCGCCCGCAGTCTCCAGCCAGCCGCCTGCCCTCGGCACCCCGCAAGCCCCACAGTGGGGTGCCCGGCAGGCAGTGGGTCACAGCCCGGGCAGGGCCAGCAAAGGCTGGGTGGCTCCAACCAAAGAGCAGCGCTCCGCTGCCATCCAACCTTTGCATACAACCCATGCTGAAAGCGGTCCCTGCCGCCGGTTACTCCTGTGCTCTACAAGCCACACTTCAGCAGGAAATGACAGGAGATTACTTGCAATCTACCTCGGTAAGCCAAAATTAAGTTGCCAGACAATAGCAAAGCCCCTCTTGTCCTAACACATACATAGGATCGCAGCCTGATCGTGTAACTAACACCAAGTGACAGCAATGCATAGAACATAGGGTGGCATTTAACCACAGATATTTAACACCCAGAGAAATCGTCACTAATGCAGCACATGTTAGCAACGGGGTGAAACGCAACTGCCTAAGTTCTAAGTTAAGCCCAGACCGCAGCGACGCTGAGGTAAGAAAGTTGTTCCCTAACGAACGGCGAGCGTGTTCGCAAGCACTCATCTAGTTGTTCACCTGAATAATACCTAACGGGCTGCCTTGAGGATGGCTGGAGAAAAGCACGGGTGTGTTTCTTTACTGATAAACAAGTTTCATTACAGGTAGCGTTGAACAAAATTTTTAAAGGACTTACTAGCTGATGAAAAAGGCAGACCTTCCAGGTCACTGAAGGAGGTGAAAAAAATCCCAGCGGAACGGCTCAGGACAGGAGAAAACAGACAAGGATGCACTCACTACTCAGACTTGGACTCCTAACTTTGAGAGACGCAGTCACGTGCACTGCAAGCATCACGGACCTGAGGCCAGACAGGACCAGCAATATCTGTGCCGTGCCTAACGTTCCTCACCCTTCTGCGTAACACAGGATCACCCACCAATTCCTGCATTGATCATCGTGCCTCACTCAACCTTAACTGCCTACCGTAGACAGAAACCCTTTTCCTTTAAACAGTGTTCTCCATTTCTTGTACGGATTGTAATGGAAGAACAAGGGCAACGCTGGAAGCAGCCTACTACTACTCGCAGAGAGCAGCACTGTCTACCGCTACAAAACCAAGTTTCCCAGCGACACTCTCGTAAAAAAAAGCTTTTCAGATAGTGTTATGCCTACATTTTGATCAGCACTCTTACACCAGTAAGTGAGGAATTCACCCCTCTGAATGCTCCCGAGAGCCCGCCTCCACCCTGACCTACCCTATGAGGCCACCACCCTGTTCGTCCATGGCTTCTGCAAGATTTCAAACGGAGATGCCCGAAGGAGTAACAAACCTTGATAGAATGCGGTTTTAGCTGCCTGCAAGCTCCATTATAACCACTGAAACCATAAGCACTAAGAAAGGACAGGTGAGGTGTGCTTATCTAGAAGTCACCTGCATCAAGCGTACCTGGTCCTTACCCAACTCTCTAGTGCTGGGGCACCCCTCTATATTACCACCCAGAGAGCGCAAAGCAGTCTGGAAGAGGCAGGTCAGCAGGCACCTTGGCTGCAGCAGCGTGGCCGCCTCCCCACGAGCACCAGCAGGGCTCGCTGACCCTCCGGTGGAGGAGGACGCTGCCCCTGTGGTGAACCTCACGTGCTTGGACATTGCACAGGAATGTATAGTTTGAAATAATCTTCCGTAGTGTTTATGCATGTACATATGCGCGCTCCTCCCCTCCCCAAGCCACAACCCCGGGATAACAGAAGCGGAAATAATAATCAATCAAATACATTTTCCCTCTGTTATGGACTTACATCATGTTTTTCTCAGGATTTTCAAAAATTACGTGTCTATACGAATCGGTCAATGTTTTTCTTGGGAGTAAAATCATCTTGACAGAGATGAAGCTGAG
>JAKFQP010000243.1:205903-221411 GCA_023375905.1 Nycticorax nycticorax
CAAATTAACAGGTGATATCTGTAGCAGTAAACAAAACAGTTTCAGTAGCCAATGAGTACAGTGACACATGCCACCACTGAATCCACGCCACTTTAAGGAGCGGGCGGTCATTGCATCCAAGCTGCCTACTGGGATTTGTTCTGGGATCAGCTTAACTCCAGAACTGCAACTGATAGGCCTTGACAGGACCGGTACCAAGGACCAGCCTAACATTTTCACTAGAGGATGACCAAATTTCCGTGGCAGCATGCAGGCTTTGGCACCGCGTGATCGCTTAGCACAGAGATAAGCAAACAGAGCGCGGGCCAAATGGCGTATCCCGAGGCACAAGGACGCCGACGCAAGTTTGGGCTGTGAAAACGCAGCAGAGCTAAACCAAAGCAGAAGGATCCATTCCCTTTGCCAAGAGGTCCTGGGTGCCCAAAACACACTGTAACCCTTCCAATGGGCCGGCATCATCTCAAAAAGCCAAGGCTACTCGGAGAGTCCCAAAGCTGCCCGAAAGCCTTGGCTCCCTATTCGGATACTTCTAAGGACAACAGTTCACGCGATGAGTTCCGCCCTACCCAAACTTCTTCTAAGGCCAGCGGACATGCTGGCATAGGTAAGTTATGGCAGTCAGGTGGTAGCAAGTAAAAGCACATGAAACTTGTCTAGAAACGCTCAGGACCACTACAAAGGGTGGAATATGTGCCTGAGACTTGAGAGAAAACGTTACAGCTATTTGCGGTCCACCACATGGGAAAAGCACGGATACCCTCAGCACATGGACTTAACACCATACCAGCAAAACAGATGATTTATTTCAGACAGCGGGCTGAATCCTGACCCCAAGTACAACTAATCCCACAATACATTCACACTTTAGGGCTATGAGCAACAAGGGATGTTCAAAGGAGTGCATCAGTTAACAGCTGAAGAGAAGAAAACAAGAAAGGAAAAGAGAGAAGGGAAAAAAGCGCAGTTGAGGCCTTTTCTGCTGGGAGAGCGGAGTGAGAAAGGTTGAAAATTGCAAGCTACAACTTGATATAATTACCACCACTACTCAAGGCTCACAGCTGCTGCCCAAAACGTTCCAGAAATTTCAGAAAGCTTTGAGACTGCTGCCAAAGCAAACGCCATACACTGCAAGGCCCGAGAGTGGATTTCTAGGCAGGACACCTATCATTACAAGGGAATTCAGAGCAGCCTGAGGTTTTGTTGTTGATCTTTTTGTTTAGATCTGAATTCCAAGGTACAAAAGAAAAAGCTTTTGGCACAAATCGGCTGAAGAAAATATTTCTGTGCGCGTGTTTGATTTTAGAGAGTAAGTTTTTGCCCAACTCCAGTCACTTAGCTATTGCAGAAAAGGTCTTCCTCCGACTGCCAGAGAATGCTTTGCTTACAGGAAAATAAGGCTTTGTATTTTCTCCTCTGCTGAGCTATCAAACCACTTCTTTCACTTAACTCTGCTATGTTCCCAAAAGATAAAAATCTCACTCCCTAAGCAGCATACTGAAGTTAGACCCCGTCAGAATCGTTGCGCTGAAGCTTTGTACAACTGACTGACCTATCAAAGACAACGAATGAGCGAGCATCCCACCCGTACGAGAGCCTACGGAAGTCATCTTGAGATACTAGAGCCATAGAATTCTTGGTTGAATGTAAGTTTTCAGGGTGAAAAAAAGACTGATTTTTTTTCACTCCATGGAAAAATTGATTTGAAGGTAAGAAAATAAAAATATATTAGCTGAACTGACAAGGTAGAAAGAGAAGGTAAACACTGCTACAGCCGTATTTGAGGAGATACGGATGAACAGTTTTGGAAAACACGTCCATGCATGCTAAAGGAGATTTTTTAGTAGCTAACACAGGAAGATAGAGAGTGTGAGTATAATCTTTTAATTAACTACCAGCGTTCTCTTTAAATATGATAACATCTTTATCCTGCAATAATCAACTCCTTGACCTTTCACACTTGAGTTTATTTAGCTCAAGGGACAGTAATTATTTCATTAACAGAAAACACGCATGTTGCAACTCACCATTATTAAAACGCTTTTAGTCCTAACCACACATACAGGGAAGAACGTGATCTGCACTTATGGGGGGGGGGGCGGGCAATGACACCACTAAAAGCGTGAAGCACATTTCCAGCTCACATGCATAGAGGCGTCACGCATCGCAGTAAAGCTTCATGAACTTCGGTAGAGCCACACAGATGGCAACAGTTGTGCGTCTGGCCCAACATCTTAATTATGTAACAGTAAAAAAAGACAACATTAAACTAAAATTCTGTCATGAGGAGTTTACGTGCTGCTACATGCGTGCCCGCGAGTATAAAATACTAGCTTTATTATGTCTGATGAAAGGCAGCAGACTACTCAGCTTCCACACATATCCCCAAACCAACTCACTGGCACTTGGTTAATCCAAGGAACTGAAATTTTGCCAGGAAGTAAATCTTGCCCTAATATAGTACCTCACACATACCTCATCCTTCTTACTACGACCATAGCTCTGAGTCACTAAATAGTAATGAGACGTGCTCTGTCATTTAGAAAACCCGAATAACTTTGAACAAGGAAAATAAAAACTCTAAGTTAAGGTGTTGTAGCACACGGTTCCTGTTTACAGTTCTTCAGCCTTCCTGGACCCATTTAGAAGAATAACGTTAAGACGTTTAAGCAGGAAACAAACAAATCAGCCTTGCCCACACAGGCGCTGTTCTGCTTTGCTTGACTCTTAGATTGCTCTTTTTTTCAAAACCTAACCTGATAGTGGGAATTGCACAATTTTATGATGAAAATCGGGGACACACACGCTCTGGGAGGCTTACGTATCCAAACGTAGCCACAGCCTGTTCATTCATGTAATTGCTGCGAGTTTCTCAAAGGGCCGGTTGAAAAGGAAAGCCAGGCTTCTGCCGTGACAGAACTAAAGGAGGAACCAAGGAGAGACTTAAAACTTCCGCAGCCTCACCGATCGCTGCAAGGCGCAAGAGACGTTCTCCCAGCGCGACGCAACTCCTGCGCTCACGGGAGCTCTGCGGCACGAGTTGTACGCCAACATCTCCTCATGGTACCCGGGCACTGGGCAGGGTTTTTTAAAAAGAGCGTTTTAACGGTCTTAGAAAGCCCAAAAACCCAGTAGCTGGAAGTAAGATTTGGGGTTAGGAACTACGGCTTGAGCTGGGCCTGTGAGAGGACAAGTTGAACGACTGCTTTATGTCTTCCTTAAGGGCTAGCTAAAAAATCAGTTCTAGGTGCCAGCTACTCCCAAGTCTGATCAATTAGCCCTTCAAAGCGGGTTCGTGACGTGTGCACTGGAGCTTGATACTGACAAATAAATAATTACTGGATTACCTGTTGAAAACAGGGTGGAATCCTGCCCATCACTTTTTCAAGAACCTGAAAACTAAGAGTCGCTTGCACTGTAACACCTGAGGCGGGAAACAACGTCCGCCCTGCAACTCCCAGAGACGAGAGCAGCGTTAGACGATTTTTTTCTCTAAGAAAAACAAAGTGAAAACATAGACATCAGCTTGTTGTTTTACAGGTGCTTTGAGCCAGAAGGTTTCACACTAGATACCGATGTGTCTTAGAAACTCTCACTCCCTTTTAAGCTGAAAAACTGCCCACAAAGATCACCTAAATAAAGATGCGATTAGAAGGCAAAAAAGTAATTTCTTACGTATTGCTGATATAACTGTGTGCAGTTCGTACTCCCTAAACTACTTGGGAGAATTCTATCAAAATCAATTCCATTGTTTACTTTCGCTATGTCATTAATTATGAGAAAAAGATTAATGATTTTTTGAAGCTTCCAAGTCATTCAGTTAAGATTTTTCTTTGAAGAGCTTTTGAAGTAAGCCTCTTGCTTGCTTTTCAGAAGTGCTTCAGTGTTTTGGAAATACGACGCTTTTTTTCCCCCATGTATTTTAAAATATTTGAGTTTAAAGTATGAAGTAAATAGCAAGACTTACCGAAAATCTGGAAAAGACAGAGACACGAGAGAAAAATTTATTTGACGGTGAAATAAATGAATTTTTTAAACAAGCAATACCACAACTCATGTTGCAAAGTCATATCCATTAATACATTTAGTTATCTCAGACCTAAGGGCGCAGAGATGTGCGAGTATTTTATTTATAAACTGGGTTTTACAGCTAGAAATGCATGACTACGAAGAGCCTGCACTTCAGTTGGGGTCGCTAACCTAATTCAGGTTGTGAACCTTGACCCTTGAGTGTGCGCATTGCTTCAGAAAACAGTTCAGCAGGTCATAAATAATTGGAGGGACATTTAATTCTATGTGGAATAGTATTAATTACATTCCTTAGAGAAGTACTGTTGCAGATGTTAATATCGGCAAATCAGCTACAGAGCACTCTAAATATTTTGAAGAAAATGAGGGGAAAAAAAAAAAATCTGCCAGCGTTAGCATGTACCGTTTGTTTACGACGGAAGAAGGCCTGAAATCAGAACTAGAATGAAACCCCCACAAATTCCAGGACCTTCCAAAAAGTTTTCCTTATTTGTCTAAGAAATTACGAGCTGGGTGTAAATTTGGATTTTAATATTGCCCTGATGCCCAATGTCTATGAGGGAGAATATGCAAGTTTATGTTTCTGCAGCCCATGTCTAGCCTGCACGCTCAGCCCTCTAAGTGTTTATACTGCAGAAAGGACCAGTGCACCAAAAAAGTTTTTAAGTTTCCCGTTTCCCTACAAGGTTCTTGTGCATCTAATTCCCCTGCCCTTTATTTTCTTTAAATCATGCGGGTTACATCTTGCACGATTACCAAAGCGTTTTACGAGCAAGATCTCTTGAAATGTACAGCATCATTAGATCCATAAATCAAAGTTGACAAATGTAAATAAATTTAGAAAATAGTATTTCCCAATGGCTCCTACATTTCTATACGTTCGGGTATTTTAAGGTGCTGTAGTGACCGCTTAGAGTATTCAGTCATGCCTAAGACTTTCTAACACGTGCCTTCTTTCCAGCAGCATAAACACTTCACAAACAACATTAATAGCAGCATATGTTTTCTCCCTCAAGATTAATTCTTGAGCGCGTCTGACATGAAGAGATTCAGTTTTCAAGAGAGCAGTTAGCGAAAAAGACAAAAGCTTTTCTTGGTTGGGGTTTTGCTTATTTAAAACAAGCAAAAGCAGAGGGGGTTCCTGGGAGGGGGAAACGCTACCAGAATAATTGCTTTGTACACTATTCGGCATTCAGATAGTTATTCCTCTGAGGTGTGTTGCGCTTACAAGAGTATGAGATGGCCTACAGTAAGCTTCTGAAAGAGAATTTCAGGCCTAAACCCTTTAATCCCTGCAATTTAAGACAAACGGGCAAATGCTCAAATATTAAAAAGCTGCACCAGAAAAGGTGCCGGGGGGAGATCACTGCTGTGAAGTGCACGTGCACACAGCCTTTACGTACCTTGAGTGGAAAAAGGGCTTGAAACGTGCCTAGATTACACAGACCCACGTATTTGGTCAGAGAGAGGACTCCCTCCCCTCCTAACCGTTGCTATGGTTTTCAGCAGCTCTGTCTTACAACTGAATAAGCAACGGAAAAAAGAGACACTTGCTATTAATGCAGCCATTGAATGCCAGACCTGCCAATTGATCATCGTTAGCAAAAAACTGTTTTCTTCCTACCGACTGGGAAGTGGGAATTACTGGACTGGCCATTCCTCAACGACTGAAGACGCTGCCCGCGTGCAGATGAGCAGTATTGGGTCCGAGTTACCCTCTCCCACGGGTTGCCTTTCCCCTGTAGCACATGCGCCGACTTGAAACGTTTGCCTGCATCTCCTGATCATCTCAAGCCTCGCATCAGTAAAGGAGCAGGGCACAGTAGCAAACCCTGCCCACCTCTCCCCGCTGAGGAAAACGCAGCCTGTTTAACACGGGGTGTTCCCTAGCCCCATGAAAAACGTGCTTGCGTTATCCATTCCCTCCAGTTACACAATTGTTCAGGTCACTCCCGGCGCAAAGCTTCACGCGAGGAAGCATGAAAGGGACTGCAGGAGCCAGAACCAATACAAGGATCTTTTCAACCTGAATTTCGGTATGCAGCAACTCCAGCACAGACAGATGCAATGTAAACGGGTCCACCAGCGGCCTCTGCACTAGCCTGCAAAAACCTCACCTCGTCTCGAGGTGAAAACCAGCTCATCTTGCACAACGGCTCCATCAGGAGCCTTTATTGAATGGAGACTGCCAATTGTATCGAACTGTGCCAAGCCACGCATGACAGTTTTGGGACAACTTCTGGAGATGGCAAAGACCGAGTTCTGGCCAAACTATATTTACAGTAAAATTGCGGCAATTCTGTTCTGTATCACATTCTGAAATTTCATGTAATGAGATGCATAAAAACAGAAAGCCTGAAAACCGAGAAGAAACGACTCAGATTTTTATCCTGAGACTACTATCAGAAACCCAGCTCAGGGAAGTATTTGGATTGAAGGGCATACTAAATCAACTGTTTTCCCCAAGTGAAACCACACCACTGGAAATGCCATAACGGAACACGTGGCAGCACGCAGCTTTGGTGGGCAAGAGAGTAATTCAGCTTCTATTTTGCTCGCTTGACCAAAAAGCAGTGTCTCTGGACACTCGCCCTGGCTTAACCACCTTAATTCCTCCACAAGTGCTTGCTCTTGACTGCTGCTTACACGAGACTTTCTACATAAAACTATTTGGAACAGCCACCATACAAGTGAAAACCTTTTCTAAAAAATAAGCTAAAAAACCAGTTCTCCGATAAATAGGCACTGGATGGCAAATCTCTTGCGTTTTCAGTATGCCAAACATTTTCAAAGTCTGAGCAGGTGTTAAAAAAAAAAAAACACACCAGAAAAGCACAAGATAAGGCAGAAATCCTCTTCCCTCCCAAAATCCTCATTCACTAAGTTAACAGAATTGAACAGTTCTGAGGGCAAAAAAATACATGCATAGTTTTAGCTAGCATATAGGAATAGCTTTTTCCCCCAACTTTTTGGAAAACGCTATATAAGCAGCAGATAGGCCACGCCAACCGAATCACCTTCATTTACACGGTCGCTGTTTTCTCCAAACAGCTTTGACAAACACGTGCGGCAGGATTTCCCTGCACAAACACCACGCCTGTTGGTTCCCAGCACACCACGCTTACCCGCACCCTTTAATTCCATTCCTCATTACCGTTTCTAACAGCTTGCCTTGCACAGCGGTCACAGCCTTACCGGTGAATGGTTTACTGACTCTCCCCTAGAATAGCCTTTTACAACTGTTGTCATATTTAACACCTGGGAGTCCTCAGGTACTAAGGTAGTTGACACAAAAACACTCCCAGCAATATAAGCAAGCTAGCAGTTTTGTTAAGGACATCCTTGAAAAAATTCTGGGAAAATATAATTTTCAACTGTTCATCACATTAAACAATCCAGCTGCGGGAAATCCAACAACGCTATCACTAAAACTGCATTGGACATCACATTTAGGCTGCACCTAAAACATTTGTGTCCCCATAGATTAAAAAGACCAAAACAGAACTAAGAAATGCCCACATCTAATAATAAAACAAGAACAAAGAACAACAAGGCAGCATTGACTGCAAATATTTGTGGTAACGTGTCTCTGAAATTGCCACATTCCAAACCAACTTTACTGTAAGATTAAAATCTAAACCCACAAGCAGAATTTTTATCTGAAACTTACAGAAGCCATGACCACAGTAACCTCGAACGCACCAGAAGGGAAAACCCATGACTTCCAGCTCAAGCCCCGACTTCACCTCCTCTTCTAACAGCAGGTGAGATGCACTTCTGAATGACGAGGCCTGTTAAGAGACAGACCTCTTCACCTGTACCCAGCTGGCCACCAGAGAATGTGGTACAGGCTTTACAAACCCAACTATTACCCTTCACAAGTTTTTGAACAAGACCCGCCCTTTTAATAACAAACCTAGCATCCTACTTAGCATGAGTAATAAGAAATTTCTCCTAAATAGAGTATGTTGGCGGTTTACTGGAAGTTCCTGTATCAGTAAGGCAGCCAGGCTTGATTTATATTATGAAAGTTAACTGCATATACATTATTACGCCACTAAAACGTCAATTATCCTTGTTAAAAACTTGTGCTTTATTTCCAGATCCGAATAGATTCCTTCCATTCTAGTCACTGAGATGCAATGCTCAGAGGCGTATTGCTAACAGTCACATATAATGTGCTGTACATAAGCATATGGTCATCTACCATGGAGACTGAACTGAACTTCTGTTGAACTTCTTCAATCTGTCCCACAGAGGAGCAAATTCACAGAGACAGGCCTATGTCTCAGCAGCTGAAGAAGCAGCAAACTCCAAAGGGCATTTTCCACTGCTTCTGTTTACCGTCCTCCTGCCATTTTCCCAGCGGTCTTACCATCACGTTCAGCTACGCCTTAGGCCTAGTCATGGGGCTAAGAAGTCAAGGCTGACAAGTCCAATAAAGCTGTCAGAGAGAAGCTGAAAATAAAAGCAGACCCCAGCCACGAGAGGAAAGGCTGCGAAGCTTCTGTATTACATTAGCTACAGACGCAGGCATTGCTTGTATCAGCCGAGTTGCATCCCTTCCCATCACAAAAGGAACCAATTACCATCACCACTGCAACATCACTAGTTGGGCTCCAACTGCAGCAACCCGTGAATCCCACGCATACAAAAAACCCGAGTCAAATAGGGTCCAGTGCCTGTAAGTTACGGGGGGGGGAAAGCAAACGCAATAAAGCTTAGGCACTTGAGACATCCTGGGGATATCGACACATCTATCATTTCACCAACATTTCTCTGAGGAGAAACTTAGAAGAAAATTCCAGGGCAGGAGTCTTGTGAATGAAGAGCCATGTGTTAAGAAACACCATCTTACTCCGCGAACTGGCCCGAGAGACCAAAACAAGGCGGAGCTGCGGCGGTGCAGCAAGCAGCATCGCCGGCAGGCAGCGCGCTCCCCAGCACGCCTCCGTCAGGAAGCGGTTGCTCCCTGGGAAAGAAGCTCTTCCCACCTTTGCGCAACACAGGGGAGAGAACAAAACCCTCTCTCCACTTCCCTACTGCTAAAAAGGATCACGGATTAGGCAACATGAACCATCAGCAACCCCTGACAGCCAGCAGCATGGGACCAAAAAGCTACTTTCTCGTAGAACTGTATCATTGCCATTTCCAAAAGTGGGCAATTACAGGCAAGTCTGCAAAAATAGGGGTGGTAGCTTCAAGGACGTTGGCTAGTGAAAGTTCTAGCTAATCACCTTCACAGAGCAAAATAAGGAACCAAGGGAGGGGAAAAAAGCAAACCAAATAAGGACTGGCAAAGGCCATTTTTCAAGAAATGTTTCCTCCAAGTCCATCAACCAAGTCACTGGCTCAGAGGAAGGAGAATACGACTGCCTTTTTAACATCAGGATTGGCACCGAGAGGCTCAGTACCGCTGGAGAACGATGCTTACAAACCAAGCAAGAATGACGTGTCAGCCTCACGAGCAATGCTATGGTGAAATCCAGTGTCCCTAAAACGGTTTTGGGACTCGGGGCTGAACATGCTACTGAATCGCCTTTTGTCTCCTCCCACCCCTTCGAACACCGGCAGAGAGTCAGGTTCAGCCTTCACAGTGGATCAGCCGCTACACGCTGCTCGCTCAGGAGCAGCCCGTACTTGCTTCATAATACGCTGCCCTATCCAAGCCGGGCCCAAAGCACGAGTCAGACGCACACGGACGGGCGTGACCGGTACGACTGAAGGAGAACCTGGAGTACTTCATTGCATTAACGACCAAGGAATACAAGAGCAGAAGGACATAATTTTACATCGGTATCCAAAAAAGCACTAAGGGACTTAGCAAAACCAATACCCTCCCCCAGGAAGTGAGCGACTTTTATTATGCCGCACAAAACTTCTGTAAGCAGTTAGGGGTTAAAATGCAAAATAAGGAACCCAAGTCCTAAAAGTAATTCATAAAAAACTTAACCATCCTCTCTTGAAAATGAGGACTGAGTAAGCAAACCTCATCTTACCGGTAGTTCTCCGACAGATCCGATTAAATTCTCCAAGACTAAGTTCCACAAAGCTTTACTTAATCATTTAAAATGAGAATGATGTTACTGACAATGATAAAACACTGCTTCACGTTTTTCACCACACATTACGAAACCAATTTTGTCAGCTTGCTTTCCCGCAAATATAGTGAACATTTACACTATGTTTTCTACGTTCTCCACAGACAGCAATGAAGGCGCCAACTGCATCAGCTTCCTTGTATTTCAGCCTACTTCAGCCAAGGGAATTCCCAACAACCCTTTATTCGGGAACCCTACTGGTTTGCCGGAGAGAACCACGTAGCAGAGAGATGCAGATCGGCCAAACACATATCAAACACGTAGCCAGCGACAGCACGAAGGCCTTAAGATTACCAAAGTTGAAGCTTGACAAAATAATTCGCAGTTCCCAAAACTGCCTCTACTTCCCCTTAACTGCTCTTAAGGACTTGATTCCGACTTCCATGGAAATTTTACCATTGAACTCGTTGCATAAACCAGCCAGAAGACAAACCTCAAGGGGGGCGGGGGGTAGGGGTGTCTGCTATTTTTGCAAGTTAAAGGTTAATGAACAGTTTTGGCATGCAGCGCGGGCCAGCTGCTTTGTGATATCATTCACCCGACTTTGGCACAATGAAATGCAGGTTTCTGATCCAACTTACTCTGCAATTGCTGACGGCTAAAAAATTACTGTCTAAATATTTTTACTCGTAAAAAGTTTATTAGCACCTCTATCAGAGTATTTGTGTGTATATACTTTATCCCATACGGTTATAACGTGAGATTCCTTTTGAGTACATGGAATGATTACTGAAAGAGATCTAACTGTATCATAAATAAATGAAATTAACCATTCCAGATCCCGCCCAGCTGACAGTCAGCTTCGCATTTTGACTAGTAAAGCTCCGTGGCTTTGCAAGGCTTAGCTGCTTTAATAAGAAGGACTGCGCAGCTGATTTTGCATCATTTAACTATAGACTCCAAGATCTTAATGCTGAATACCCACGCGCATAACACGCAGTAGCCCATTTTGCTAAAAAAAGGGCAACACTTGCTGAAGCACCCCAGATCAAGGTTTAGAAATCGTTTTACAACGAGTATGATGTCACAGAATAGAACAAATGGTTTCAAAGCGTGTACTCTGGGTTTAGCACCACCTCTGTTCTCACCGGGAAGTACAAATTACCAGCTTCCACCTAGGCGTTTCTATTCCTAAGCCCGACACTCATCACTGCAGCACGCGAATACTTGGCGCGCAAGACTTTTCGTAACCACAAAAGCTCTGGCAGGCCCCACGGCCTTGGCCTGCCTTGCTGCACTAGGCTGTCTTACTGTTTGGCGCTTAGGAGATTTGCTTATACCTAAACGCAGGCATACGGTGCCATTTCAGATATCCCAGAGCATTTAAGAGACACGAGGCTGTACGATATGACACAAAACTCCCAGAAACTTGACCGTGTCTGGAGAAGCAGCTCAAACCCAGAACCCAGGCAGGGACTGCTCCGTTAGCAGACACCGTGGTGGGAACTTGCTGCATTACAGGACTCTACCCGCAACCCAGCTTCAAACCACTGGGCAAACTACTGCCTATTTGCTGCACAGAGCAATCCAAATATTTGTAGGGGAAGAAAAAAAAATACCATTTCTTTAACAAGTGTGAATGACACAAAACTGCTGCAGCCCGGGGAAGTTCTGAGCATCCCTGTCACAGCGAGGAGCTTGCAGGTGAAGCGGCACTTTGCTTGTCACAAACTGGGAGCAGGCCCATTTTAGCTCCTAAAAACCAAGCTTCTCCGCTGGCTTCGCGTTAGAAGCATTTCCTAGAAGAATTATTATTATTATTGTTGTTGTTGTTATTACACTATACCTAAGAGAGCCAATCAACTCCTGAAAACAACAGGAAACCCTTGTCAAAGTTGATGCCCGTTATTTTTATACCAGTAACAAACTTGAGGTCTGCCTTCTGCCTACCTGACCAACTTGATTAGCGAGGCCATTCCAGGCCAAACAAAGATGCTGAATAAAAAAGGGGCTGATCTTAGGAAATAAGTCATTATTTATTTAAGCTTGAGTGATGATCGCTATATGGGGAGCTAACATTTTTGCAGAACTGCTGCGAACCGCTGACTATATGCTTTCTTAACTCGTGGGAGCCTTTACTGACAACGTATGCTACAGATCCTTGATGTTCCAGAGACGGTCAGAGTTTCCTCAAGACTAGGGGGCCTTCTCTGAAGCAGGCAGTCCCAAGAGAGCAGAGGACCCAGCAGACCTGTGCGTGGGTGGGAATGCGGTCCTCCAGCGCAGAGCCGCGGCGGGGCAGTCGGCACGCTCCCTGCGGGCACGGAGATGGGCAGGAGCGGACCGGGCGATCTGGGAGGCCGGGATTCCCTGCAGCCACTGCTGCACGTTCGGGCTGCCTCCCCTCGATGGGGTGAAATCTGCTAGCGCTCTAGGGAACTCTGCTGCTGCTCCAAGCCTTTTAGCCTCTGCTTCCCATATCTCTGCGGGCCTAACATCTACACTTCTCCGGCAGACCATTTTCAGTACTCCCCTGTGTACTGTAAATAGAACTGGGCAGCTGCAGCATCATTAGCAATTTTCCTGTTTTCTTTAAAGTCACCGTGATCCATTTTCATTTGTTTTTTCAGCCAAATTAAAGAATGCTTTAAAAAAGAGCTCCAAAACCTAATGCACCACAATGAGTATGTGGGCGGGTTGGCGGGGGAAAAAAAAAATGGGGGTAGAGAGGGGGCTCAATTGCTTCCTGTGGTTAAGATGTTAAAATCCATTCCAGAAGAGTCTGGCTTGATACTGTGGGTTTCGCTGGTATCTTATTTATGAACATCGGAAATAAACTTGCATGTGTGCCCCGCTTTCGGTAGAAAGCACGTGTTAAACAGATGGAACTCGGTTATATTTCCATCAAATACAACCGAAGACTCATATTGAAGGTGCTGCCAGATGCCACAAAAACTAAACAGCTTCCAGAAGAACAGAATTTGCTGTTGCAGTGACAGCACTTTCCAACAAAATTACAGGCTATGCTAACAAACTGAAGGAATTCGGCTTATCCACAGAGATATTTCTCTTACTCGAGTCATTTATAACTTCTTTTTACAATCAGACGTCCATTTATTGCAACTAATTTAGGGCAGATACGTTAATAATTGGGTATACACTAAGCCAGATTTAAGGCCTCTTTAAACACTTCCACAAATTCTTCCCTTCAAGAACAGGCGGAAGCAGGACATACCCAGACGGGGGTGCCCTGCCATTCACACTGACCCTACACCCAAGGCCCGTTACCCGGGCACGCGTCAGCCAGCGTCGCTGTCAGTCAGGTGTTTCACATCGGCCTTACGATGACGCAATAAACACCCTCACCTCGGCTTTTTTAATTTCTCATTCTTGACCAGACAGGGTCTCATTGTTTTGTTTGCTGTTCGTATCTTTTCCTCATTCATGCTATCCAACACCATTCAAAATGCTCCATTTGCACTGAAACGGAAGATTTTAGCAATTTCTTATAAATACGAACATAGTAAAATCAACCCCCACTGAAAGGAGCTGGAGACAACCAAGGTTATTCCTTAATTACACGTGCTTCGCGTGATAAAATGCAATGAGATATTAATGAGAGGTGTGAAAAGAAAGACAGGTAAACAAACTTTTCTGTGGCACAAAAATCTAAGTCCATGGTAGCAAATCACATTACTGCAGAGAAAAAAAAAAAAAAGAAGAAAAAGGCCCCCTGCTTGTGGAAGGGAAAAAAGCACATTCTTCCGTGGCCCTGCATAACCATACGCAGGTATCGCAGGTATCTTAGGTCACCGTTGTCCTCACTGAGACGCTTAGGCAGGGGATAAGCCCCACTTAAGCAACCTGGCAAGGGAGACCCTGCTGGCAGCATCTTCTGAGCAACAACATCCTTGTCTGCTAGAGCCCAGCTTTCTCAACGTACCGTAAACAACGCGTCATTCAAGGCTTTTGACAGGGAGGAAAACGGACAGAGAATACAACAAGAATAGAACACCGTGATGCGAGAAAGAGCCATTTACCATTACGATGGGCAGATATTGTGTTATATATACGGATTAGCCTTTTATTCCTCATCTTGTAAATATTCTATTCTACTTCTATTTAAGATTCTAAAAACATCTGGACCGAGGGAGGTAAGCGGACCTTCATAAGCACATGAAACAGCACGGGAGCTCAATGTACCCTAGTGCGTACTGGCTGAGCGCCGAAGGCCCCCGACAGCCTCCGCACTTCCTCCCTCCATATAAAACCCACTGACAAGTTAGCAATGGTTAATAAGGGCTGTTGCGCTGCACTGCCAAACTCGGAAGCATATGCCGCGAAGATGTACTTCAAAGCCTGGTACATGGGTACGGTTGGAATCGCTTATCAAAAAGATGAAGAGGTGACAGACTTATAAATATCTTCATGTGGAGAAAACACCGGATATTACCGAGCTCAGTCATTTAGCAGGGAAGGACGTAGCCAAAACCAATGGCTAGCAGCTGAAGCCAGACGAAGCCAACAGAGCTCAACAGCACAGCACAACATCTCACCGAAGTCACTCATGTCGCCTCCATTTATGAATTTCGATGCAGAGCCAGTTGTTTTAATGCAGTATCTCTAGCTATGTTTTTTAAAAACGTAAATCGACATTTTCCTATCAAAAAACCTCAAATTTTCTTCTATGAAGGTTAGGGTTCAAACGCGCCAAGACAGCAGACGGCTGATCCCCAGAAGACTCGGAGTATTTTTCACCACCAGAGAAAAGAATTCCTGAACTTAGCAAGCAGGAAGAGATTCAACTTCTCCAGGCTTAATTAAAATGTCTTTTCATTACGGCCATCAGTATTGAGTTCACACTGCAGTTGGTCCAACAGTAACTGAAACTCTTTGTGAGAAAGACAATTACCACATAACAGCGTTGATATTAAATGACAAATTACTCAGGCTGATGAGCGAATAAGAATAACTATTTTTACTTAGGCAGGCGTGGATCCAAATACATGTTTGTCAGCCTTTAAAATACCAGTACCCTGAGGCTGTCAACGTAACTGAAAGCTTTGAAAAGCGACTTGCTGAGTCACCAAAACAACAAAATGCGTTCCCAATGCAACAAAAGGTACATGTTTGACAATCCGCGCGTCTAAACGTCACTCGGTCTTACAGCTTGTCTACAAATCCCTTATTCTGCCAGAGCGACGTACTCTGTAGAACCAGCCAGAAAGAAACAATGGATCAAGTCTAATTATCACAGCAAGTTTATGGACAGGAGGTCTGCTTGTTGCTGGTTTGTTTATAATTCTAGCCGAAATGTTCCAGGAAAAAAGAAAAAGTTTTCTTAACATATTTTCAGGGGAACCCTTTTTTCCATGCACAGAGAGAGGCAAAAGGCCTATATATGTCCTTCAGTCTTTCTTTTTTTTTTTTTTTTTTTTTTT
>JAKFQP010000243.1:230734-253884 GCA_023375905.1 Nycticorax nycticorax
AAAAAAAAAAAAAAATCATGCTTCTTACCATTACAAGCTCTCAAGCTTAAGGATGAAAAAAAGTGTGTATTCTCCCATTTTCCTCCAGTTATGTTTCATAAGACTAGGTTTCTCTGCTCATATGTTGTACTAATATAATCGTGAAGTAAATATAAAAACAGAGCCACCAAGAAACCTGCAGTCCTGGGAGCTTTCGTCAAGTATTATTGCATTTCTCGCCACAAAATGAACCGGCACCTTCCTGCCCTAAGGCAGCGTATGCTTGGTCCTACTTTACTATTTTACATTTTTGCTTTTAACCCACAGATTCATTTGTAAAGAAGAGGTAATTTGCATCTTTTCCATACATGTGAATTTCTTTTACTGTTCAATTGTTTAACTCATCACGACAGAAATTCTGCACGTACTTCCTTCCCCTGTGTCCCCCCCAGAGACTCCCACTTTTCAAGGTCGCATATACTAATTTTATACCTCCCATGTCTAATCTTGTAACAAGATGATTTATTCAGGTGTCTTCCCAAAGATGTCCTCAAGCAGAGGAGAAGGACCTAGGGAGCTCCGCTGAAATTGACTTCAAACAACAGAGAAGATGCAGAAAGTTTGCCACTTGTTTATTAACTTCCCCCTAGATACACACGCAGGCAGAAATGCAGCCTTTGAAGTACTACAGGACTGGTAAAACAGTTTTGAAAACAAAAGTAGTGACATCATCACCATAACCTATCCAGAGGCTAGGGATCAGCAATACACTCTCATTCCACACATCATAATGCACAAATTACAGGTTTTTTCAAGATAACTATAGTGCTGTGACATACACGGGGGAAGCAGGGGACATCATTCATTTAGGTTACTCTTCTATAGCAATAGGATTCAGAAACATGCTTCCAACTTCAGTTGGTTTCTAAGGGGCCTGTGCCCTTAGGAGTTTACTTTAATCCCGTATTTGCAAACGTCCAGTCTGATAAGGCAATCCAGTCTCTGAATACATCTTTTGTATGAGTCGCACACATGTATAAAGGCAGAAAGTATGCCCCAAGCCCTAATGCCTCTTGGATATGTTATCAGTACTTCCTAATTGACTAAATTGTTCGTCTTGGTCTTACAGACTCCTAGACAACCTGACGCTCTTCAGTCTCTACGTAATCCGTCTCTACCTTTCACACTCTTCCACAAGCTTCTCATCTTAGAAGCTGGGAAACTTCTCCTTTTCCCCTTAGTCTTGAAAAATGGAGGAAAGCAAGAAAAACTAAAGGTGCTCGAGTCTCACATTTCGCCCACAATCCTTTTTCATCTTCAGTGATCGCCTCCAGTGAGAAACAAACAACTTCCTGAGGGACAAATGCCTCCTGACATCTTTTTTTCTTATTGCACGTCTTCCTATTAGAAAAACCTTCACCTGTCCAGTTCCCATCTTTTTGATTTCTTTCATGCTACTCATAACACAAATAAGTATTTCACACACAATTGCACTGAAGCTTTCTATCCAACAGCTCGACTGCTTCTAGGCGTAGTGGGCCTGTAGTTCAGGGGCCAAAGAGTCTTTACGTGTGCCGCTAGCCATTTTGGAGATCATTTTCTGTTACAGCACTGAACTGCAGATATCACACGCTTGCTTCACTGTGCTCAGTAAAAATAAAAGCCCATTCTGTTGCTACAGTCTCCCAAGTTTTACCCACAGCTCCGTGTACCATTGCTAGCAAATACTAATTATACACTTAAGAGCATTTTTTCCACAGTTGTATTCTCTAATGATGTTATTTCTGGACAGAAGACACAAGCACCCCAAACCAACCAGCACATCTCTTAAGCCTATCTGAAATAGATCCAAGCCAACTTTGAACCATGTTCTAAAGATTCTGTAATTGCCTGACAACCTCCAACTTATCGAGCTTCACAATTCTGGTTTATTTTCCTCTGGTGTCCGTGTTCTTTCAAGACCAACATGAAACAGTTGCAAGTCACTTGCTGCATATTCCAGTTCCTAGGGGTCTTCATGGAAATAGTTTCATACGACTTGCTGCAAAAGCTACAGGAATAACAAATTTTACTGCTTGTTTCAATCCAGTTCTAGAAAGGACATCTACTACTCTTTTCCAAGTATATAGTCCCCACAGACCTGCAGTTTGCCAGCCCAATTGACTACAACATTGTCACGGTGTTCCACCAGCATTTGTGATCTGCTCAGATGTATTCCTACAACTTGGCTAGTTCTCTCCCCCCCCCCGCCTTCTTTAATTTTAAAATAAAAAAGTATCTACCCATGGTCTTTCCTAACTTTGAGGTTGGAAATTTCATTCCTAATGAAGGTCTGCCCTTTCATTAAGAATCCAGAGGCCCAGATAAACTTTGTGTTTGACAAAGCTGGACAGGTTGCTTTCTGTAGAAATTGTTCAACGGCTTCTCATGTTCCCCATTTTTATCCAAGTCGGTGTTTTTCAAAAGCTTAGCACCTCTTCAGGACGCGAAGCGCTTTACATTCATTACCCTCTCTGGTAATCGAAGTGGTCTTTCTCACTTAATTCCATACTTTTAACAAGTAGAGCACCATAGTCAAAATAGCTGCTTCGTGTTCCTTTTCTACCTCGCTTCCTGTCACAAAGAGCTCAAGTTGACATTTCGGCTTCCCCCAGGAGTCCCCAGCTGGACTTGTTAGGTTCTTCAGGATATTATTCCTTGACCACTTGTTCCACAGCCTGCATCGTCAATGTTGCTGAACAGTGTTCACTGGCATTCCTTGGAGAAGAGCACCATACTAGATTTTAGTAACTACCTGGAAATGACGATGTCAGTGGAAAGACTGGAACACAAGTGAGATAGTCTCAGGGACATGACACGCTTCAGTCATTTCTCTACTCGTGTCCCCTGTAGACCAAAGGCCTTGTTTCTCGGTTCAGGTGCAATACTTAATTTAGAAAATAAAAAAAAAAATCCCAGCATTTTTCTTCTTCTTCTCCCTGCCGAGTTTGATACTGTTGAACCTTCAACCAAGTATCTGTCCAAGCAAGCACCCAAGTAGTATTTTCAGTGTTTAAATTCCAAGTATTTCAAAATTATTTCTACTACTCTTTATTTTCAGTCCTATTTTTAACATTGAACTGTGCTTATTTAAATCATAACCTTAAAATTACAAGAGCAATACTTTATTTCCATCCAACAGAAGGAGCTGTCCTCCTCCAAGGAGGGAAACAATGAGAAATACTAGCATGACATACCCCAGAAAGTAATTCAAAATACAATACCATTAACACTTTGTTAGGATCGCGCCCTGTTCTGTGACTTAGCTAAATATACCTCTAAGAGCAGATGACAAAATTTGTCCTTGCTAATCTGATGTTCTGAAAAACTCACACATAGCCATTTTGGTATTAAAAAAGGGTTTAGGAAAGATTAGCATTTACCAATATCACACCAGGCTTTCCTAACTGCAAGTCCATCTGAGAACAAGTCACTTGCAGCACAAGGAATAGCCCTGACTATGAACTTGGTCTGAAGTCACCCAACCACAAAAACCCCCAGCTACCACCCTGGAGGAGACGTGAAACAGACTTGGCGGAAATCTGCAAGTTTTTCCTTTTAACTATAATTCTTAGTACATCTGCCTGTATGATTAATATAAACACAGGTATTGACAATCCTCAGGGGAAAGCTCTGTAGGGAGAAAACAGCGATTTCAGTGCCTCAGCTTAATACATCTTCAGAAAAAGCAAAATTATCACTAACTCCTGAGAAGATCCCTTCTGAAGAATCAGGTCCTTCTCATAACTCCTAATGCAGGACCCATTTGATAAAGACAAGCAAAACCCCAGCTTGTAGTGGATCAAATAGAAAAATATAAACACATAAGCTTTTAAAAAATCCATCACATAGCGAAAGCGGGAAACACTAATTTCTTGGTTTGCTTAATGTTTACATCATCCTAAAAAACAAATGCTAACTCGGAATCCACTGAAGATAGAGCTAAGATTTTACAGGTCTGCGTTTTGGAAGTTTTCACAAAAAAATGCCTGTTCCTGCATTGACACCTGTCACAGTTTAGATCAGTACTTATCCTAACTCTTATTCACCTCCTGCCTCCCATCTTCCACAACTCTTTTCAGGACTTAGCACCTAACACTCTTTTCCTATTGCAATGGTACCGCATCGTAACACATCCAGAGTTTAGTTTGAACTCACGGTCTCAAGGCAGACTTTATAAGATACCCTTCTGCTTTTCAGTGCATTAGCTATGACAACATTTTCTCACCAAAATAAGTATTTTCCACAGTGAAATGCAGGTGCAAGGGAAAAAGTCAAGTACAGTACAGGAATATTTTTCAGGCTGAGGACAAATACAAATCCTGTAAGGTTTAGGTCGTGTTCTAGCCCATCAGAAATGGTTTTGGACTGTGCAACTGAAAATGCTTTATCCCTCTGACATGCCCATCTTTGTCACAATAAGTCACGGCTACAAACCTGCAAACCCGATCTGTCTGTTTTTCTCTCTGAACTACAACATCAGCAACATCCAAAGGTGCCAGTGTGAAATGATCCCGCTGTTCGTACACCCCTCTGAACGCAGCGTTATACCAGCACAGACACGGTGCAGCACATCCTATCTTTGCACCGACACCCGTACTTCAGACAGCTTGGTCACACGCCACCATCGCGGGACATCAGCCTTCTCTCCCAGAAGCTCTAGGGCCCCCCCCGCACTAACATACAGTCTTGTGCTTCCTTTTCAAAACTAACTCCTCTAC
This sequence comes from Nycticorax nycticorax, assembly GCA_023375905.1. NCBI lineage: Eukaryota > Metazoa > Chordata > Aves > Pelecaniformes > Ardeidae > Nycticorax > Nycticorax nycticorax. The sequence goes on from JAKFQP010000243.1 coordinate 235,474, forward strand.
CTCATGAAGTAGATCGATGAGCAAGGGCTATGCATTTGGACATAAAACAGTTGAAAATTCAAAGCTTGTAGGTCCACAAGCCATTTCACCAAAAGACAGATGAAGAAGGGAGTTCTCTGAGTACCCAGCTAAACAACTCCCCTCGATACACTTCAGCTGACTGCCTACTGGACTTTCAAAGCCTCCCCCCCGCCTCGAGTCCCGCAAAGTTTCTGCCTCATTAGCCATTAAACTGCTTTTATATCTTAGGGTTCCCACAGTTATTATCAAGTGACATATCCGTTTGCCCTTTCAACTCAGATTCAAGCTAAACACAAACTCTTCCCCAGTGCCTCACTCCAGGACCACGGAAGGGATCCTGCCGCAGCCAGTGTGAGCTGGTTAACATGGCAAAGAATGGAACAAAACAAAATTGTTTTGTTCCGCTAGAAGGAGGCAGCAGCCCTGAGCAACACAGGCAGTGTAGTTACACAGCTCTCTCTGCCTGGAAGCACTTCAAATGAAATCAGTCGCTGCTCCTGGATACAGCTTTATCATGTCCCGCACTATAGATCTATGTGCACATCGAGTTTCATCCATGAGAAACATCACACCAATATCCTCGAATATTCCAACTTTAATGCAAATATCCTATTAACCTTTTTGATTTCTTTCTCTAGTGCAATCACAAGACAAATTGTTTAACCATTCTGTGTATATATAAAGTAGAGTGTAAAGGTTCAAACAGGCCTCCTGGTTTGAGGTGCACTGCCTGTCCAAAGCGAGTAACACTGTGACAAAGAATGAAGAACAGATGGACAGAAGCTTGTCAGCTTATACCTGCAGGTAAGTCAACTTCTGGCACTCTGTGAACACAGCAATCAACAAACTTGGCCTGAGATCTCATTGAAAGAGTGCAATATCTAGTTAACAGTGTTTCTAGAAGGCTTCAAAATCATTATTTAAAGGTGTGGCTCAAATAATAAGCAAAACCCATAAAGCCCCCAGAGAAAAAGCTTGGGGTTTGGATTGGGTTGTTTTTTCTTTCAAAAAATCCAAGTATCTGAAATAATTTTCAACAGAAACTGTAAATTAACTCACATCAATTACAGAAACTTAACCCAGCAAGTCTGCTTTCTATGACATAAAGAGCAATATATTAAGGAGGTGGGACACAGAATATCACTTTCAGGATAGGTTTCAGGAAAATAGGCAACATTCCAAAACAAAACCAAGAAGTTACTCCACGTGTTGCTTAAAAGTACTAGTTGACACGAACCTCCCATCCCATAGACACTCAGCACTAGCACAGTAATCGATAGCTTAGCTAGCTGCCATTTTCACCACTTGTGTTTTGGGCCCCAGCGCATTGAAGTGCTTGAAGCCGCAGCATGAAACAAATCCCAGGACAGACCAACACCCAGGCCTCGCTGCAGTTCTGTGGCCCCTTCAGCTCTCCCTTGCTGCGCTGCTTGTAGCTCAACAAACAGCAGTTTTAAACCCAAAATACCTGAATTGCTTCCAGATGGCAGATTTGTAACAACACATTTGATAGAGTATCTAGTTTGCCTTTCAGAAGTACTTCATTAATTTTTAAGAATGATAAAGGGTCCAGTCAAAAACAAACCTTAGTTAATTCATTTGCAAATAATCATCCTGCACCTGGCCTTCCTTCTTATACATTAACATACAGCTTTGATGCTCCAATCGAAAAATTAGGCAACTCTCTTCAACTTTTGTTAAAGTCTCTTTAACCTTTAGTGTGGTAAACCCATCGTGTTTTTCTTTTAACTAAAAAAAAAAAGCCACCCCAAACAAACAAAACCACCCACACCCCAGGTTAAAAGCTATGAAAGCTACTCAAAGTCATATGAGGAAACAGAACAAACATTTGAAGTTTTAAGCAAATGCCCAATATCCACATGGATAGTCGCACTCTTTTCCTCCTTTGCATAGGAGCTAGTAACGAATGCCTTGCGGTGGCTCTTGCCAACAGCATCTTACGAAGGCCCGCTCTTGTCGCCTGTGCCTAGACCTAACCCACTGACAGGCATTTGCCCAACTGGGGATACCACCATATTGTCACCGCCCTCTCAAACAGAACTATTTAAGCCAGGTACAACCACTCTTCCAAAAACTCCAGCTGTAGATTTTTGTGGCTACCAATGCAAAACGTGGCAGATCTGCAGACAGCATCATCTGTCTTGTACCACTCAGACAAGACCCTCGTCACCATCAGAGCAGTCCATCAGCATGCAATGATGCTACTTCTTGGACATATGCTTAACTTGAGCACTTAATTAACTCTTGAGCAGTTAATTAAGTCTGCAGGAGTACTTACAGGGCCTGAAGACTAAAGCTATCATGTGTCACACATACAGTATCTCACTTAGATCCTGCAGAAATCTATGCTACTACAGAATGTTTTCTGCTAAAAAACACACCCATTACACTAGTTACACATCTGACAAAAATGCAGCAAGGTACCTCAAATCCCATTAGTTATCCACATTCTCTCACCACATCCTTAACCTTTCCAGAAAAAAAAGTAAAAAGAAAAAAAGAGCACAGCTGTTGGGAGCTTTCTTGGAAATTCAGTAAAACACCCTTTCCTTGGACCGCAGAGGGTAGAGGTCCTGAGGGCACAAGACAGCTCCTGCCCAAACCCACACATCACAGCCCTAAAAAGAGCACACTGTTCGGACCGGGTAAACACAGCCCACGTCATCCCCACCACCGACGGCACGCAGCAGGGGGCTCGCACCGCCTGCTCCTGACTCACCGCGCATTTCCCCCCAAGGCACCCCAGGGAAGTCTGGCCGGGCAAGCAGCCTTCAGCAACCCCAGCGCCTCAGCACGGCCCTGACTTCCAACCACGCTCGCCAGAGGGACCAGTCTCTCCAGCACACAGGGTATTGCTGAGGCTCCAGCACATCCCCACAACCGAGCCGACAGGAGAACTTCCACATGCCAGCCAGCAAGGCTGTTGCAAATAATCAATGTTAACGCAACGCTTCTGCTCCTCTTCATTAAGGAGAATTGCCTGATCACTACTACCTAAACAGCCCCTTGAGTTCAGCAGGAGCCCAATCAAGCTCTGCTGCTGTGGAAGTTGATCTGTAAACATCCTTTAAATACCATCAACACCTGCAGCCTTGGGGTAACAATCAAGTAGTTTTAAAAATTGCTGGTACCCTCCTGCAATATTTCCCTTAAGCAAGGGATTAATTTACAACAATGTCGGCTCAGTCAGAGCCTTTTCCTTGAATCTTCTCTCTGGAATCCTCTATTTATATGCGGGATGTTTTGTCAGTGCAGGTGTATAAATAGAATAGCTTCAATTAATTGCAATGTTGCCCATAGCATGTCTCTGATCAGGGGCTGTTGTGCACCTGCAGCAATAAAATAGCAAGAGAGATGATATACTGAATTTTAATCACATGTTGCAGTGTTACATATTCTGCTCTTTAAAAACATTTGCTTTACTCCTGAGGTATTTGTAAATGGGTGTTGCCAATTAAGCACTAATAGCCCGGGGAGCGATATTACAGTTCACACAATTTGGTTATACTGACTAAGTGCAGAAAAGCAGCTTGAGAGCAGCTGCTATTTTTCTTAAGTGGCTAACATAATAATAGGACATTTTTTCATAAGCCCTCACAAGGCTAAGGGACCTGGGGTGGTTTAAAAACTGTTGCCGCATTGTAATGTGATATTATTGTGTAGCCCAAAGTGATTCACAGTTCAATATAGAATCTACAACGAAAACAATCAGTGTGCAGGGAAAGCAAAATTAAGAGGCACATTAGCGGCAAGATGTTCCCAGAAAAACAATGAGACATTTCAGTCCTGCTGCTTTGTATATTCAGGGAGACAGCCTGTGCCACCGCACGCAGACATGTAACCTGGAAGAGCATGTCAAGGGGAAAACTACAGGCTGCTTTTCAAGGCATTGCTTCTAAAATACCACCCCATTTCTGCCACACGCTTTTCTCCTACCAACCTGAAGTTAAGGAAATCCGAGTGTGCACTAAAGGCCTTGACTGACAACAAGGTACAGAAGGAGAACAAAAGAACAGGCTTTAGCATCTGGCCATCCCTAAGGGAGGTCCCAAGCTCCACACAACCTGTCCATTTCTTCCTTCACTTAGGCGAGCTCAGCATGCCCCTGAGGAACGGTACAGCCGATTTTGTCACGCTTTGACAACTTCACCGACAGGGATAGGAGCTTGGGCTCGCAGCAGATCACAGCAGGAGAAACTGCCGTTGCCAACAGCCTGTGCAGGAAGATACTCGAGCGTAAACTCCCTGCATCCCATTTTACTCCTTCAGTGCCACAAAATTAGGATCTTTACGTATCGCTCTTCTGTCTGGTCCACCCACAAACCAAAGTGGAAAATGAAATGCACTGTGCTTGCTTTCCTACTGTGTTGTGTAGTGAAACAATGATCAAAATAAATCCCCTGGCACCAGAAAGTTACGAGTTTGCTTTGTTATTCAAGGTGTACGCCTCTGTAGGCTTACTTTTCTTTTTCCACATATTAATAAAACACATAGTTTTCATCTTTGCCTTTTGCCTCTGGCTATCCTTTTTCCGTCGCATCGGCCTTCCTCTGATGTACCCACTACTACAATTAAAGCTTGCACTCGCCAGCTTTGCGTGTCCAAATTCAGATGATTCTCCCTATACTGAAAAAGCCCTCAAATAACAAATAAGCCAGTTTTGCAGCCATTTCAAGCCAGAGCACTTCAAGAGACTTCAACCAAGTCCAGGGCGTTCCCTAGCTGCTACCTGTACTACTGACAATTCCCTGGATCCCAAAGTAAAGGAGCAGAGTGTTTCCTAATATTCCCCAGGCTTCTCTAACTTCTCCTCACTTTCAAGCATATTCGAAAGGTAGGTTATTGCAGGTAACTGGATCAATAGATTTCTCCTTGGCAAAAAGGCTAACTACAAAACAAATTTTTCTAATGCCTGCTGGAGTATAAAGTCAAGTAAATGCTCGAGTACTCATTTCTAAGCCTGATGTTACCACACCAATTAACTGTACTTGCAGGAACACTCAAAAGCCTTCTCATGGCTTTTTAATATGTAGACATATACCCAGGAAGCTCCTGAAATACTGTGCTATGTAAAATAAATCACCATTTTTTCATTATAAATATTTAATTATTAATACCAGTGCATGAACTGTCAGTTCTCAGACCACCGGGAAAGACAGCCAGCACCGCACACGGTCCATTCATATTGTACTTCTGGGGACGCAAATCTAGATTTCAGGTCTTTGTGGAGGGGAAAGAAGGGAGCGACTCCAGCTAGCTCGTCCATGACTAGTTCCCTTGGGCAAACACGTCCAACTCAGCTGTTCCTATCGCAGCAGAACAAGAGCAACATCAGAGAATTCCAAGCAGTAGGCAGAAATCACATGGCTGCTCGTGGACAGCATACAGCATTTAGCAATACATACACAGAGCGGCATAACTCTCAACAAGTAGCATTCCTAAATGGGAATAGATGGCTTTTCCCGACACCGGAAGATGAGTTGCACTAACAGGCTTTCATGGAAATTAGCCACAAAAAGACTCTCTCACTCTGACTTTGGCAGAGCGACAAGCGTATGCGTAAACATGATCTGGTTGACAGGGTCTACTTGGATTTTTGGAAGCTCATCACCAAAGGCTTCAAAATAAACAGGCTAGCAGTGGAGCACGATGAAAGGCCCTTCCTAGAATAAGGGTTGCAAACATTTATCATGTACTTCAACACTCTATTTTCCATCTTTTAAACAAGGGACAGCAGTGGAGCGCTGGCCAGAGGGGTGCTGTTAACCCTAGGGAAAAGGGAAGAGCAATTAGGAGAGAAAGCTTGATAACAATCAGACATTATTCAGTGTAGGGACAAGTCCAACATCCAAACAAGTTACAGAATGACCTCATGAAACTTTGTGACTGGATAATAAAAGCTCAAAGGACAATCAAGGCAGAAAATATCAACAGATGTCTATGGTGGGGAAAAAAAAAATCCTACCTTCACAAATGAAACGATAAGCTTCAAACTGACTATTTTCATTCAGGAGCGACATCTCTAGATTCTGATACACAGCCTGGGCTGGTACAACTACTTCTAAGTCAGTCCTGTTTGTTTGTTTTAACTGTTTTCACAGAAGTTTTAGATTGTTATTTCAAAGCCAACCTAAAACAACAAACTCACTGGCCACTGCATACCACATCCTTAAGAGTCCAAAGAATGTGCAACTCTGCTTTTTACAAATTTTTTTATCCTGATGTAATGTGGGCATTCATGCCTCGTGGCTTTCCAATTACCAGACTGAATTGTAATTTTTAAAATACGATTTTAGTCTGCAAATACCATATCTAAAAAACATTACTAACACAGAAGAAAGAAGCTGAAAGTGTTGTGGAACTTGAGTTGTCTTGCTAGAAGAGAAGCATGGCATTAATGCTACAGTCAGCTTCCTATCTTTATTTAGGAGAAAAAAGTAGCAGGCAACATAGCTTTTCTGTAGCTATCTTTTGTGACACTGTTCTCAGAAACACGTCAACCGTTAGACAATGCCAGATTTATTCCCTAAACCCCAGAGACTCAAGTCCCTCAATTACCTCCCGTCTTCATTGACAAGGGCACACTGAGATACCAGGCTTTTAATGCAACAACAGAGAGAAACTATCTTTTTAAACACAACCCTTGCCTGGATCCAAAGAGAAAAAACAAGAATAGTGAGAAGACCATCAAAAGCAACAGGACTAGGCAAAATTCAGCTGGGGCGTGGGAATGCGTGAGGAGCAAGAATCCAGCTCTAACACACACCTCGCTGCCAAGCCCTCTCCCTCGGCTCGGGAGGAAGCCGATGGCCGTTATCGCTGTTCAGCGTATGCGTGCCAGCAGTCAAACAGCAGCAAACGCGCTACAAGAGCATCACAGAATCTCTGTAGAGCACAATTTAATACGCAGAAGAAAATCTAGCCACTGGACCACTAGAGGAAACATCTCCTCACAGTGTTCTGTGTGGAAAACCACACAGAACTTCAGATCAGAGTTCCTCAATCGCCTACTAGCAGCTCTTGCCTGCTTCAGTTCAACAGTTTCACACACATACCCTAGCTGTGCTTTTCCCGTTTGCTTTCATTCCAAACACCTTAAATAGCAAGTTTGGGGTTTCTTTTGGAAATTTTTCACCATAGTATCCTTTTTCCTTTTACTGAGCTTAAAGGTAAGAATCCATATGCTGCTGCCAAACTTGACGCTTGCTTAAGAGAAGCTTGCACACAGCCACATCTTGGATATGCAGAAAGTTATCATCATTTGCCTTTTAGAAACTGATGTACTGAATTCTGTATGTCAGCTGGAGCGCAGAGAACAAAACTATGTGAAAACAGGGTGTATTTACAGGGCACCGTGTGTCTCAAGTTCCTACAGAGAGTAATACAAATACTCTCTCTTTTCACATTATGGTGTAAGTTGGTACATGCAAGCCAGTCCCAGTTGACAGTTCATGCTGTTCCCACCAACTTAGCCATCCTCCTCAGCCGTGTAAGCCAGAGAAAAATCTGGCCACCTTAGCGCACCACTCACACACATACCATTTAAGAAATGCACCAGAATACCTCCGAGAACAATCAGATCCCAAAAGATGAACTCGACAAACACGTTTGCAAACATGCCCAAAAGCACGCATAGCTACATTAAGAGACATTTCCTGTGCCCGGAAGGCACAGGTAAATACCATGCAATTCCTCTTCCAGCAGGCAGCACTAACCAACAGACCGAGTTCTCCCGTCAAGAAGCACAGCTCAGCTCGAGCGCTACATCTGTTCGGTAGGAACCAAACGATGCTGGCTACTGAAACTTCACAAGGATGCGCCCCAAGCAGGTGCCAGCTCCCACACAAAAAGCACTCAAACACACCATCAAGCTTTCTGCATGAAAACCTCTCAACATGAAACGCTGAGGTTCCTGCTACCCTTAAGCAGATGTGCACTCCAAAGGCATTTGGGGTTTGTGCAGCCAACACAGGCAGACACTGAAACATTTAAGCAAGTAGCCTTGGCAGATCCTTCGCTTCTGTACAGTTATTTGCGAAAGCCGCTTCCTTACCACAACAGAGCCCCTGACAAGATCTTCTTCACCGCTTGCCATCCAGTGCATTGGAGGCACAATATTCTGTCTAGTCCTTAGCACGGGCCTGCGGCTCGCGCTTTACTTTGGTGCGGACAAATATATCGGCTCAGAACTACTGTTTTGCAAAGATGGCAATCCTTGATATACTTCAGAGGAGGAAAGCTGCTTTGTTTTTCACTTAATAGCCAACACACAAATTTTGGTGCTTTGAAGATGCATGTTCACATGGCAAATTAGCAGGAAGAAGCAGGAACAAGGTGCAGACATTTGAGCATCCCTGCCTCAGGCAAAGTTATACCAAAAGGAAAAAGTTATCAAATTCTTCTTAAACAATTTCTTTTCTAGTTATCTAGCTCATCTTAGCTAGAATTTCCACTTTTTTTTTTTAATATCTATCTTGTCCAAAAGAAATCTGAAACAGCAAATAATCCACTGTAGGAATCCACAGGCAAATCCATTTCCCAGACTCTCCTTTTGTTTGCTTGAAGATAACTAGCACAATAACAAACCATCCCTCTTGAAATGCTTTTCAGCACCTACTTAAAACACATTTCACTTATTTATTCCAAGTATTTTCCCCAAACTATCCACAATTTATAAAAGAAAAAAAGTTAACATATGAAGACCGATTTGTTCTTAAGCAAAGAAAGCTGATTATTGCAACACACTTCCAGGTGAAAAAACATCTCTGCTAGCGTAACAAATTCACTGCCTAGAGTCAAAAGCTACCCAAACACACCTGGACCTCTTAAAAAAACATCCAATATTGTATTAAGAACATTAAGGACATAACACTCGGAATTATCAAAAACTGCTCTGGTGTGCGTGCTACTTGGAGGACAACTTTGACGCACAGTGCACTGAACGGTCCCCAGATATAAATATATATCACTCAAAAGTTGTACTGGGTATTTGTTCAGCTACTTAGCTTGTTCAGAAGCCTACGACATAAGCCCATATAGTCAAGTCTGGAAATCCTTACTTACTCTTTCCACATCATATTTTGATTTGCCGGAAAACATGTACGTACACTTATTTCTGTGAAATGTCAGTCGGAAATTGTGTGACCTATCAGCTTGTTCCTCACACTACGACTTAAAAATTAATCCCAAAAAACCCAGAAAAAAACAAACCACAAAAAAAGAGCTTATTGCAGTACCATCTCAAAATTCTGCCCAGCAGTGGGCAGACAGATGGAGAAATCTTGTTCATCCAACTTGGCCAATTCTGGACTAGACAATTTAAAACAGACAACATCTTGCTCTTGCCTGCAGCCGTCGAGGCTTCTCTCCTTCCTTCAGCCTTGTCGCCTGACTTCTGAAGGACCAAACGCACTAAGCAACCCAAAGCTTTCAGTACTCACATGCTCAGTATCACCCTGTATCACCTCAGTATCACCTCAAGGTTGTATCTTCAGCCAAGCATATCAGTGTAGATGTTGTTGTTTCCCTGCCAGGTTTAGGAAATTTCGTTTACGTTTCTCACACCATCTGACACAACCAGGATATCTCTGTTGAGGGAAGCAAACACTCATCATTCTCCTGCTCATGATGACCCAAATGTCTCCCAGGCCCACCCTCAAGAAAGGAAGCTACTGCTTTATCTGTTCAAGAGGCTTAAGCTGAGGACACCGATTGGCACACCAATTTCCTATGATGACAGATAGACAGGGGAAGCAGAAAGACACTGGTCACTGAACTGATCTCTACAGTCTCAGATTGCCTTCTAGGTCTTTCTCATTTGAGTACGTAGCCATCACAAGTTTGGTGAAAGTATAGAAATAACGACTGGAGCTAACTGACACATCTACTTAGGTCTGTGAAATCTCTAAGCAGCTTACAGATGCCTGCCTTATCCCACTCAACTTTAAGCTAATTAAGCCAAAATAAGCAAGTCAAAGCGTCAGCAATTTTTTCTTTCCTCATCACAACTTCTAAGATAAGAAAAAAAAGTGGCATTACGGTTACATGACCATTTACAGATTTAGAGTTGCTATTTGCACAAATGACTGAAGGTAGGTGAAAACAGGTTTTGTTTTCCTAAAGAGAGACTAAGTTGCTAAAAGAGTGGGAAAACGCTAACCGAGAGACAAGCGTAGGTGGCAAGATGTAATGGGAAATGCAGAACATTTTGAAGTATCAGAAGTCCAGGATTACCAGCACCTAGCACTGACGCTACCACCTAGTACAGTTCTAAAGCTTAACCCACTAATTCATCTTCTAGCATTTACTGCTAAATATCGCTTTGCGGGTATAAAAAAAAAAGTCTCTAGCCCACACCTTTCTATGGCTGGATCTCAGGAGTTTCAAATCATGACAGAAGCAGAAAGCACTACCAGATCTCCACATCATCAGCAAACGACTGTTTTTTAAAGAGTCAGTCTTCCAACAAGAGGGGGAGTTGCATCCGTCTCCTTCCTTCATTAGTCTGACAAAGCACCACTTCACACCGAGTTGTTGGGAAAAACATGCTACTATTTTAACAGTAGAACAAGCAACAAAAATTCAGAGAGGGGAAAAGCCCCGTCTCAATCCTGCTATTAGGCTTAGGGTCAGGAATGGGTCATCCTCCCCTTCCCACTAACGTACTGGTTTAAAAGACTCCAAGGGAGGGTGTGAAGAAGGAAAGAAACACAGAGAGAACAGGAAGATGTCCAAAAAACTGTTTTTCTAGGCCAGAAGGGCCACCATGAAACATTCTTAAGGCTGTTACAGTTAGCTGTTTACCCAATCTTGAATTACCGAGACATGTGCAAGCTTCAAAAAAAAAATTCAGCTCAGAGAAGCCTTCCAACATAGATCTCAATCTAAATGTTATCTATACATTATGGGCTTATAAAAAGGGGGAAGAAAGGAAAAGCTCTAGGATACTCCTGCCGTGGATTTCCTTGCACATTCTCCAATTCATAATAATTCTGACTGAGCCAGAAAGCAGACTGTCAGCCGCATGACTCAAGCTGTTTGTCCTCTAGCCCCAGCAAGCACTAAGATCATAGAGGCATGTTAATATGAAGTACCATTAACCATACTTTCTCCGTAACATCACAAAAAAAGAAAAAAGTTATCAGAGCTTAGTAATAGCTCGGGGGCAGATTTGGCAGGGGACAAAACCAGGAGCAGCTCTACCGCATCCTTTTCAAAGCCTCAGAGGAAGTTACCCGGTTAATTCACTGGAAACGGGGCACCCAGCCGCCTCCAGTGCCTTTCTGCGTTTCAGCCTAGCAAGGGGCAGGTTCACTCGGTATTTTTAATACTACCTAAAAAGCCCCAAGTGTTTAAAACAGCTATCCCTCTGTCCATCCTTGGCTCCAAGACACTGGCACAAGCCAGCAAACCAAGAGCATCACACGCTCCCCACATCCTTCCACTGGAGCCGTTTGATGCACTTATTACTACAGACCGTACCTTTCCTCTTTCTCTACTCAGTGAAGGTACAGTCCCGCCAAAACTGAAATTCATTTATGAGCTAAAATGGGCAAGGCAGGCACTAAAATCACGCCACTTTCCTCCAAGATCCTTCGGTGTCTTAAGAGGTCACTTCCTACCCTCGTTCAAGAATAAATAGATTCATCCCTGCTCGCATCCTCCCTCTGAAGGATATCTATGTAACACTCAGCTACGACCTGATTCATAGAAAGAAAGTCCTCTCAAAGAAATTTCAATCCATCGGTTTTCATTTAAGTGTTGAGAGTCCCCCCTGCGGTCACAGCAGAGCGCGCGATGCACTGGGTACAGAGCCACTCAGCACAAGAACTAGAGAGGAGATCGGAAGGAAGAATCAAACTGCAAATTCAAATCCTAGATACTGAACAAAGGCCTGCTTTCAGCAGAATTTTTTTTTTTTTCTTTCTGTACACCAAAAAAAAGCCTTTAGACCATATGCACACACATGTGAAAACCCCAGCCAAACATTTTGTTCTAAAGATGTGGCACTTGACATTATAGACATGTAATCGCTTTGGGATTTGGCATTTCCTGCTGCTCCAATCACTGAAATACTTTAAAATAATTCAGCTACCACTAAGTGCAAAGTTCTGAACTTTAATTCTTTCCATTATATTTCAGTAGGATCGCTCGCAATACCAAAATCCAAAACTGTACTTAAAAAAAGAAAAGCAACATTCCCTCGCTCACTTCTAATGTTTCATTTTAGCAGCCTGTTTAAGAACAGGTTAAAGCAAGAGAGGACAGCCAAAGACCTACCGCTGACCCATGTACCAAAACATCCCTTCTCCAATAGGGTTTGTAAAAGGATTATTTTCATTAGACCCGATCGCTTCTCTAAGACAAACATTTGCACACATAAATCCACGCCCGGTAGGCAGAGATGTTTCTGAGCAGTAAAGGATCGGAGGAGTAGCAGCACAAAAGGCTCAGGTGCCAGAGAGAGACGGGTTCAAGGTAACTGTGTTCGGCAGGACACTCGCAGAACATTTGAAAGCAAACTGCTCTGCAACAGTCTCAAGCCTGGAGTTTGCAGAAATGAAGCGAGCTCCCCCTTCTGCTTCATTTTCTGCTTTCTCTGATGAAGGGGCTGCCTAGAAGATATCTCCTGAATCACAGTATGCAAAGGTAAAAGAGAAGATGGTAATATCCATCCAGTGGCTTAACATGCGCTCCCGGGATGGCTGATACCAGGCTGATTTAACTTAAATCCCAGTTTTCTACCTCCCAAGAGCAAACTGCCATTAGCTGTTCCACTCCCACCCACATTTGCATGGGAGAAACATTTCTGCGTTCCTGTCCCTGCTGCAAAGGCCAGTGCTGGTGTATTAACCCACCAAAAAGCAGCCCTGAAGTGATGCTGGAACCCAGGACACCCTCCCCTTCTCAGGCACTCATCCTGACTGATGGACTAACTAGTTGCCATCATACTCCTCCCTAGGAGTTAAAAAAAAAAAAAGTACACATGAAACAGACCCATTTCAGAGGACAAAGATCAAGCGCTCCAGTGCAGGGCAGCTTGCAGCCAGACATCATCTTGCATTTCTCAGGACACAGCTCTAAATATCCCTGCATAGAGGTAGCTACACAGCATTTCTAACACCTGCCCGAGCAATACAGCCCTGATACTTGGAATGCAAGCAGCAGCCTTTCCTCCAGAGCGAAGCCTTAACAAGGACAATTCCGTTATTCTCGTTTGAGGGGTTTCTGCCCCCCCTTATCATGTTCTCATACTACTAAGCAGTCAGATGAGAGCTCAAGAGCTGTGAATCTTAAGTAGAGGGGGGCCTCTCCTGGTTACATCAAGTAAGGCACCAAAACCACGGAGCAGAGAGAGATGCAAGACCCCTATCCTAAACATCCTCCCCACTTCAGCCACTGCTCCTTCGACCGCAAGGTTTAGCAAGTCCCCGCACAGGGAGCCGAGGCAGCCATGCCAATGACCAGGGCAGTACCAAAGACACCCATTCAATGCAGACAGCGGCAGAGCAGAAGTTGAAATTGAAGCAATATACAGTTTTATTGGTGTCGCTTAGTACAAAGTCTTGTGGGTAGCCAATACTCTCTCACATGCTGCTCCGAAGTCACTTCAATTTCACATCAGAGTAGCCTAGTTCCCTGGTAAGCAGAGGCCACAGAAATCCCCCAGTAAAACACGGGTACGGGTGCCATATAGATGTCAGCAAGTCCATGCAGCCAGGATCCAGGCTTTGAAATACAAAAGCAGTTTACAAACCGCTGCTGCCTCAGGCTGTTCAATCGGTAGAGGAGCTTAAAGCAACATAGGGCAATATTGTATTTCCAGTTGAGACAACTGACAGTAGTTGGTTTCCCCGTTCTGATATGAACCAGGGTTTTATTTATTCTGTGCATGCTAAGCCAAAAAAACACAGCTCTTCTTGCACACCAATGCTAATATGCAACTTACAGGATGGTTTTAAGTAATGTGAGATTTTTCCACCTCTGTCACTCTGGACAACAGAAAGAATCATGTCTTGCATTCACTTAGAGATGACCTAATAAAAATAAGTACATTCTTGATTCCCAATTTCCCTCTGTTAGAGAAAATAAAACACAACCCTGGTCTCAAGCGCCTTCATTTCAGATCCCAGAGAAACTCACATACATCCTTGTCGCAAAGAACAGATGGCGCGTTGTGCTTCTATCTGCCTCTCAAAGTCTGTGGTTCACTGTTTTTTGTTATCCCCGTTCTTTTTTCTTACAAAAAAAAAAAATAGTCAAAACCCAGCTCTAATGGTGCCCCTTTCTTGTGGAAAAGCACAAAGTCTTTTAAAGGAACTAGTCTTACTTCTATTTACTGTCCCCTATCAATTTTCACTTCACTTCAGATGCGATGCTAAGACCAGCAAAGTTTAACACTGCTGCACAAAGAGCTCAAAGGAGTAAATAAATGCACTGCCTCCAGCCTGCCCAAATCCATTTTCTGCAACACGTACTCAACTTAGTTTAAACCAAGTCCTACAGATCCTACCCCGTACTCAACTTAGTTTAAACCAAGTCCTACAGATCCTACCCCGTACCTGCTTTAACGTGATAATGCTATTTAACAAAGCAAGAGGCATTCAGAAGGCGGAGGTAAAGATTCAGAGGCAAACCACACTACCATTCTAGACATTCAAAGGGAAATACTGGCCCTTCTGATCAAAAGCAGCTTTGCAATACCGTGTAATACGCAGCTACTCTGAGGATATTTTTTCCAATATTAGTCAAGATAAGCCTTTCTACACATGAAGAAGATGACTTCGTTCTTGAGCAAACCCTGACGGTTACATTTAAGCAACAACTACAAAAACAGAAGCATCCTAAGAATGACCACCACCTTGGTGCTCACCTTCACTAATGCTCTGAAACACCTACTGAATTCTGTCTCCCCGATTTATCGCTGCTCCACGGGAACTATGCTTCCAAGTATTTCGTTGCGGCTAAGAGGACACTTCCCAGTTACTAATCTTTGTGTACAGCTTTACATTTCGATACATAACAGGTTTCTCTGAACCTTCTGTGATGCAGCTGCAGCAGTAGAAGGCGCGGCAGTAAAAGGCTGCCGACTAATACAGCCTGTGCAAATTTAGCGTTTCTGACTGCTGGCAAATGAACCAAAAAAATCAAATGGGAATTATGGAAGCCCACAGCAAATACGACAGCTACGCATAATAGCCAGTTGCACACCACAGAACCAAAACGCAGCAGCAGCAATACATATTACAGCTTTTTGCCTTATTTTAGGACTTCGTAGCAACTGGAGCTTGAAGCTGTTATTGTGCAATACCGACGGCGTACACAGTCCCTTAAGGTTCACTGTGCTTAAATGAGTAAGGCACACGGGAAGCACGCTGGCTGTGGGAACCCCATTGCTATGAGTACCAGCCACTTGCAGGTATTTCCAAAACCATTAAACACAAGTTTGTTTCCCAAAGAGAACACAAGAAGTCACTTAACAGCTAACTACCCTGCGTTTTGATCCAAATAGCCCCTCACTGTAGGAATATTTCAATCTTTGGCTTAAAAGACTCACATTGTTTTTCTTTGATGGAGATTACTGTGGATGGGAAATAGCCCTGTCAATCCTTTTGTATGGGACAGCAGTGTCACCGAAGTAGGTGCAGGATGGAGAGAAGCGTCAAAGCAGAAATCCTGAAGGCACCGGCCTAAGGGGTTTGCTCTCAGAGGCAACAGTAATCTGGGCAGTCAGAATTAACAGTGACAGTTTCCAAAGACCTGTACAGTCAAATCCAAGCAGAGGAAATTTTTTTCTGCTCACAGAAAAACACAGCTATATTTTTGCAAGCAGGCAGTCCAGAAGCTCCTGACAAGAGACCGTTTGGGTGATCCGCTCAACAAAAAGCAGTTAAAATAAGCCACTCAACCCTGTGAGTCAGCCCTGACAGCTCCACCTACAAACTAATGGGAAACTAAATAAAGAATAACCAAGGAAAAAAAAGTCCGTGGCACGGAATACCCACTCAAGACATCAAGGAGACAGACAACTGCACTGAGAGCTCTGACTGTAGTTCGTTTTCACTCATCTCCACACACGGAATCACTAGTCGAGTAATTAATAATCATTAGTCATTTAGAAACATACTTCACAAGAACAATACAAGACCAACCTGTCAGCCATTTGAGTTCAGTTCTTACTCTCCTGATGTTATCTGCACTGTCACCATCAGCTTCACCTGGCTGCAGGGTACGTCTGGGCTGGAGCCACAGAATGTTACAAGTCTAAACAAGTATGAAAAAATCAATCCTTTTTGTCTTTATTCAAATAATTAAGCTTTTGGTTTGGCAAAAATTTAACTTCTCCATAGAATGACATGAAGAGATAACTCTTAAATTAAGAAAAGTCACCTTATGCCTGGAATATAAATTTGATACAGGATTGTACGTCAAGTATGACGACAGCTTAACTACACAGCACGCCTGTTCTCAGGCTGTAAATGCTACAAAAGGCATTCGATACACGCTGTTAAGTTATTAAACGGTAGTTTCACTATCACACGAAAAGGTAAAAGTACCACAGGAGAATAAGACTGCTCAGTGGCTCTACTATTCACCATGTTGACAAAATAAGTATTGTAATAACGTTATTTAGCTTCTTTTATCAAGGCACCTAAAAGGAGTACACTATTTACAGAGGTCATTAAATTATTTTTCCTCAAGAGGCTAAGAAAAGAAGAAACCGGAAAAGAAAACAGCAAAATGCTTGAAGATTTGCAGGCTGGTTAAACAGAGCGGAGAAGGTGCCAAGATAAAAAGGTAGGGGGAACCAACCGCAAGACACGATAAAGCTTTGTTACAAAGCACTGAATTCTCAGTGCAACCTGAGTTTTCATGGAAAGTGCATGCTGTAGCTATACACATTGTAAAAACATGAGACAGCAGAGGTCAAAACAAAACCCTACCAAAAAATTGCACATGCCCTGCTTAAACTTCCTTTGTCAGAGACTTTTGCAGAGTAAACCAGCTCTCCCCCCTCAAAGGCTTTTGGAAACACAGGTGAAACAGCGCACAAAAAAGCGCTGACACCTTGTAGCAATACCCACAGAGACCCTCATCCAGTCTGAGCCATTCAGTCTCTTCCCAAGGGCTCAGTCTTGTCAACCTTGGCGTGACTGGCTTCAGCTAGCCTGTGTAAGAGAGCGCTCCAGCTGCAATCCCACTCTCCCTGACAGAGGGAAACATTTGCAAGCAAACAAGGTGATCTTACCCGTTGTTGTTGGCAGGAAAGGAACTCTAGACTATGTTACTCAACACACTTGGTCCTCAAAGCCTAACAACTGATCAGCAAAGAAAGGGTATTTTCCCATCTCACACACCACCCCTTTTCCATCACTATGTTCCCTGTCTTGTAACTGTCATTACCTGAAGTCTGGAGCATTAGGAAACACACATTTCTTAATTACAACTTTGAAATGACAATCCGGGTATTGAAGTACCTTACCATTTTGTAACCAAGTACCAGTGTTTAAGTGCCTCAAGCACATCTATCACCTACGACACATCGTTGCCTCATTTCTCTTACGTTGTGCCTAGGGGAAGGGCAGCAACAACTAACAGCACGCACACCCCAAAAAGTCATGAAACAGACTCAGCTTTTGGGGACAGTTTGTTGGTGTTACAACACCCGTTTGACTGGGGGAAGGAAATCAGTGGAGGCTGCAAGGCCGTGGTGCAGACAGGGCCCCCGGTCGGGGAAGGCGCAGGGCAGGTGCCTAGCGAGGTACGGCACTTACTTCTGGGGGGCGGCCGCCGCCGCCCGCCCCGCCGCCGCCGCCGCCGCCGCCCGGGCCTCGAACTCCTCCCGCCGCAGCACGTCTCCGGAGCCGCGGAAGCCCAGCTCCACCAGCTGCCGCCCCACCGCCTCGCTCTGCGGGAAAGAAACGAGGGGCAGGCAGGCGGCCCGGGCAGCGCCGGGGCACCGGGGACGGGCCCCGCGCCCCGCCGCGGGAGGAGCGCGCCACCTGGCGGCGCGGCGGGTGCGCGGCTGCCCCGCAGGGACGGGCTGTGCCGGTGGCCCCCGGCCCGGCCCGGCCGCCCTCCCGCAGCCCGCCCACAGCCGCGGCCACCCGCCCGTCCGCGGGCAGCGCAGGGGCTGCCGGCTGCGGTGGCACACGGGCGGGGCGGCGGGCACCCGCGGGCTCTGCCTTGCTCGGCTCCGGCAAGGACTCGCACCCAGGGCGCCGGCGAAGGAGCTCCGAGCCCCCCCCCACCCGAGGGGCTGGGTACCGGGGGTTAGTGCTACCGCGGCCCCTGGCACCCCCACGACGGCCCAGGCCGCAGCAAACCGAGCTCAGCAGCCCAAGCCCTGCCTCCTCTTGCCCACCCGCC
>JAKFQP010000243.1:291493-302223 GCA_023375905.1 Nycticorax nycticorax
CTGCTACGACTGTCTTTTGCTGGGAAGAGAAGCTCCATTTCCCTCCTGTCATCGGTCCTGTAAAGGTCCTTGTTCCTACAAAGGAATTAAAACACCTTGGGATTAGCTGGAAGCCAAGATGTTAATCGTCCCCTCTTATTACTTTCGTAAAATTACAACCACCTACTGAGGTTTGAATCTGAGCCAGTATTTGGTTTACAGTGAACCCAGGAAGCAACCTCAAATAGGTGCTCGATGAAAGCTTCCCTCATCCCTCCGCCTGCCTGCCTGCAGCTTCCACTCCTACTTCTATTTCTGTTTACATCCATTCATTTAAGTAGTGGTTCATAAAATGTGTAAAACTCTACCTACACACAAGAGCGTGCGGTCCTTGCCTCACAGATTACTTTCTATGATAGTCTCAGCATCAAATCTTCCGCGAGTTTTGCTCACGCTGTGGAAGACCACCGGTCGCTCGCAGCGCCTTTCTGCTTCTTTCGGCCCGTCAAGGAATTACGGGCGTTTCCCCCCAGCGTTGGCCTCGCTGCAATTACCTGTGCTGTTAAATCTCCTCATACACCTTTCTGCCGTCCCCCAAGAGCCCCATGCCCGTGCTTCCCCCACCCGCTACCGTGCTGCACCGCGGTGGCGCCCACCTCCAGCACCGCGTCTGGGCTGCCCGAGGCTTATCGGTCACCTCTTCCCGTAGGCAGCGCTTGCAGCTCCCCCGACTTTCCCTGCCCAGCCGCTGGGGGTGCAGGCTCAGTTGTAACCCCTTGTCCTTTGGGCCTTCTGCTCCCACCTCCCTGCGAAGCTGCTCTGCTCTGGCTGTATTCGGGGCTGAGCCTTATCCACCTTCTGTTTCTGCTCGGGGTTTATCTCTGTTCTGCTCTCTTTGACAAAGGGTCTGCAAACTGTATTTCCCCGGTTTCTTACTTTCCATGGTTTAACGCTTGCTGTACCACCCCACCATACTTTTGGCGCAGGCTGCGTGAATCCTGTAACAGAGCATCCTCGTGCACTGGAACTGTGCGTGTTTGAAGAGCAGGAACCAAACCGGGAGCGAGGGATGTGATGCTTCCCCCCCTTCCCCCATCTCCAAACATTATACCTTTGCTTAAATATGCGACTAATCCCATTTCATCTACTGCGGTGCTTAAAGTTAAGCCTGTTAAGTGTTCACGGGGCAGTGGTCTCCGTGCAGAGGAGTCAGAAGAGATGGGAAGGGGCAAGCAGGGCACCGTTCGGGAGGGGAGCAACATCCCCTCCTCTCCTTCCCCCAGGGCCACGTTCTCCTCCAGCTGCCCCTGGGGCCCTACCGCACTGCTGTCGGGCTCCCCTCGGGGTTCGGCGTTCCCCTCGATATCAGCTATGCGCATGCAGTAACCGGGAGGTCTGTCGGGATGGAGGGAAAAAGAAATGTATTTTCAAAACCAAAGCCTGATTTTATTTTTTCACTCCCAGGTTGGACTTGGTGGTCGTTGTGTTTGAAACTGCATTTCATTTTATTTTCCAGGTGAATCTCACCCGAGTCATTAAACCTGCGTTCGCTGTCACTATTTTCAGAGAACTACGTGGGAGAGAACAGAGTTCTCGCTGCTCCTACAAGGAGGGCTCTGTGCAGAAAGCGCTCCTGCACGTGTTCCCTTCGCTCTCAAAGGATGTTAAGCATGTAAGTACGTTTTGGAACAGGGAGCGTCTCTTAGAACTGGGACTCGATTCAAAATCTGTACGTCCACAGAGCTCTGTCTCTTAACTCTTCGCTCTAAGCACTAGAAAATCGCCCGCCTCAGCCGTGCAAAGCCCTGTCACGCCATTTCATACGTTTCCTGGCACGTGCGCCTTCTAATCCCCAACGCTAGCATTTCTTCCCCCTCTTTGGTTTGCTTTTCTTTGGGTGCAATGTATCGTGTTTTACTGTATGTATTACTCCATACTGCTTGCACAATGTTTTGCATGATCTAATATTCTTTGTTCAAAACTGCAAAAAAATCTAAATAAAGACTATAGTGTGTCGCATCAGTATAGACATCAGCGAACGCTTCCTACGGCATATGGTACTTCAGAAGCCATATGTACCACTGTTTAGTGATTCTGGCAAAGAGGCACAGAATGGTTAAATCCAACTGCCAGGATTTCTGAAAACAAATATGTAAATGCTCCAGTGCTTTTGTTATTCATAACATACCTCTAACACAGCACATACAATATGCTGTTCATTCTGTAACTAGTATACTACTAAACTATATTTGCTTCAGTTCTCATTTTACAAGATTTTTTTGCTTCTGTGTGCGATTCCTCCGTCCTTTCTATCAAAACCCATTTAAATTGCAATTTAGAAAAGGCATTTTATCTATTTTGAAGGAAGCACTTCTGGGAGGGGATTGTGCGTCTACGCGAGGGTCTCGTATCGGAACAAAGACAGACGTTATTTCAGCAGTCCGAGGATGCCCGTTACAACCAGGGGAACGAAAGCAAGCGAGGAAAGCGCATTTAACAAGATCAGTTGTGCAGAGGGAGGTCTGTTCAGCCAGGAATAACCTCCCAGGGAAAGCCGGTCGGCTGGCCCTGCTCAGGGGCTAATGCGGAGCGGGTAGGCTGACAAACCCTCTGGGGACACGCTCTCGGAGACAATAGTTGTGAAGGAAACAGATGATTTCAGACACGTGGTCAAAGGTAGATGGCAGCTGCCAAACTCTGACCCGGGCTGGGATCGGTCCTGGCAAGCTGGGGCTCCGTCACCGGCCGAGGAACAAAGGAGATGCTGCACGGCCGTGGGTTATTCCCCAGCGGGGCCAGCCGCCCCAACGCTGGCATCTTCTGCGCCACAGCCCGAGATGTTGGAGCACAGGCCGCAGAGCAGCACAGCCGCACCGTTTCTCTCTCTCTCGTTTTGGTGAGCGTAACTCGCCATGAGCCAGTCCCAACGCTCCTGTAGAGCATTTGTGCGTCAGCAAAGGCGCTGCGGAGCCCGCCCACGAAGGCAGGAGCCCTCCTTCCAGAGCCAGCCCGGGCAGGTGAGCAGGAGTCGGCGCCTGATTCCCATCTACCACCTCTGGCTGCCCCGCTTCGTGGAGCGCCGCCTCCTCCTCTGCAAAGCCTGTCATCTTCGCCTGAGATTTCGCTATGACCAAGTATTTCAAAATGTTGGTATTTAACATTCAGCCTCACTATTCACAACAAACATTTTAAAATTCCCTGTCGCCACGATTGCCTCTGTCTTTCGGTTTATCAGTGTACACGGAGACTGAAATCATGGGCGTGATCAAACGTGTTAGCAAGTTGTTCTGCGGCTCGCTCCCGCCTCGTCTGAAGCACGGCCGCTGTAAATCACTGTCACAGCCAGCGCTCAGTGCCCCTGCGGAGCCGGGCAACACCAGCGAAGCGGGCAAACCTCGAGCTGCCTGGGGAATGAGAGGAGGGGAAAAAATAGCAACGCCCCTGAGAAACACTTGCCTGGCCAGGCATCGCTTGCGTTACTTACATGGGTAAAACCAAACAGCAAAACGACGACTCCCCTGCACACCTTTTCAGCAAAATACTGTCACTCTGCCGTTCTTGAAACATTTCCTCCATCTCCAGACGCAACGACATCATCCGAGACCCGCGGATGCCTTTCTCCCAAGAGATCAAGGACTGCTTTTCCTTTCTCCGCCAGCCTTGAACTACGGCACCCCATTTCAGCAAGCGCGGCCTCCCTCGCTGGGGTCTCCTGCCCACCGCAGCCTCTGCTTAACTTTCTCTCTACGTGCCTAACAGACCCGCCCATCACCTGCTCGTGTCTCCCGTCAAGTCCCCACTACTTGATCCTGAACTGCAAGCAGTCTGGCTGCCCAAGCAATTCCTTTTTGGTAGGTTTTTTTCCCCTGCAACGTTAGCCAGCATCCCGCTTTCCTCCCCTGAAGTTAAAAGAAATCCTCTGTTATAAAGCTTAAGCTACAGCTCTGGGTGCAGCCGGGTTTTTCACCTCTAAACACTTTTTTTTCCCCCTATTCTATCACAGAATAAAACCTTAGAACTAGCCTTTATGTTTTCCTACTTTCACAGATTCTCACACCAGAAACCGGTTTTTCTATTCTGTTCTAACCAGCAGGTGATAAAAAGTCACCATAAGAAATCTTGGCTTTGAGCATAAGAAATGCCTGGATTAGAAAGAGAGACAATTATAAAGTGAAAAGTGGCAAAAAGCTCCTAAGAAGCCAAAAATAAAAGAACAAACAAACATACAATCTGGCTATCAAAAAAGCCACATTTTTTCCTTGCTGCAGTAAAAATCACCAATGCGGCATTCCCAGAATATTTTGAACGATAAGAAGTCCAAGAGGAGAGGACAAAACCAACAGCCCAACGCAGCCAGAGCGCTAGAGGGGCAGCCGGCCCCGAGGAAAGGCCTGACCGGCGCGAGGGGCTGCGCTGCGATCGGGGGGCACGCCAAGCCGCCGCACAACAGGCAGCGACAAGGAAAGCCAAGCGGCTCGCTCCCTGCCACTGCCCGTAAGGCGTTGCACGAATGACGCAGTCACGCTGTAAGACCAACTCCAGAAAGGGAAGGGAGCCAAAAAAAAAAACCCAAGAGCGCGTTGATTGAACCGGTTCACGTACACCGGCATTTATGGCGGAGCAAAGGTCAGTCCTGCATTACCCCTTGTGAATCCCTCTGGAATGAGCAGGCTGGTGATTTAATGGGCTACGAATGAGGATTTATCAACATACCACGGGTTACTGGCCCTATCTCTTAACCCACTGGCCGAGGCTTTATTGTTTGTTAGGGGGGGCTCCACATGTAATAGCTGCTTGCTTAAGAGTCAACCTGCTCTCGTCCCACAGAGCTCGCTGCTGCCCATCAGTCAGGCTATTTCTTACTTTAAGCAGAATAGTCCGCAGAAAGCTGTGTCACTGGAAACCGCCTGAACAGTGGAGGGCACGGAGGGGAGGGCGAGGGCAAAGCCGGGAGGTGCGTCACGGCCGTGCTGGCACATCTGCCTGGTTTGCTTTATCACAGCCATGAGCTCAGGGTCAGAGGGAACCCAAAACACCGCTCATGACACACAAGGCAGGTACTCCCTTGCTCCACAGGCACCCCATTTCTTGAGCAGTGAGCACCCCACAGTCACGGGAAGGGCGACTCAAAGCTCACGCCTGCGCTCTTCGTATCACCGCCACAGAAGCTGGCCTGGTTTTAAGGGAGAAGCATTCTTACGTGGGATATAAGCCCCTTGATAGATTTGCTCCCGATCCTACATCACCATCCTTCCCCGCACAGCAACAGTGGCTTAAATTGGGAAGAGCAACCGGAACAGTTCTGTATTTACAAGAAGACAGCCTTGCATCTCTTTTCCCAAGCATTTTCGCTGAGGTACTCATCTCTCCGCTTCTGGCCCCTCCATCTGGAGCACTGCCTCTGGCTGTGAACTACTGGGTTATTTCCCCCCTCCCGTTACTCCTGGGAGGTTCCCATGAACTCTGCTGTACCCAGCAGAATTTTGTGTTACAGGAATCCAGCTCAAACCCCTTCATACCCCTGAGCTTTCACCGGCAGCTAAGAAAAAAAAAAAAAAAAAAAAAAAANAAAAAAAAAAAAAAAAAAGGACTCCGCATCCTATTTTTACCCTTCACTCTTGTTTCTGCCTTTTTCTGCCCCTGTTGCAAACCAAATTCCCCGTGCCGCAGGGTGGGAGCATAGGGAAGCGAATTCCCTCCCTCCTTCCCCTCCTGCTGCCCCTGGCAAGCCACACGGGTGTCCTCTGCTTCCCCTCCCTTTCACAAGGAGGGGTGAGACCACCTTACCCGGCAGCGGCGCCGCCAGCGCGAGCGTCCCCCTTGGCACGCGCACGCACCCCAACCCCTTCGGCTGCAGCCAGCGCGGCTGGGAGAGCCGCGCGAGGACTGGGAGAGGGATTCCCAATATGCGCTCCCGCAGAATGAATGAATAATTTCTCTGCGGCAGCTAGTGCCAGCGCTTGCTCTTTGCCAGTTGGCAGAGGGTACCGCTTCCTTGTCTGAGGAACGCTCAACATCCACCTTTCTGCCCGCCGAGGGGTGCGACCGAGGCTGGGGCAAGCCCTTCCGAGCAGCCGGGCGCCCGCAGGAGCTGCGGGCTTGGGGAAGGGGGAGGAATCAAAGCAGGGGTGGCTCCTGCTTCAGGTGCTCCGCTGAGCTGAAGGGGAGCAGCCGGCACATCTCTCCCCCTTACCTGAGGGTTCCCATGGGAACACAGAAGGGCTCTGTAACAGCAAATTTTTGGAACAGGCAAGTATGCGAAAAACTTCTCATATAATATTTGAGTCCTCAGATGTTCAACCATTTGCACATACTGCGTGAATGCCTTATTTGCATAGAATTTGTATTTGTTGGTATTCACATTTGTAGGAGAACGCATACATTAGATTAATGTCATCACAGTTTATGGAGATCATCTGTGCCACAGTATCAGCTCGAGGCTCTGACTGCCTTCAGCGCCCCGTGGCACATCCCAGTCCCTCCCGGAGGACAGGGCAGGGCTACCAAGAGCTGGGGCAGCTGGCACCAGGCTGCAGACCTGGAAACGGGCGACACCGAGCCCCGAGCCTGCTCCTGGAGGACCATCCTGCCTATTGGGCTGTGCTCACTTCTCCAAGCCAGGTAAGCTAAAGGATCATCAGGAGCAACTCGCCAAAATTGCTCAGCCCACGATCCCACAGGTGAAGTTAATTGACCTATTTGCATTTATTCTCTCATTCCATCTTACACCACTCTCCCAGCTCACGTCTTTAGCACCAACACAGGGATGTTCAGCCGTGGCACAGTCCGACTAGGTGGTCCCTCTCCATCTGGCAGGAGCACCCTCCCTGCGTCAGGGGGGAATGGTTATCCTTTGCTCCCTGGTTTCCCGCGGCACCTGGGTGCTCTCGGCTGCTCGGCAGCTGGAAGCTGTCACTAGAGATGCTGTTCTCACGGAGGCGTTGCTGGGCGCAGTCAGATACTGTTTGTAAAGCAGATGGAAAACCTCAGAACAGCAGCACTGCAGCAATGGAAAGCTCATTTTCTGCTAGGAAATTTTTGTTATTGGGCAATGTTTTCACCAGGTGACTTCACATCCCAGCGAGCCCAGATGCCAGGACAGCCTAACAACGGCTTTGTTAACCTACTTCCCTTACTGAAGCCCCGCAGCTTCACTTCCCAAGGCTGGCCAACAGCCTCAGGTCACTCGGCAGCCTCCGCACTCCCCGCCCGCGCGGCCGAGAGCGCACCCTGAGAGCAGTGAACACCCCGGCACCCCGGCGCTGCCACCCAGAAAGCCTTCCTGCGGACAGCGGCTCCGTCCCCGAGCAGCCGCTCACGCACAAGCCGCGCATCTGGGCTTTTGAGTCCCAGCCGCCCTTCACGGGCAGGCACGGCGCGATTTCCCTTGGAGGCCACCCGCCCCCCGAGCGGCAGCAGCTGGCACAGCTGCCTCGGGAGCGGGGCGCCGCGCTGCCCAGCGTGCGGGGACGCGGTGGGACCAGCCTTCGCAGGATGCTCAAGCAGCCTGAGCAAAACCAGGCCATTTTAGTGGCCGTTTCAGAGAAACCTGCACAGGTCAGTTAGCAGGAGAGCTGGGCTCCTGGGGAGAAGCCGATGGTTTCACTCTGCTCAGCCACCACCACCCCTGCGCATGGCATTGCAGCGAACCAAAGGGCTTCATGCTGGCGTGAGCCATCCACGTAGCTGTTCTCACTACCATCCTGCTCCTCCTTCTCCCTCAAGCTGTGCGTGACAAGCCCCACTTCAGGAAATCCCCCCCCAACCACAGTCGTTATCCGCTGCCTGCGGGAGAGGAGCCGTAACCAAGCGCGACCCAAATCCTGCGGGGGCAATGATGTGTTTCTGTGAAATGTGTCTCAATCTGGGTGATGCAACCCAAAGGAAGCGGGTAATACAGAGGAAGAGCCTACATCTCTAGATCGGGCTTCGGATGATTTTACGCTTCCTCCGGTAACTGGCCAAGTAACATGGTTTCGGCAGTCATTAATAGATCTGCTATTCAGAATGCGTGCCACCCACCTACGCTTACGCTGAGTGTGCCATCAGGTCGCTCCGACGTCTCCCTTGCGTAGGCGCAGCTCTCCCACCTCGTGGCAGAGGTTCCATCCCTGCTGCACTCGACACCCAAAGTCACTGCGTTATGAATAACCCGTTTCAGAGAAAGGCATGCCCAACTTGAACGTGTTTAACTGGCATCATTTGAAGTGATGCCCCCGTGATTTCCTGAGAAGGCCTTTCAGCATTGGAGTGCTTCAGCCCAATGTCCCCATGATTTATGCACTAAGAAACCTAGATCAAAATGTCCGAATCATAATCAAACCCCTCAGGTATTTCAGGAGATTTTGTCCCCAAATCTTTCTCTAAGTAATATCCTTGTGACAAATATTTCCCCATTTTTCTTTTTGTTGGTTCCTCCTTCTCACCAACATCCGTCACTACGATGATGATCTCTAATCAGCTTCCTACAAGATGCTGAACACTCTCAATTCCCACAGCACAAGAGGTGAGAAGCTGCTGGCTGGTTTTGTTTTGAGAGGGTTTGTTGTTTTTTTTTTAACTCATCTTATTTGAGGAAACCTGGGGACTTTAAGAACAGGAGACAGATTTGAGCCTGCCTGCTTCACACTGAAATACTTTCTCTCGCAGACAGCGGCAAAGAGACGCTATGCATTTCTGTGAGGTGCTAGGACAGCGGGGAAACACCCTAAGACAAGGCCCCAGAGGAACTTAACATTTATTTTAACGTTGATTTCAACTTGCCCATGAAGGCTGGTTTGGGTGGTTAACTCAAGGCTCGGGTTGCTGTACTGACTCTGTTGGCTCGTGCTGCCAGGGTCCCAGATCCTACACCCCACACAAACTCTTTTTCCCCTAATGACCACATTCGGAGACTTCAGTATTAGCAAAAATGGGAAAGTTAATATTAACAAGCAGGGCTCACTACCTTGGCTCCAAGGAATTATTTTCACAGCTGTGATAGCACAGCCCTGCAAATGTAAGCCTGCCCCAGCTGGCGATCTCGAGATGAGCCGGATCTCTCGGATCCATGCTCCTGTTAATTCGTGACACTACCTGTAGCCCAACAGCAGCCCTGCTCAGCTTCCTACCAAAACTTGCTCAGAACACGCACGTCCAGAGCCGCATCCCGCACACCCCCACATTCCTGTCTGGAAAAGGGGTTACTGCGTGCTCAGCCAGTCCTGACTCAGGAAAACCAAGATGGAAGGAGGCTGATTTTTTTGACAGGGCATACAAATAATTCTCCCTGAGGCAGGCAGCGAGGTGATGACTCCCTGATGGTGACTCAGCCGTGTCTTGCACTGCTGTTCATCCCGGTTCCTGGGACATGGCTCATGAGAGTCAAGATGGGTAGGGTTTGATTTACAGGACATGATTTATGGGGGGCATTCCCCACTTCCTGCAGATAAGGGCGTGCAGGGCTGACAGGCAGTTCCCACATTTCAGGCTCAGAGTAGCTGTGCTTCCCTTGTAACTCCTGTCTATGGCCAGCCTGTGTGTCTGCAAAGCGAATCTACCGGGATGAGAGGTGCTGCGCACAGCGAGCACGGGGAGAGCTATCGCCACCCCGGTGCCGCTCCAGCCGGGCTCCTAGGCACCGCCGCGGAGCAGCTTCGCAGGCTGCAGCGGGACACAGAGTCTGAATTCGTGGCTGTGGGGACCAGTGGCAAGCTGTACGGTTTCTACAGGTGGCTGTCGTCCCACTGGACACACATCTCCCTTTTGCTGAGGGCCTAACACAAGCTCTGCACTCAGGTACTACTGTCAGCAGCAGCAGCTCACCCCACCCCAAAGCTGACGCCTCCGTTTGGTCCTGAGAATGGCACCTCCATCTTCCCCATCACCCAGGACCAACTCACTGTGGAGGTGTACCACCTAGGACAAGTCAAGTTTAACAAGACAATGCTGCAAGCCACACTTCAGTTTCCTCTGGATACACAGAGGGCTCTCCTAGCCCCACTCAGGAGAACCGATCCTCTTTTAACACAGACTCAGCCTTAGCAAGCGCTCGAGCGCCAGGCAGGTAACGAGATGCTGAAAACACGTGCAGTGTCTGCAGTGCATCCCTGCAAGGGAGAAACACTGCCGGCAGAAATCTAAGTGGGAACGAGTTCCCAGGCAAACGCTACTTCTAAGGGCACAACTGGGAACAGCAAGGGGACGACTCATGGCAGAGCAGCAGACTGGTCCCCGGCAAGCCCTGTTCAAGTGACGCGTCCGCCGGCCCTTGCCCCAGCTGACAGCACCTCTCGCTTCTTCTGCTCTGTGTGCACCACGTACCTTTCCAAGCCCACGACGTCTCCAACCCACTCCCTGAGGTGCATCTGGTTCCAAAGGTTCTTGCCAGGTCAAGGAGCATGAACGCCTAAAAGAACAAATAGAAAAACAAGTAAATGCTACTGAGTGGGGGCAGATGGGACAGCACTGACGGACAGCAGGGAACTGCGTCCAGGTTTCGGCTGGAATAGAGCTAATTTTCCTGCCAGCAGCGGGCACAGCACTGTGGTTTGGGTTCAGTAGGAGAAGAATGTCGATAACCCCGATGGCTCAGTTGGTGCTGAGCAGGGCTTGCACGTAGGCAAGGACGTAGCAGCTTCCCCTGCTCTGCCAGGGGCACAAGGAGCTGGGAGGGGGCAACCCCGACTGCCCAAAGGGGGGTTCCAGACCATACAATGTCACGCCCAGTGTATAAACTGGGGGCAGTTGGCTGGGGGGTGGGGCATGATTAC
>JAKFQP010000243.1:305415-317785 GCA_023375905.1 Nycticorax nycticorax
GCAGCTTCCCCTGCTCTGCCAGGGGCACAAGGAGCTGGGAGGGGGCAACCCCGACTGCCCAAAGGGGGGTTCCAGACCATACAATGTCACGCCCAGTGTATAAACTGGGGGCAGTTGGCTGGGGGGTGGGGCATGATTACGGCTCAGGGAGGGGCTAGGCATCCATCAGGGGGTCATGAGCAATTGCCTTCTGCATCACCTGGTTTATATCTTCTTTAATTATCATTACTATTGTTACTATTCTTTTCCTCTGCTGCTTTATTATAGAATCATAGAATGTTTTGGGTTGGAAGGGACCCCTAGAGGTCACCTAGTCCGACCCCCCTGCAGATGTCTTTACCTCAAACCACAGGGTTCAGTTGTTTCCTGACGGTCTCCCCCATCCTGCAGGGAGGGGGTGAGTGAGCCGAGGGCTGCCTGCTGGGTTAGGACCCATCAAACAGTTCAAGGGCACGAGCACCTCAGCCCTTGGCTTATCTGCAGGCGAGGCGCCTGGGAGCTGCCCCGGGGAGCGCACACTGACTCATCGCCGCCTCCGACTCCGGAAATGGGTTCACCCGCAATTTAAACCTTTGCTTACTTGCGCATCCTCAGCCCGGACCGAAGCACCTCCCACTCCGAACAGGCTTCACGACAGGTATCTTCTGCTACGATGGCCTTGTAATGAAGAGGGAGAGCTGCTTCCATGCAGGAACGGGGAGCACGTCTCAGACGGGCCATGGGAAATGCCGAAGGGCACCGCAAGCACCAGCCCGCGCCCGCGCCCAAGCCTTTGCCGCTGCTGGAGGGGAGCTGGGCTGGCGCCCACCGGCGCCCCGGCGAGGAGAGGTGCTGGTGCGAGGCACCACGGAGCCACCGCAGCAGGGGGTACAAATCCACCCAAACCCGAGGGAACACCGGCGTAGCGACGGGAGTGCCCAGCCCCTGCGAGCGACGGGCGCCTTGCTACTGGCGCCACGGAGAAGCGGAGGAGGTCAGGCCTCATGGGGCACTGTTTTCCAAACATCCCAGGCAGCAAAGGAAAAGCGGACACCGAGTCACTGTCTCACAGTCACAAAGCTGCAAATCAAACAACTGGGTACCTGCCGGTGTCGGGCAGGACACAGCTGTGGGGTCACACTGTCAAGTCCTCCTCAGCAGTCGGCTTTTGAGCTTTACCCACAAGGTCAGACGCACTTTTCCTAAAGCCCTGTGAAGGCACACTGAGAGGGGTCAGCCTTGGTACCAGGAGTTATTTTGCATCTTGTTTACCTTTCCTGAACAAAACTTACACTTTAGCATGCTTTTTTCAGCCAACAGACCACAACAATTCAACATTAAAATTAAACGCTGCCTCATCAGGATGACCTTTACCAACCTAGCTCTTTTCCCGTGACTATTAATGTACAGCAGCTGTACGTGTTCCCCAAAACCATTGCTAAGTGTGCTGGTTTGGGCTGGGGTAGAGTCCATTTTCTCCACGGTAGCTGGCACGGGGCTACGGTTTGGATTTGTGCTGGAAACGGGGTCGATAACCCCGGGATGGGTTCGTTCCCGCTGAGCGGGGCTCGCACACAGCCAAGGCCGTTGCTGCCTCTCACCCCACCCCACCAGCGAGGGGCTGGGGGGCACAAGGAGCTGGGGGGGGACACGGCCGGGACGGCTGACCCCCGCTGACCCCAGGGACATTCCACACCATATTCCACGTCGTGCTCAGCGTAGAGAGCTGGGGGAAGGAGGAGGAGGAAGGGGGGGACATTCGGGGCGATGGCGTTTGCCTTCCCAAGTCACCGTTAGGCGTGATGGAGCCCGGCTGTCCTGGGGATGGCTGAGCACCCGCCTGCCCTGGGAGGGAGGGAACGAATCCCTCGGTTTGCTTTGCTTGCTTGCATGCGGGGCTTTTGCTTTCCCTATTAAACTGCCTTGATCTCAACATGTAGGTTTTTGTGCTTTTTCCCTTCCAATTCCCTCCCCCATCCCACCGGGGGTGAGGGAGCGAGCGGCTGCGTGGGGCTCAGTTGCCGTCCGCAGCTAAACCACAGCACTAATATGGCACCTTCTACATCCTGGCAAGCTGATCCGCAGGGGTGCATTCGGCACTAGCCTTGGTTAGCAGTTGTGATCTCCAAGGCAACAAACCCATGAAACCCATACAGAGCTGCTTCATCTGCGGGTAAGAGACACCATCCTTCCTGTTCATGGCTGGTAATTGCATTTACTGCTCTGCCAACACCACTGCTTGAAATGAAATCTGGAATCCCAGGCAACACTGCTCCACCTCTATCCATCATAACTGCCCAAGCAGAGGAAGCAAAAAAGGATAATCTCTTGGATTACAGAAAACAGGGCACGGCTTCCTATACAGCACAAGTTTAACTTCTTCTCAAGTGGTGAGAAATTAAGGAAGGGGCAATCCAGAGTCATGCCAATTTATGTACCAGTCAAGATACATCACAGCTGTCTCACTCCTGTCTGAAGCCCAGGGTCCTGGTGTCGCCTGGGACAGAGCTACTTTTCCTCCTAGCAGCTGGCCCAGCGCTGGGGTTTGGGTTTCGGATGGGAAGAACGTTGGTAACCCCCTGATGGCTCAGTTGGTGCTGAGCAGGGCTTGCACCAGGCAAGGACTTTTCACCTTCCCCTGCTCTGCCAGGGGCACGAGGAGCTGGGAGGGGGCACGGCCAGGACAGCCGACCCCGACTGCCCAAAGGGGTGTTCCAGACCATAGGGCGTCATGGTCAGTGTATAAACTGGGGGAGCTGGGCTGGGGGAGCGACTGCTGTTTGGGCAGGGGCTGGGCACCCGTCAGTGGCTGGTGAGCAATTGCATCACTTATTTTTCCTGGGTTTTGTTCCTCTCTCTCTTTCTGATTGCTTTCCTTCTCATTACAAATCATTATTATAATTTCAATTTTTATTTCAATTATTAAACTGTTCTTATCTCAACCCACGACTCCTAACTTTTGCTCTTCCGATTCTGTCTCCCATCCCACCGGGGGGTGGGGGTGGTGAGCAAGCAGCTGTGTGGGGCTCGGTTGCCAGCTGGGACGAAACCACAACAGCCAGCACAGTCACACCGATGCACACCCCCCCCTTACCACCCCTGCAGCTGGGGGGACGGCTCACACCGACAGGGCAAGTCAGAGTGACGCACACTGAGCTCCCGGCGTGGCGCAGCCGGTAAATACCCTGGCACGGCCGTGACTCAGCTGGCCAAGCCTCCCACCAGCTCTGCCTTCCTGCCCGGCCGTCTCGGGCAGCAGACGGAACAACAAGACTGACTGGGGTAGAAATCCTGGGCTACTTGGTAAGTTCATGTTTTCACCAAGCACATTCTCTATAAGGTTTGCCTGGCCTTCACGTTTGGGTTGAAAAGTTTTCAGTAACATGAAATCATGTAAGGCAGCAGCAAAC
Organism: Nycticorax nycticorax; assembly: GCA_023375905.1. Lineage (NCBI taxonomy): Eukaryota > Metazoa > Chordata > Aves > Pelecaniformes > Ardeidae > Nycticorax > Nycticorax nycticorax. Next base: position 308,805 of record JAKFQP010000243.1, read on the forward strand.
GGTACCACAAGCAAGTCAGACCCGCACGCCCAAAGCACATCACGTCTTTAAGCCAAAGAAGGAAAATCCCCCAGTCAGTCAGGTTGGAAAGTACCTCAGACAGTCCAGCTCCTGCTCAAAGCATGGCAAACACCGGGTCCGGACCGAAGCTCAGGGCTTCCACTCGTCAGGCCTCAAAACTCTCCCAGAGCACAGACTGCCCCTCTCTGGGTTGCCCTGTCCCAGCACCTAGCTGGCTTGGTGGGGGCAAGGTTCCCCTATGTCCTGCTGCCACTGCCCAGCACGGAGCTGCCCTCCCACCCCAGCCTCCGGTGTGCAACCAGCACGGAGCTGCCCAGCATGGAGCTGCCCTCCCACCCCAGCCTCCAGCACACAACCAGCACAGAGCTGCCCAGCATGGAGCTGCCCTCCCACCCCAGCCTCCGGCACGCAGCCAGCCCGTCCCCTGAGCCGCTCCTGCGCGTGGAGGGCAGTCCCTCTCCCGGAGGGCCCACATCCATCCACTGCAGCGCTCCCTCCACCTCTCCGGTGCCCACACGGCATCTGGGGCCAACAGGGACACGTGGAGGCTCTGCTCCTCGCGCGCTTGCCATGCCACTAGGATCTGAGCTGTTACATCCCTCCCAAGGGCTCCCTGGCAGACATCACCCTGCCCTGTGTGCTCAGTGCCCTGAGCCTCACTCCCCAGCGCTTCTTCCCTCCCTGGCCATCAGGGTGGTGGCCATTAGGGCTGGTGAGCAGAGAAGGAGCCCTTCCCCAGCTGCCAACCTGCCCCCCCCGGAGCCTCCGTCCGCCTCTTGTGGCAGCACCACCTCCAGCCATCCCTCCTGCCTGGCTCTTACCTGCGGGCAGGTCTCCCCAAAACCTCTGCAAAAGCTCTGGCATCTCCTCGTCCGCCCCTCCTGGTGCTACGCAGCCCCATCCCCACCTCCTCCAGGTCTTTCCTCCGTGGGGCTCCCGCAGGCCAGAGCGCAGCCACCCCCATGCCAGCACTGGGGCTCCCTCGGGGCAGCCAGGGCCCCTCCTGCAGCAGGAACAGGCAGGAGCCAGCCAGCCACAACCCCCCCAGCCCCACTGCACAGCCCCCACCTTCTGTAAGCAGAGCTTCTACTTCTCCCCACCCCGCAACCCCCACAAGCTCTCACTGTGCTGAGCCCCAGCAGCACAGCTCCCTCTCCCCAGCAGCACGACTGACGCCCGCTCCCCAGCAGCAGCAGCAGCATCCCCCCCCCACCCCAACACCCAGCAAAGAAGAAGAGTCCCACCAGGGCCAGCCTTTATAATCACGGGTGGCAATCAGGGAACACCTCACAGCTGCTGTTGGCTGCAGGTGGCCCCAGAAGCGACCCACGGCAGCGACCCTGATGACGGAAAGCAGAACCCGCACGGAAGATAAATGACCCAGTCCCACAAAGAGCTGATGGGGGAGGAAGGGAAGAGAAAATGAAATAGAAAAAATAATGCCAAGACCCCAAGATGCTTCCTCAAAGCGTCAGGCAAGAAAAAAGCTGAAAATAAAACCCCAAAACTGCACCCCAAAAGCCTCTCCAAAACTTATAAAAGCCCCTATCTAAATAAATAAGATAAATAAATGCTCCATTGGCAAAGTCCAAAACTGGGCAACCCCTCAAATTATGGATAGAAAAAACAGAGGAAAAAAGGAGAAAGGAAAAATCCAAATAAACTGGCAAAAAACTTGATAAGGAATGAGACCGCCCTCCAAGGCAGACGGGCGACACCATGAAAATTTGTTGAAAAAAGCAACAGCAATGCCGCCGCCAAGGAAACCTCCCTTGGTCATAAAGCAGTGGAAAATTGCACACACCCCCCCCCCAAACTAACAGCCGCCGGTCCCTGCCGAGCTCCCGCTTCCCTGCCGAACCGTCCCCGCTGTCAGCAGGCACCGTAACCTGCAAGAGGTGAAGCAAGCTGAGGAACGGACACGCGTCCCAGTGGGCTTGTGGTCGGGCCGTAGCTGAGTTACGTGTCGTCAGAGCCTGGGCAGGGTGCTCCGGCACGCTGCATCCCGACCGGCGCTGTAGGTGCCCGGCCGCCAGCGTGGTGGATCCCCGGCTGTGGGTCTGGCACAAGCTTAAGCTCTGCTGAGCAGTATTTTTAAGGAGACAGATGGGACTTCAGGAGCGCATCGGGCTCGTATGGGAACGAATTCCGCGCTCTGCCCTGCCGGGGTGCTGCCGGCGAGCGGGAGCTGCGTGTGCTCTGCACGCTGCCCGGCGGCGCCCGAGCCCCGGCGCGCACGAGGCTCGCAGGCGTCGGGCGCTGCCGGCTGCTGGTGCCCAGCACAAAGCCCTTCGTGACTGTCCCTCGACCATGACTGCGTGCCGGAAGAGCCTTGCACAGATGACTTCACGAAACAAAATTAAGAGTCGTACATAAGAGAGGACATTGCCACAGCTCTGGCGTAATTAGGAGCCATCATCATCAAGTACAGGAAATTGGCACAGCTGCTTTTCAGGCTGGCGCGCGCTGTCAGGGGGAGCCCTGCTGCAGCTCGCCGGCCCCGCAAAGCCGCCTTTGCACGGATATTCACATAAGTGCCCCCAAACAGCCGGAGAAGCAGTTGTTTTATCATTTATCCTCCCAACTGTTCTTTTCTCTTCCTCTCCTAGGCCTAGGCAGACAGAGCTGCCTTCCCAGCGTAATGCTCTCTTTCTCCTTTCCAGCCCCGAAGAGCTCGGGCTGGGCAGATAAACATCAGTCACTTTGTGACCAGTATAGCCCCCAATAGAACAGAAGTCACATTTCTGTTTGGATGCCCCCTAGAAGGGGTTGGGTCCTTTTCCCCGCGCGTCAGTGACAAACCGCGCCGAGGGGGGGGCTGTAGGGTCATGGCCTGCTTCATACTGCTTGTGCTTTTTTTTATCCTTCATCTACGGCTCAGAAACTTGCTGTCCCTTGTGCGGGACGCGCTGCTCTCCGGGGAGAGTTCCTGCCGACTTCGTTCCTCCGCCCCCTCCCGCTGGGCCGCTGTTTCCTGAGAAGACCAAAAAGGGTCACTACAACTCTAGAGTTGTGCTAGAATCCCAGCCCGAGTCATCCCCCAGCGCTGCTCCGAGCCAGCAGCGGCTCCCGGGGCAGGGCGGGACTTCCATGTTTTCTAGCACGCTTGTTTTTGCTCCCCCGGGCCAAGATGGATTTGGTTTCATGCGGCGATGTTTTGCGCCAGGACAGCCCACCTTTCTTCCTTGGCTTCCGTTCCTTCTGCTCATCTGAGCACAGCGGAAACAAAGAGCTCCGAAAAAGGGGAAACGAGCAGCTCTGTGCCCCGGGCAGGCAACCAGCCAGCAGAGAGTCACGCCGAAAAGTAACGGAGCTTTCTCCACCTTTGCCGAGACGGGGAACGAGTACCAGTCATGGTCCCTGGCCTCTCCTGGGCAGCTAACGGTCCCACGCGCGCGTACGAGCAGCAGCACCCTGTATTCCCACGCTTGTAACTTCTCTCACCCCGCATATTGCTAACACTTGGGTCTCCCAGTTTTCGGAGCTCAGAGGGGTTGTTTTTCCCCCCTCCCTCTGTGTTTTTGTGTGCATTTTCAGCGGGTATTGCAAACTGTGTAATGATGTTGGAAAGGAATGGTTATTCAGGAATCCTGAGCTTGCATAATTCCCAGATTTGTCTAGACAGATACTTTCCATCTGGATGATACACGCACCACCACACGAACATGAGAGTTCCTGTGTTACTTAACGCTAGCCTTTTTATTTGTTCATTTACACACCAGTTTACGGAATGAGCACAGACCAGGGGGCTACAGCTGCAAAGGGGAGGGAGGGTTTGCGTCGCTAATCCTCCAGGAGGCAGCTCCTGGAAAACTACTGCCTGCTCTGTGACTCCGGGAGCCACGCTGCTTTCCCTTTCCTTTTGCAAAGCATGGGACTCACACGTGGTGTTTATATCCTGCGATGGGAAAAGAAAAACATGTTCCAGCGAGCTGCCTTGCGCCTAATTCTTTTTCTAAGACATTTTTAAGCTGGAACGGCTCGGGGGCTCACAGCGGCATCGCCCCTGTCCTCCAGTTCTCACAGCTCAGAGCGTCTCAAAGTGCTTTTGCCTTCTGGGGTGGCCGGCACCGCATTACCCGCAGCCCTGCCTTGGGAGCAGGCACCACGCCGCTGCACTCGCAGCCGCCTGGCTGGAGCTGGGACGAGGACGGGGACACCTTCGGCTCTCCCGTTCCACGCTGCTCCTGTAGCACGCGGCAGAACCACATACCTGGATGCAAATGAAAAGTACATTTAATTAATCAGAACTGCAGCCACATACACACACACACACACACACACAAGTTTAATTTTTCCCAGAGAGAGCTTTGGCACTCAGTGAGCACGCTGTAGAAAGCAGCCTGTCTCATAGCTGTTGTGCAGAGGAATCCTGGACCAGGATTGAAGGTAACGAGTGGCAAAGAGCTACCGACCCTCTGTAGCCTGCAGAGCAGGCAGCCCGTGCGGTCGCTGGCCCGCTGTTCGGCTTTGGTGAAGCCCCGCGCTCCCTTCGCCCCCCGCTGAGGTCCCCTCACCAAGCGGTGAAGCATTTCCCACCCCCGGGCACCACCGTTCTGCTGCAGCATCAACAAGGTCCCAAGGGCAGGGCCAGGCTTAGGGCCAGGTTACGCCGAACTCGCAGGTCAACGTTTTGCTCCAGCTGCTTCCTTCTGAGATGCACCGAGTTCGTTTGGCACAAACGGAGTTCGCCTAAGGTCTTCCCAACCAGTCTGGGCCAAAAAGAAGGTGGGAGTGGGTGGATCTTAAGGGACAACATGTGGGGAAATCATCTGCAAGTGCTGCAGAAGAAGGAAGGAGCTGTATAACCCGTGTTGTAAACTGGACTGTTTACTACTTATTCCGCAGTAAATCCTGGCAGTAAACTCGTGTTCATCTGCCCGTCAGCCTTCCATGTGAAAACTCCTGCTTCTGTTGCTGGGATATTTTAAAGCTGTAGTTAAGAGTTCCGTTTTAAATGACCACGGATTTCCCTGCTCTGGAATAGCTAACACCTTCCTTTCGTCACCCGTAGTCACCGCATGCAGAAGAAAAGGACCCTCAGAAGCAGTACAAACACTCTTTTTCTGCCTTGTGACTCTGTCATAGCCAAAATACGGCTCCTCAGAATCACAGACGCACAGAATCATTTAGGTTGGAAAAGACCTGTAAGGTCATCGAGTCCCACTGGTAACCTCGCGCTGCCAAGCCCACCGCTAAACCGTGTCCCTGAGCGACACATCTACACGTCGGCCCGTTCCAATGCTTGACAAGCCTTTCGGAAAAAAACATTTTTCCTAACACTCAATCTAAACCTCCCCGGGTGCAACTTGAGGCCGTTTCCTCTCGTCCCATCGCTTGTTACTCGGCAGAAGAGACCGAGCCACGTACCGAGTGCACCTGAAGACCGTTTCTCCCCAGTTCCTCTGTTTTCCCCACTGTCCTGGCCACCAGTGGATACCGTGGTGCAAGAAACCAGTGTAGATGAGGTCCTTGTGCGAGCGAGCTCCCCTCGAGACCGGTGGGGCGGCGAGCGAGGGGAAGCTGTTGCTACTCCAGGAGCGGAGCCGGTACCCAGAGCCAGCGGGAGTCTCACCCGGTGTCGGGGCCGAGGTCTGCGGCTGACCTCGGTGCCTCGATGCAGGCAGGAGCCTGAGGGGTCCCCTCCTGCTGCTGCGACGTGATCTTTGTGCCGGCGTGCTGCTGACGCCCTATCCGGCTCCTTGGCTATAGGCAAGTATCTCCCCAGGCGCCGGAGGGAGCAGCAGCAGCACCGGGGGCCGGTTTAAGGAACATCTTGCAGCATTTCTCCACCCGGCTCCACGAGTCTGTTTGTCTGATGGTTTGTATACAAACAGTCGTCAGGGCGGTCGCATTTCCCCGCGCCGTGCTGGCCTGCGCGCAGTGAGTAACGCCCGTCCCACTGGGGCTGGGCACTGCAGTCCAAGCTTTACGCGGCGCCGTGGTGGTGGAGGAGGAAGAGAAAGAGGCGAGCATCGTCTAACGACTTCTGAGACCCTGGAAAGGGGGCCCCCGGGCCCTTGTGCGAGCGAAGCCGGACACGCGTAAAGAGCCACGAGCTACTGCCCGGTACCTCCGTGCCTCCCTCCCTCCCCTCCAACCGCTCCAGCGAAACAGGCACGGTTATCTGCTACTTCAGCAGAAACTACAGGCTAAAAGAGGAGTTCACACAGTTGGAAACAAGAAAAGAGCAAACGCTGGCTACCGCAGATCCCCAGCTGGCAGGGGTAGCTCGTTCCAAACGCCGTCGGTCACATGCGCTCGGAGTCGCATTTCCCGCAGCTGGATAACACGGCACGTATTCCCAGGCGGGGCGAGCGCTCCTGGGGCTCGGGCCTGGCTCGTGCAGCTCGGGAAGCTGAAGAGCAGCTTGTTTTGGAAAGCCTCGGAAAGCCTGCTCCGCCGTATCGCGCGCCTCTGCGGAGAGAGGGAGCGGTCGGCACTGCACAGCGCTGCTGAGCTGCAGCGTGTTACCAGCCTCCGCGTTTGCTGGGTCTCTGGCAAAGCACAGGCTGCTCGGTCCTTAATCTTCCATGTTTTGTGCATCCACAGGGACTGTAAAATACCGCTTACTTACCCTTTAGCCTTGCTAGCTCAAAGACATTAGGAACTTCATGAGCCAGATCTTGGCTGACATAAATCACCGTTGGTCCACAGACTTTTGCGAAATTTCCAACCTGCATCACACTGAGGCTTGGCTTCGCGTTCGGATCGGCACGGAGAAGGCGTTCTCACGTGGATGTGTCAGGTCAGAGCACTGTGCCCGCAGGAAACCATCCAAAGACGGCAGGAAATGGGATGAAATGAAAGATCTCCGGCAGGCCGCCTTTGGCTACGACATTCCCAGCTCCTCTTGCAGCGGGAAGAGGCTTAAGATCGTTTTTTGGAGCCGCGGATGTGTTGATTCACCTACATGGCCTGAGGGCCACATGATCCTTGTTAGGTCATTGTCTCGGTTAAAGACCAATTCTGTCCTGTTTGTGCAGATGAAACTTTCAATTCCTGACAGACTCAGCTGCGCAGACTCAGTATAGGTCAGGACTGACTTCTAACTGCAGGCAAGCCTGTGTATTTATCTCACATACTTCATTCTGTAAAGGTCTTTTCAGTCCTCCCGTTCTAACGTCCTGACAGAGCCACTTGATCTGTCTGGTTTTTTTGTGCTGAGAGCAAAATGATATGATATAGAAAGGAAAAAAATATATGGTAGCACCAGTACATATTCAACATTTCATTTGTTTGGGGCTTAACCTATGGCACATGACTGCACATGGGGAATGCTGACAGCCATCTGCACTCCTCAAGTCGTTCTTCCTATAAGAATGAGTACTTGTTTAAAGGCTAAGGCTGTTCAGAAGCGTGTAGCAGGGAAAACGGAAGTAATTTGTCTGATCTCACAGCGGTGGGACTGCATAATCGATAATTCTGCGTGGAGTCCGGTTGTTCGGAGGAGCAATTCAGCACGGGAAACCTGCCTGTTAGATGTGGCCGGGAGAAGAGGGATGTTAACGACGCCAGCCTTGCCAGCTTACCGCCGGCCTGACCGACGCGGGAGTCTTCTTGTATTTCACCAGGCAAGAACAAGAAAGATGACTGAGAGATGGGGGCTCCACAAGGGTAACAAATATCAGCCCCCCCATGATGTGTATTTTTCTCACCTACCAGTGACGCTCAAGCTGTCCAGACTCTCGGGAACAGTAGGCCAGCCCCCTACACCCGCAGTAAGCCGTGCTTTTCCAGTAGCCACGTCAGTTTTTGCCAGAGAGGAACACAGGCGATTCGCTTCTCCTTTAAACTCTTCTGAATCAGCGACGTGCCTGGTTTCACCCCCGGTACACAGGACTGCCCGCTGTAAGACACGGCACCGCGCTTTGGTGGCCGGAGCTGCGCTGCCGGGACATTGACACCCTCCCTACGTAAATCCTGAGAGGGTCGCTGCCCTCCTTCTCACCTGCGTTTCCCGTGCATCGGGCCGTGCCCCGCCGTGCCTACGCCCAGGCGCTTCTCGCAGGGGGGTTTCTGCAGCACCCCCACCTCTGCGCGACGCCAGCAGCACGAGGAGCTATCGGCAAATGTAAAAACAGACAACGGAGCAGCGACTGTGGGAAGGGAAATGTAGATAAGATGGGTGACCTAGGAAAAGAGATAGTTACTATGAGGGGCGAAAAAAAGAAAAGAGCATCTTGGGAACAAATGGTCGGGTTCCGGGTAATATCCCCTGCGCAGCCCCATAAAACATTAATTGAATAAAAGCCACGAGGCCATGACAGCTTACTGCCAGTCACAAACTCATACTGCCTCACGAAAAATTTAGTTGGCAGTTGATGGGGAAATCAGCGATTTCTGGGGGGTTTTTGCCTTGGTAAATTGCTCACCCTCCGACCACTTCCACTGCAAGCCAGAACTGCCGGGCTCCGAAGGAAACGTGTGTGTTTGTCATATGGCACGAGGCACCCCCGAACCGTGCTTTATCCTTCCGCAGTCGGGCGGCCTTATTGACTCATGGCTCCTGTGACTGATGTTATGATGGGGGACAGGCTTCCGAGAGCTCCAGCGCGTTACTTGCCCGGTCAAATGTACCTTGGCGTGTTAGGAGAGAGGATCCCCAGCCCGGTCCTAGCCTGAAGTCTGCTGAGGTCTCTGGTGCTCGAGAGCCCCGCGAGCTGAGCGTCTGTGCGCCGTACTGGTGAAGGCAATCCACTGCACACTGCAGCCGCTCAAAGCTCACGCTATTAAAACAAAGCACCGTGGACACAAATGGTGAAAAAGAAAGAATAACTGATTTTATTTCAAGTCCTGTTAACTGCCTGTCACACAGCGCTCGTGGAGAAAACTCCAGAGAGGAAACAAAGAAATAGAGGCTAGACATTTATTTTTAACTTAGGAGATAATTTTGGTTTATGCAGCTTGTCACATGACTAGCACTTTTCTTCACAGAAAATTCACGCATCTTTTTAGCC
>JAKFQP010000243.1:320245-475245 GCA_023375905.1 Nycticorax nycticorax
GGGCCCAACGGCCGCCCCGGGCCCACGGGCGCCGCCGCCGCGCAGGGGCAGCCGGGGGCTCCGCGGCGGGCTCGGCGTGGCGGCCGCGTCCGAGCGGGGAGCGCGGGGAAAGTTTTCGGCTGCGCCGTGGCGTGGCGGCGCGCAGAGGGAGGGAGCTCCGGGGGGGTTTGACCCCCCCCACCCCCCGGACGCGGCGGGGCTCGCGGGAAGGCGCGTTTCGTGCCCGAAAGCGGCCGGGCGGGCATTTCCGAGCGGCCCGAGCGAGCGGCGCCGCCCCTCCCCCTCGCCAGCTGCTGCCGGCCGTGTTTTTGTGGTGAAGTTTGTGCGCCGGGTATCGCGATCATCGCGCCCTGCGACCGCGGCGGCGGCGGGAGCCGGCGCTGCCGGGCCTCGCGGCGGGGCTGCTCGCGTGTTTCGCCCCACGGGTGCTGTTTAACGCATGCACTTGGCCGTGCCTGATCGCGACAAATCCTGACAAAAATCAGATGCGAGCGGGTGAAATAATCAGCAAAGGGGCTGGTCCCGCGCCGCCCAGTGCCTCCCTGAAGCCGTCACCCTTCCTCGCCTGCTCGCCTTGCGCAAGGCCTACTAACGTGCTTTTGTTTTCTTTCCAGATCGGGGAGTGTAGCAAAGAACTGGCATGAAATATTTGATTTTGTCAATCAGCTGACGGAAAGATTTGTGAGGTGCGTTTTGCTCCTTCTGACAGCTATAATTCTGGGATGTGTTGGGAAAAAAAAAAGCCCCGTGCTTTTGTAAGCTCAATAGATCTTGTTCACAAACACATTAAAGAGTTTGGCTTCTAGCACCTGAGTTGCTGGAAAATATTTGAAACTTTTCTCTCTTTTTCTCATGCGTGGAGCTCAGTGAGAAGGCGGTAATAAGCATCTTGAAATGCTTCATCTCTGCAATTACTCTCAGATGTAATTTGATGATTTTTAAAACTTTTTTTCCGTAAGCCACACGCCTCCTTTGTGGTGGAGTACCTGTTGCATATTGCTTTTAGGGGCCTGCATCAAGGCGGCAATCTGACTCCCTGTCTATACATAAGGAAATATATGGTGCGTGTCAAAAGGAAGTAAGAGTCTTTCAAGCCAAAGCGTACAGGAAGCATATGCCATGTTAGCAGTGTATTTGTTGTACAGCTATGTAATCAACTTTGTCACTGACTCGCAGTGTTGCCTGACAGGCGTCGCTGCCACAGAAATGGCTGTTGTAAATACTGGCTAACGGTACCCTGTACCAGCAGCCCAGGATGCCTGTGGTGCAGCATTTCGCTTTAAAAAAACCCACCCAGCCACAACAAAACAAAGGAAGCTCCCCAAAAACACAGACATAGATATTACGGTAGTTTTTGCTAAGGAAAATGAAGTGCAGTGGGCAACTGTAATCTTGGCTTGCTAATAAAGGGATATAATTAGGCGTGCATAATTAAAAATTGCTTACATTCACCTTGTAAAAAGCAAATCTTCTGTAAACCAAGTGGGCGACGCAAGCTTTTGAAAGTTATTTTGTAAGCTCTGGAATAAGCCCCCTGAGGATACCAAAGCAGCACTTCCTTTCGAGGAGCGGTTCAAAAAAATACATGTGCCCCCACTGAGAGGTGGCGGCTTGTGCAGCGTGAATCTTTCAGTTCATCACCTTCCGCAGCCAAACGACGCTCCCTCTTGCAGCAGTTGTTGTCTAGCGGTCTGGCTGCGTTATGTGACATAAAGCTATTGCGCTGGCGCGTTGCTCTGCTGACCATTCACACTGAAGGAGGATCCGTTATGGTGCAGAGCCGGACAGTCCAACCTAGGGGCATCTCGCTCGGTGTCCGCCTGCTGAGCACTCAGCCTTACGTGGCACAAACCCCTCAGCGCGACGGCCGCTGGGCTCTTGTGGGCGCCCGAAGGGTCCATCTCCCCGCCTGTTTCCCTGGTGGGGCGGGAGAGCCTCTGGAGCCTGTCGAGGCTTTGTCCTGCCTTCAGGCCTCAGCACGATTTCAGAACAGGGCATGGAGCCATTCGGCCTTGCCCTTTCTAAACTGAAAGAGGTAGTGGGAAGAAGGCAAAGAACCGATCGGTAGCAGTTTCCTTTGGTCCTCACCTGAAGAATTAATTCATGGTGGTGCATCTCCAGCTTGACTTGTCCGTAACGTGCATGTTTGCATTAATAGTGCTGCGTGCTGATTATCTTGGTTCTGAAAGGCCTGCGCCTGGCAGGGCTATCGGGTCTAACGGGTGCGTTTGGACAATCCTCCTCCATCGTCAGCGTCTGAGATGGAGGAACAGAAGCAGGATGTCTCGTGGAGAGGACAGTTTCATGGTTGTCCTAAAGATAAGCTAGCTAAATCGTAACTGAGGTTATTAGGCACAGAGAGTTGCATCTCAAATGGGGAAGTCCCACGTTACTTAGACTAGGTGGTGATGTCATTACAGAAATTGGGATTGCACGCACTTGTTTTTTGTTTGGCAGCTGCTTGCGGCAACTAAAATGACTGATAATCCCGTGTCTTGGATTATAATTTAATTTAGAGCATCTCAGACGTTTGTTTTCAGAGCCTTAACGGACAGACTGCAAGGCTGGATCTTAAATCCAAGGTCTGTGCAGTTCTGTGCAGCACGTGTATTTCCACGATGGCAATAATTTTAAGTTGCATCATTGACATAAGCGAACTGAAAACGTGTGGTCATTCATCTTTACAAGTGTTATGTCTTTACTAACATTAACGTGATTAATTAATGCTGATACACCTATACAGTGAATTATAAAATTACTGAATATATTGAAATTGTCATGTATAAAAAATAAAAGCGGGTAGGAGAGATGTTGTTCCAACTTACCTCAGGAAAGCTACTGCCTTGGGCTTCCAGAGCATTTTCCACCGACACTTGGATATAATTCCTCATAATCTTTTTGGAAGAGACAGCTGGGCTTCTTCAAAAAGAGATTGAATTGCTTAATAAAATAAGTTCATACAGTATTGCTTTTTATAACAACATTTACCAGGATACTTTTATGGAAGTTGATCTTACGTGTAACAACTCTACGTCACCAAAACAAAACCATACTCATTATGGAGGAGTTTGTCATGCTACTTTTTTAGAGGTGAATCAGTCAAAAGGCACTGTTTCTTTGACTTTGGTGATTTCATGACCAAAAAGCGCAGTTTGAAATTTACATTGTGTCAGGATCAACCTGCAAAAAGGGCGAAACTGACTTTTAAATGTGTGCACGTTTAGTACCCCAAGCACGAGCGTACCCTGAGTCTATGTCCCTGACTTAACGCCAGTGACCGTGGAAATATAAAAGGATGTGTTAGGTAACCTTCTGTATGTTGGTAGGTCACAACCTGTGAAGTTCGCTGTCAGTTGGGTCACACGAGATTTTAACTGTTAAGTTTAGCATGTCTTGATCTGGAGTCTAGCCAGGCAAGAAAGAATAATAATTCTGCTACTTCATTCGCAAAGCGACTGGGTAAGGAGTAGGTGGGCACAAATTCTTTTAACTCCTCTTTTTCTGGGTTTGTAGTTCAAAAGTATGTTCTTTGGAAATTGGAGGATAAAGATGATACTAATGAAGCATGAAGAAATGAATGAAATGCTGTGCATCTGTACCATATCTCTTCATTTGTCTAAAATGTATTTTTTTTTCCTCTTTCTGTTTTTGAAAAGCCCCAAGATGAGACTGTCGTTTATCGTGTTTTCCACCCAGGCACAGATCATTATGCCATTAACTGGAGACAGGTTAGTGCACTGCTTTCTTAATTCTCCCTCTCCCTCCTCACCCCCAAGGGCTCTTATTAAATCAGAGGGACAGTAACAGATACCGAACAATAACCGATACCTTTAAGTGGTGGCGAGTCATGAAGCCTCTGTGCAGAGCTGGATTTAATTTTGTGAAGGTATCAATGGATAGCCTAGCAGAAGAAGAAGGAGAAGAACGATGGGCAATAAATTCTTGACGCGAACTCTGCCGGTGCTTTGCAGAACAGCTACGAGTAGCGTCTTAGTCTCTGCACAACTCTGCATCTTCCTTGGCACAGCAGGAGAAATGATTCTTGTTTTGTAAAGCCATGTCGGTAGATAAGTCTTCAGTATTTTTTCACGTCTAGGTAAAGCATACAATGGTAAACTAACGTTTCCCATAATCTCATCTAAGGTAGGTATTTCAGTTTGTATTTTCAAATCCCGACCTCTCTCTCTCCCTTCTGTCCAGAAGCTAACCACACTGCACGCCTTTTTGGATTTTGAACGTGTGGATAAACCGTTTAGGAATCCTTGTAACGAACTGCGGCAGGGTGGAAGCGAAGGAGTCCTTCCTTTCTGCTCCCTTTGATAAGAGTCAATACAAAACGTGGTCTGCCATAGTCAGTTAGTTTACTGTGGGGTTTTTTTTCAGTAACACAAAATAGCAAGTACAAGACTTAACGAGACCTGTCATTGGCCACAGATGAATGTGTCACGCTACAGAAACGTATGCTGACATCCTAGAAATAGGATGTCTGAAGGCCCAGTGCTAAGCCCCTCCTGTTCTAGCATTTAAAAGTGGTCTGACTTGAGAACGGCCAAGTTTTCGCTTCCCTCCACCCAGGCTCGGGTACTGGATCTGCTCTCTGTCGGGAGAGACGAGTTTATAAGCCATTTTTCCAGATGGCTTGAGAGGGGTCAGGAGAGGACACTTAAGCCTGTTCAGAGGACTGCTGAAGTCAGTGAGACCCTTTCTCTCCATTTCAATGGGCCCTTAATCCCCTGCAGCGGCCTATTCCTTATCAAGCACAGAGTCAAAACTGATAGCATACAGACCACTTGGAACGCTCGGGCAGATCTCTGGAACCCCGCCACAGAAACACAAGTGCCTTTTTCATTGTATGTCTGTGGCGCACTTGGAGCCGTGGAAAGAATCGGGTTTTTCTCGGAAGCCTTGTTTAAAGAATAGTAAGAACCTTCTTGTGTTCTAGTGAGTTCCTTTGTGGGACTTTTCTTCAATACAAGGTTTGCTGATGCTTTTGCGAGGGCGGTGGGGGAAAGGAAATTACTGCCCTTGTTGTTTAGGAGGAATTATAAGAAGAACGAAGAAGGAGACTTTAGTAACTGTGACCGTATGTACATAGGTAAGAATGGATAGATACGGTTGAAACAGCTGTCCTTTTAAATATTAAAGAAGTCAACAGAGGAAAATGACTTAGTGTCTAACTGCCATAGTTCCAAACCGAAGATGAGGATGCTAAGTACAGTGCAGTTTTGGGGATGGGTGTGTATGTGCACATGATTATGGGGTATTACGGCATTGGTTTTTTTATGTGCATTTTGGACTCGCCGGGATGCTTTTGCCCTTGCTTACTTGCTAATTCACAAATGTCAGGAAACCGCAATTCATTCCCAGCAGTTAGTTCAAAGCAGGGAAGTCTTTTTGTTTTGAAAGCCTTAAGCTTCTAATCGTTTGCACAATGTTCTTGCTGGGTTTTACTGCATAATAAAGCTGGGGATATTAAGAAACCCACACCATAGTACCAAAGCCCCCAGATTACCAAATATTTTGTGACTACAAACAGTGCTGCGTGAATAACTCTGGAAGCAGCAGTCACTGTTAACCACAGTACACACAGTGCTGTAATAAATACATAGAATAAAAATAACGCTCAGATGGAAAAGACTTCTCACGATGGTTATATCCCATCTTAGAGATACACGTTTCCCCTGTGAGGTTGAGCTGGAAACTGTACTCTAAGTGGTAAACAAAGATTTGCGCATTCACATTTGTGGCTCAGTTTTGCTACTAGTTTTGAAAAGCGAGTTGTTTGGAAAAGTGGAGACACTTACGAATATCGTCCAGATGGCACAATGCTGTCTGCATTCTCTTTTGGCCAACTGCGTGCTGGCCAGCAGAATTCTGGGTTTCTGTAAACCTGCTTCTGCAGCGCTTGACCGACGTCCATGGCCAGAACTAGCCTTGCTGACTCTGCTTAGGTGAAACTCCCCTTGGAGCTAGAGAAAGATTATATTAACGAAGGTGGAAAAATAGGACACTTAAGTACTTGGTACATGACCAACTGCACCGTACTGTGCTTGTCCACAGTCTGGTGGAGCACTCTCCTTGCAGAGAGACATGTAATCTAGCAAGACATTTATGTGTTTTGAGCCTCAGTCATATGAGCTAACCCTACACTTTGGCTCAAGAAGCTTGCCAAAATAGAGCCATCTGCAGAGAGCATATTCTGCCGAGTGTATAAAGTACAGCAAAGTCAGCCACTTACTTGTTTTCCATCTGGAGCCCATGCAGGATGCCTAAAGTTTGAAGCAGAATAATTATTATAATTGTACCGAGCCCGCTGCAGTATTTGAGAGGTGTAGAAAGCAGGAACCTCCTCCAAATCATGCCTCTGAGGAGGCGGATGTGCGGGGTTTACTTTCACCAGTATGACACTTCTATTTGTCAGGGATGTAACCATCCCTCTTCTTGTTCAAGAACACCGTTTTCCCCCCCTTTCTTTCACTAACAAGTCGGTGTGTTTTCCTGTTGCCGTACTTCCTTCTTAGCGGCAGAACTGAAGAACCCCTTTTGTTTGCCTTTATTTATTAGAGATTAAGTACGTTGCCTCGCAGGCACATAGCCTCATTCCCGACGATAAATATATGCTCACCGGGAATCGCAATTTCCCCGCCAGCGCTCATACTCTCAACACACTGAAAAACGATTCCAGATTCCAGTACTTCAGTAGGTAGAACGCAACATGGAAAAGAAATAGAAGATACTGTCCCCCATCCAGAAGAGCTAAGAACACCACCGCTCAAAACTGCATAGATATTAACGGAGACTCAACGTTTCGTACAAGGCTAGCCCCTCGCCCAGCTGAATCAGCACGACCTGCGGCTTACGTGACAACTGCAGCTGGTTCTAACCTCCACAGCAACTAATGTACAAGCGCAAAATTTTCTCCTTAAAAAAAGCAGGAATTTGAATGGTTGTTAAGATTCAGTCCTCAAGCCTGCTTTGCTTTCTAGCAAGTATAAGCCGTTCTTGGTACACGTTGAAGATGCATTTATTTTCTTTAAGGCAAATGATTGTCCCTTTCTGTTAAGCGTTCTTAGTCTCAAAGACAGTATCACGTCTCTAAGAAACTAAGCTGGCTTGTGCTTTGCAACCGGGCTGTAGATTTGTCGTTGCTCCGCATCCTGCTGCAGCAGCAGGAAGTGTTACCTGCCTTCCGCTGCCGGCGAGTGCTGGCTGTGGCCCTCTCTACGCACGGAAACAAGGCAATGCCTTAACAACATCACTAGTCCGACCGCTTGGCTGCTGACAGCGCTGCTTTTAGCATCGTGTCAATTAAACTTACTTAAAGCAAGAGACAATACTAAATGCCGATGAAAATTGCACCCGCCTAAATTAAAAGCTTGCAGCTCGATGCAACAGAGCTTATGCACAGAAACCTCTCCTATAAACTGGCGATAGTTGCCTCGGCGTAATTCAAATTGGGAAAGGCAAACAGTTACGCTTAGACCTGAAAGAAAACCTGAACTGTGGAGCGTGCTCAGGTAAGGAGAGGTTGCTACATTTTAATTTATGTTTAATTGATGTTTTCAGTTGTTTGCAAAGCTAGGCTGCTTTGTAATCTCTCTTTACTAAACGGTCCGCTTTCAATTCTAAATTTAGTTCCGCAGTGCCCTGCCGTGGGGAGGCACTGGAGGTACTGGACAAGCTCGGTGTAGACTTTGGCCCGTGCAGGGAGCGGTGTTTGTAAATAGGCCCGTATGCCTCACGGCCGAGCTGGCACCGCCTGCCTCACAGCAAACAAGCCCTCTGCAGCCGAGGTGTCCGATGCTGCTGCAAGGTCCTGCTCTCCGAGGCAGAGCACAGCAGAGTTCCCTGGAGAGACAAGAGCAGCGGGCGCTGCTGAAGCTGCCGCCGGAACCGATCCGGACCTCAGCCGAGCTGGCATTACGCCTGCAGCCCCTCTTCGTGGACGAGCTAAAAAGAACCCCCAGAGCAAAATGATGGAGAGCTTGTAGCCCTGGTTGTGTTTGGCCGGCTGCTGCTGGAAGAATTATCTGAAGTAGTTAGAGAGCTCAAAACAGAAGAGACAGGGTAGCTATTAAAAATGAGATGTGCGTTTTCTAAAAAGCAGAGAGAGGATGCGGCGCATACGCTGAATGGGGAAGAGAGATCAAATTTGTACTCATTCAGCCCAAACGCAGACAGGCTGCAAGTTGCTGATTTTGTTTTGCTTTTTCCACCACCGTCCCTTGTCTGACTCAAACCATGAAGCCAACGGCCCTTCAGCCTTGATCGCTGTTACTGAACTGTACTGCGGTAGTGTCCAGACACCCAGACTGAGGTCACGGCTCTGTTATTTCAGTACAGATAAGTTTTAAAACCAGACCTTCTCTGTGGATATTTGTGGCTACAAAAAATTACTGCAGTAATTAGAGAGATTTTTGAAAGCACTGAAGAACGGGAATGAAGGCTTCAGAGTGCTATGGCTGGTTCACTAAAGAGAGTCCCGTTATCAGAACGATTGGGGCAGACACGAGCTGCTGTGCCCACCCTCCAAACCAGCAGCTGGGTGCAAGTTTTAGCGTGATTGAACTAACCTCTCCTGCTGTCTGGTGGGGCTCATTTGCTGGGGCCCCAAGTCCTGCGCCCACATTGGCCTTGTGACGTCCGGACCAGGACTCGCTTGTACCTGACCAACTCGGAGCACGGCTGAAGCTTGTTCACATCTGGCTGGGCCCGTCCCAAGGGAAAGAGATAGTGACCGATTAAATGCAGCTAAAAAAGCTCATGCTGCCAAAGATTTTCCTGGAACCCCTTGTAGGCAGAGGCCTGGAAACACCAGAGATTTCTGTGTGACCGGGTCACAAGACATTTTAGATAAATAAAACTGAACCGATTGTACAAAAGCTATTTTTGCAAAATGAAATCTGTTTCAGAAAACTGGGACTTCAGTTGCTGCTTGTTTCTTGGCAGCAGACACTAACGCCTGTGATGTGCTGCCACTCATTTCTGGCAAGCACTAAGTATGTGGTTTATAATCTGCGTTCATACATAATCAGTTTCAAGTTGTTTCTATAGATGCTGAATGTAAAATATTTGGAGCAAACAGATTGTATTCTCTTACATAACTTGTTCTCTTCCATATATTCAATGCCACATTTCTCCTTTTTTTTTTTTTTTTTTTCCCTCCCTCCCTCCCCGATTGTATCGGTTGATCCTGCGATTGGGAGCTTATTACAGCTATGGATTGTACTTTGGAACAGAGCTTCTAAACATAGAGGAAGCCCATCAGTGGAACAAATGACTAGTGGGTGGCATTCAGGCAGAGCGGCATATGCATTCTTTCTCATTTTGTTTGCCCTAAGGAAAACTTTCACGCATCGTGCAATGTATTTTCCCTCCATCTCCTCACCCCTGCTGCTTTCCTCTTTGTCACCTATATTTGTTATAGTGTTCTATATATTCTGGCCCAAATTTTGTCCCTACTTAGTTTTTACTTGTCCTTTCCTAGCACAACTCTCCACGGGCTTTGCTGGCACTTTGCTCACATAATAATGAAGAAATTCCAGATTCGATTCTTTTAGTAAAGTCTCACCACCTTTTTTTCCCTGCTCGTGCTGATTTCACTGGAAATAATTCATTTTCTGCTACCTACCAGCTTCTCCGGTCTTATCGTCATAGTTAAGCGAGCATCTCGCAGTCAAAGATGGATTTATTTAAAGGTCCGTGAGAAATCACAGCACAACCTCATCCTCCCGTTAAGTCTAAGTGAATCGTGACCTATGTAAGTGTGATGTCTTGTCAGACAGAGGTCACGCAGAAAGGCAGCGACAGCCTAAAATTTAAAATACTATCCTTAAACCTAGTCCCTTTCCTCGGATACAAGAGGTGTCTTGCAAATGCTGCATTTGCCTATCGATACTTATTTTTTAAGGGAGAAGATTTTAATGATTGCAATTCTGTCCTGCCCCATTAAAAATCTGCATATTGACCCGGCAGATTTCTCTAGAAATAGAACTGCTGTTTTAGGGGATTTCTTTTTTAATCGCAGCCCGATTGGAAGTGAAGTTGGTTTAATTGAGCAAAGTAGACTTAATATAACATAATTTCCACTGGGCTATTTAACGCCGAGGCTTTGCCACTTTCTTTACAGTATCTGCTCCATCTGAAACATTTTACTTGATTCTAGCTCTTTGACTCACCGAGGCGTATTGTGTTATTTAGGTCTAAAATATCTGTTACCACAGTGCCACTTCCGTTGTGAATGCAAAACGTGCCTCTACGTGGTATCCCAGCTAAATGCTGTGTTTTACAGATCTCAATTTCAATCTCCTTTATGACAAAGACTAATTTTTCCATCAATAAACTAACCCCTTTCCCCACTTCAAATCACACTAACAGTCTGTTACCTTTTTGTTTGCAGAGAAAAAATCAAGCAAGGTCTTAAGGATTTGGAGGAGGTAAAACCACTAGGTGACACATATATACACGAAGGATTAAAAAAGGTAGGTTTTACTCATATTCTTGCAAGCAAAATATCCTCTGTTCTCACCCTTTGGATAACAACAGCAACAACCTGTAACATATATGGATCGATTGCATGCCTCAGTCTGTTAAACTCAAATCTTTTCTGGTTTCCTAAGGGGTCCCAAGAATGCCCAGATACTATGCAAATCCCATGCAGAAGATTAGCCATCACAGAAAATTGCCATATGGAATTTTTTTTGACTTGATCCTTTGCAGTAGAGAGCGGTTCTTTGTCGTGAATTTAACAGCTAAGACAGCATACCAATTACATGGTAAATAGTCACACACAGCTTTGTAGGGCTGCGAGTCTTAACAGTGCTTGCCAGAGCATGTGCTTATGGAGAGTTTACTGCACAGATCAGCATTATCAAGACAAATGGTCTTAATTTTGGACTATCTTAATTACGGAGTTCCCAGCTGCTTATGTTTTCTCGAGACGTACAGTTAAAGTACACTTTGCTACTTTGCTGAAAGACAAAAATCACCCTCAAGTCGAGGGGTAAGTTGAGGATCTAAACTTTCGCTGTTAGGAATAGAAACTCAGTTTTAAAGACTTCGTTTTAAGCCATTCTTTTTATGTCTTGGAACCTACTGACTGACATTTGAAATCTGGGAGGTGGGTAGCAAAGGAAACCTTATGGTGGATCTAAAGAGAAGCAAGCTTCGCAACTCAGAGAGTATCTGTCCTGAAAGAATCGAGTGTTTCCGAGGGTTGGTCAGTTCGGGACCCCAGCACCTCGGAGACGGGCTCACTGGTGGCTGGAAAATACTGATGAATGATTTCCTTGTTAGCTGCGAGTTAAAGGAAAGCAGAGGATTGCCACAAGAGATGGGTTTCAAGATGAGCTCGAGTGTTGTTTCACATGCTGTATTCACTTAGAAGATGCACCTTGGTTAAAAGTTGAGGTGTAATTTTAAGCTGGATAAATATTTTTTGTTTTCAGGCCAACATGCAAATTGAGGATCAACGAGCCTCAAGGTTTTCTAGTATCATCATTGCATTGACAGATGGCAAACTAGATGGTCAGATTCCCTTGTATGCAGAGAAAGAGGTGAGTGCTAGGTGAAAATGTGTGTTATATTCTGAAGAGTTTGGGTGTTGCCTGTTGAATGAAAAAATGCTTATTCCTCTGTTCTGTTCTGGGGCAGGCAAAGAAATCCAGAGAACTGGGAGCTAGAGTTTACTGCGTCGGCGTCCTTGATTTTGTGCAAGAACAGGTAAGAACGTTACAGTTTTAATTACAAGGCAGTACCTTGTCACGGCATTTTATACAGTTAAGTAATACAGAAATTAATTTTACTTACGTCATGCAGTATAATGTCTTCTCTGGCTCAGGAAGCGGACGCTCAGATGTGTATGTAGACATAAATAGAATCATAGGATCGTTCAGGTTGGAAAAGACCTTTCAGATCATCAAATCCAACCATTAAATAGAAGGGGTGGGTGTCACTCCCACTGCTAAGACCACCTGCCGGAAATACCCTCGCTAACTGGTAGCTGCCAGCTTGAAAGGATGCAGGCAAAACCGCTTTCTTCAAGGTGGCAACCAGATTAGCTGCAGGTTGCATTAACAGAGTAGCTATAGACAAGCTTTGAGCAGCGTGTAGCAGCCTTTTGATAAGAAAAAGAAAGAAGGATCCATGTCCTTCGCTGACCAAAAGCTCTTCCAGAGTTGCTACGTCCTAATGAAAGTTGTAGCGATTCTTGTGCCACGGAAGCGACTTAAATGGAGAAGTATACAAAAGAGTCTTTGCTTCAGAAAGCGAATAGAAAGGCTTTTTAATGGAAGGCAGAGCAAACAGGGAAGGTAATTCTGGAACGAGTTGTGAAATCACTGCCAAGGTACAGGCCCTAAAAGGCTGCTTTAGCGTGGTGGTTTGACACGATGGCTAGCCGCTATACCGTTTTGTTAGCTGCGGTAGCTTGTAGTAAGTCCTCGCGCTCGGACAAGACACAGTTACGTGTGAGGGAACTCAAAACTTTCCTTCTTTTTGCAGAGTTGATGGGAGTTGTTTTTAGACATCCGTTTACGTTTTAAGGGTGAAAAGCAGTGTGACGAACTTAGTTTGCCAAATGACTCACGTGTTTGCACACGTTTTCTCTCCAAAGCTTGAAAAAATTGCTGACACGAAAGAGCAAGTCTTCCCTGTCACTGGAGGATTCCAAGCACTTAAAGGGATAATCAATTCTGTGAGTATTAGGCAATAAGCTTAACGATTCCTCAAGATGGGAGCATATTCTCCAGTCCCACTTACTTTTCCAGGCAGAATTGGTTCCTAAATCAACAACTACAATATATTAAGTTCTCTCCTCCTTATCTTAGAGATGCGGTTCTGTAAATTAACATTGCCTGCCACTCCTGCAATTACTCATGCTCAGACCTTGCGTGCAGTTTGCGGACTCCATACAAGTGCAGTGAGTTAGAGGGGGATGCGTTGAGAAACGGCTGCTATAGGTTTAGTCTGAAAAAATGGAGACTGTTACTCCAGGAGAGTTGAGAACAACTGGTTAAAATCGTTAGGAACGAGTGCAATTTTCGAATTGCCCAAGACTTTGTATACAGAGAAGCATTTTAAAGGCATACTTTAGCCTTGACTTTAACCACTTGTTTTCCCTTTGCCAGTAAGGGGTAAGACTTCCAAGTTCCTTTTCTTCAGCGTGCCATGAGAAACTCCCATCAGTGAGATGAGGCCATTGCTGTTTAACTGATAAGTCTGATTTGCAAGAAGGGATCAAAGCAAGAGGAACATTTTGGTTGCGATCGGTGGCTTGACAGTATTTTAGCTGTGTGTCAAGACGACGCTTTTGGCTGTGGGAACCTAATTTATTTGCTTCATCTGAAACCATAGGCTGTGTGTTTTACGCAAGGTTAACGTTGCTCCTGCTTGCGTGTAGGCAGCGTAATGGGAAAAAGCTTACTGTCAAAAGTCAAGTCAAACCCCCTTCTGAGAGAGATCCCGCTATAATTTATTTCCTTTTCCTTTTTTGTTTTTTTAATAAAGAAAGGATACTACTCACAGGATATTATGCAGTCATGAATTTATCACTTCCCTTGAATAGTGTATTTTTTGTGGAAGTTTATGTCATAATGAAACAACTTATTTCCCTTCTTGTTGCTTAAAATAAATGTAATTTCAGAATCTTCCTTGCGCATTCTAAAGAGATACAATTGACCTTCTCATGCAGTGACATTTATTTTCCTGAAAAGATAGTATGCCCCATGTGGTACTGTTGTTTAAAAATCTCATTCTATGCTATTTTAAAGGCTTACGAGGATCAGTTTTTCTGCTAGTGTGAAGCGATGCAACATTGAAGCCACCAGTGATACACTTATAAATAAGAGCTGAATGTTTAACCCCAGTTGATTATGTTAAGTTTCCAAGGATACTGCATTTCAAAACGTCTATGTCAAGATAGAACTAGATATAGAACTAAAGACATAAGCGTTCGGAGTTTCCTCTCCAAGAAGGGTCACTGACCTGGAGACTGGAGCCTTCCAAGGAGTCAGGTTTCTCCACTCTTTTTGCTCTTTGAGGAAGCAGCAGGAGTACCAATTGCTTGAGATTTCTGAAGAACTCGGCTCGAGGACTCTGTAATTCAAACACATGGAAGATTGTCATAACCTGTAGGGTGTCCCATTTTCAGCCAAGGTATTTTTGAGCAGTCTCTGGCTAGTAGCAGTGCTAGTCTGCCTCCTCTATACCTCGCAGGAGCTTTCAAGCGCCTTTGTTTTTTTGCAGACAGAGCGAGGGAAGCTTTTCTGATCAGATTTGGCAGACGATGTTTGCACAAGCCTCAATCCAGCTTCTTCTGGCACTTGTGAAAAACCTGAGCGTAAAAATCCCAGACTTGTGCCTATCATAGCTATAGATCAAGAAAAGATGTGCATAAAAGAAAAAACATAATTTAAAAAAAAAAAATAAAAACAAAAAGGAAAAAAAAAAAAAAAACAAACTTCAAGTACGCTGTTTTACAGCTTAAACACATTGTCTGCTCCTTAAAACTTTGACTGAATTCCTGAATGGTTTAGGGTTTTATTTAACAGACTGCAGCTGGAATAGCCATTTTGACACTTGGCTTACTACATACTTCTGTCCGTAAAAAGACTCTTTATAGTGTGGCTGTCAGGGCGGTGGAAATTTTTTTTGCTGATAAAGAAGGGGGCATGAGGAGACCTTTCTGATAGGAAATGTATCAGCTGACTTCAGTCTTACCTCCTGCATCATCCGTCTCACTTGCTGGGATAAAGGATCAAACAGAAGGAGTTGGTGCTAGCGATGGGATAGCTCCCAAGAGCATTTAGAGGCTTGAATATTGTTTACACCTTTCTGAAAAGCGCTGAATCTAACTGGAGTTTCATTTAGCTGTCAAGGTGTTTGAAACTCTCCTTTTCTCTCCTCTAGTGAGCACGTTAAATGCATTTGCTGGAGCTGTGGGAGAAGGATAGCCTCCCAGCGCCCCTGTTATACCACAGAGCGTGGATGGAAATACCCATAGATAGGGGTTTTTTAGTTGGCTTGGGTTTTTTTTTGTGGGTTCTTTTTTAAATTTTTTTTGACATTCACGTTTGGTGGCTGCATTAGCGTGATTTTTTTGGTATGCTGTACTTACAACTCCGTTTTCTTTGAAGGTGTTTTGACTGATTGTGACAATTCATTCTCATTGCATTCTACAGTTGAAAAGCAGATCTAATTGAACATGAAATAGTCCGAGTTTTCCTTTTTATTCACAATTATAAATCCATTTCAGTTTGCAAGCTAGCTACGGAATACAGGCTCAGAGAGACACTCTGTCATAAAAGGGAAAGCTAATTTCAAAACAAATGCAAATGAAACACCTATGTCAGAAACATGGAAGGGTATTGCTCAAAGCGTGGTGTCGAAGGTGCAGTTGTGAAACCCTCCATGAACATCATCAAACACCTCTTCTTTAGAAAAAAAATACACTGTTTACAGAAATGGCAGTGACCCAGCAATTAAAACCCTTAAGCAAAACTGCAACACAAAACTGTTCAGTAGGAATGATTGGGGGAGCTGCTTGAAGCCTCTACCACATTTGTCTCTACCGCACTCAGCTGTGAAATTTTTTGGCTGCGACATCGTTACACTTCTAGCAAATTCCAGGAGAGCTGAGCAGTTAATCTTCAGTTGTTGATGGAAAGAAAAGTGATGCTCTTTACTATAGAGTACTTGTTGGTACCTGCTTTTGCAGTGGTTTGAAGTCTAAGCAGTTATTCCGATTTATTTTCTTTGGACAAATACACAAAATACATTTAATCGTGACCAGGGATTAACACTCAGGGCAGCTGAGATGAGCATTTAGAGAAAACTTAGCTCAGATGTTTGAGAAGCTTGCATTGTGTTTTGACCACCTTCTTAGTTCAGATAAAATCCCAGTGAAGTGAGTAAAGATTTAGGCACCACCATGCTGTGTTGTGTTTCTATTAAGTAACATCGACCAACGATTCAACTTCTGTGCAGACTTCTGCAAAGAGGTAACTATTCTGTGAATTTTCCAGCTCTTCTGGCATTGCTAGTACCTAACTGTACAAAGCAGTAACGAAACAGCATTGTCAGGGTAAATAAATCTAAGCAAAAGTCAAGAACTTAAAAGAAAAATGCTGAAGGCAAGTTATTATGCTATCAGGACCAGTTTACTGATGTAGTTTGGCTGGTAATTACATGGAGTATGGCCTCACGAGCACGCCATGGCAGTGTGAACTGTAAGGGTTTGGGAGCGCACAATTTATGTCACCACGCGAGAGTTTAGTACCGTATAAGAAAATGAAACCCATTTTTCTTTCTCTTCCTTTCCTATATACGATTAATGTTAATGTTTTTTTTTATCCATTTGATAAAGAACCATTTGTGAATTTATCATTTACATTATTAGATCTGAGTCTGTCTGTCATAACCAAAATAGAACCTTCCTGCCTGGCTTTGGGGGCGCGTTGGTGAAGCTGTACATCTCTTGGTACACGGGTGCTGAGCTGTAAGCAAGCCGTCTGTAAGCAAGCGAACTCAAGAGTGCCTCACTTAAATTTAACCAGATGTAGTCCTGAACGAGCGCCTTCACCACGAGAAACTGTGGAGACTTGGTGCTTATTAAATAGCTCAGACTCACAATGCCCCTGAGGGATCGGTTGCTGCAAGGTGACCAGAGACTGGGGGGCTGACAGCCTTGAACGAGTTGGTGAATATCTCAGGCTTCAGGGAAACTCTCCTCTGTAATGCAAAAAATAGTCCTGACTCCTTGTCAAGGAGGGGAGCAGAATACATTTGTATTCATAGAAGCAGGAAACGTTGCCCTTCTGAGCACTGCTCATGTTAACTGTTTGATCACTTATGAAACAATGAACGGAGGAACAATGAGAAGCAGCGATTAAGTTAAGGAGATGGAAGCCAAGGTGCTCCTACCACTTGAATCGAACACGTAGAGTGTTTAGATAAGACGCTATCTTCCGTAAGGCTGAAGTGTCTGTAACGTTCCCATGACACTGTGCTGCAAATCAGTAGGATGCTTTATTGTTTTATTTCCAATTTTTCCTGCAATTTGTTCATGCTTTGCCCACTTTTGTGGCACGTTTCTGTGCGTGTTTGCACAGCTCAGCAAATTTGAATCGCTTTTATGTGCCACATCCTGAAAAACACCACCAGTTACAGATCTCTGCTTCCCCTTTCACTTAAGCAAACACGCGTCCTACTGATTTGCGAGTCAAAGCTGTCTGGTTGTCTCTGCAGGCAGAATTGGGCAAGGCTTGTGCCTTTAAAAGTTACGTTAAATGGAACTAGCTTCAGTAACGTTATTAGAGTGTGTGACAGTTCTAAGTAGACTTAAACACATTTTTATGCTGAAGTGAGTTGGCAGCACTTAAGACAGGAACTTAAAATACATTTTGTACTTAAGAAACTCCGTAAAACTTACCAGATAAGACTACAGGAACTGATACATGTAGAACTTAAGAGGAACTAGTCAGTGTAAAAAAAGTTCAGTCTAGAATTGTTTAACCTTTCCTTGTTACAAGATATCCTAAGAATTCTACCCGAGAAGGATTAGAAATAGAATTAAGCCCTCTTTTGGCTTGTTCATTTTGCAGGTGCTCAGTTTTGAATTTTTCATTTTATGTGGGAAACCCACCCTTAAACATACCGGACAAAAAAAGAATTGATCAAGACACGCAAGCTGAACAGCTGCATCACCTAGAACATCTTAAATTGAAGCTAAATTGTCTTCAAGTGGGCTGAGCCCCTCAGGGAATAACCCTAACCCTTAGCATAAGGTTCTAAGTTTGTCCAAGAGAAGCTGCGAGTTCATAGATAATATTGCAACAAAATAAGAAACTCCTTAAGTCTTGAACATCAGCGTAGGTATGGAGAGGCAGGACACAGCAGAGGCAGGTACCGCTGGCCTGTGGACAGCCTCCCTGCAGCTGTACCGTGGCTACGGCGTTCAGCTCTAGAGATCTCGCTGCAGGAGCAGTGTTAACACAACCTGGCAGAAGGTTAGCTAACAGTATTCCTGCGGGGGGGAGAGGGACAGCGCGACCAGAAGGAATCATTCTGGGAGAACAGAGTAATACACACATCAGTGGTTCTTTTCTCAGGCGGAGCTTTTTTGTGCAGATGCCTGCACTGACATGAGAAGCACCACGTGCTACGTGGTACTTGACCCCACGTGATGAGATTTCTCAGCATCTACTCAAAGTATCCACCTCTTGGTGAAAGGAGAGGAGACCTCGGTGTTTGTGGGGTGTAAACTCCCAGGCTGAAGTGAGGTTACTTAGAACCATCAAATGATGGACCTAGGAACCTAGGAACACTACAAGTGAACAAAGGATTAAATGCATCCAGAGTCCTTTAAAAAAAATAATTCATAACACAGCCGGCGGCGGACTCTTGCTAAGGCAGTATAAGCAGGTAGTGGTATAACAATCTTACTGCCTAACTGTGAAAATTGTTTCCAGTAAAACTCTTGTTGACGATAGAGGGAAGTCTGCTCCGGTTGTGAAGAACAGTCAGCAAAATCCCTCTAGCATTCAGCTTCATCTGAGCACAGTGACGGATAGCTATTAAATATCCAGGGGGTTTCCAGTTAGACGCTTCCCGTATCAGTCGCTGTGCACAACAATGCATTCCTACCTTTAAGTTAAACGGATTGGCACAGCCAGACCAGTGGCGCCCAAAGGGAACCGCTGCGTAAAATGCGCGTGGCAGCAGCACGCTCGACGGCTCTCAAAGCCTGACTAGTCACTTCCCATCCTAAATGTGGTGACAGTCATGGTCTCTACTCTGAACCCCAATGCCTCAGCAGGGAGGGGGGCCACACGGGGTGCTGACAAGACTTGGTGAAAAGCAAACCTGTACCCGAATACCTCAGAGTCTTAACAAAAAAGTCATCAGGGAGAGAGAGGCAGGGGAAGAGAGGTAAGCGACCCACGTAGGACAGCGAGTTGGTGCCAGAGGAGGGAAACGCACAGACTCTAGCGAGTGGTAGTCAGCTATGCTGAGGTAGGCAAGAGCTGTTTCACCTGAAGAACAATTTAAGCCTTTAGGTTTGTAAAACCTGTTGCAGTGACTTTACAAAAATGCGCCGCAGCCTTTCCCTGTGGATCTAATGCCTTTTGCACTAGGTACGCTATCGGCAGCGCTTCCTTGGTCTGACCTGCCTTTGCACTGGGGCGATAGCAAATTACAAAACTCGAAGGAGCCAGTCAACATCTCCGCGGTTACCTGCTGTAAGGCAAGGAGACAGGTCGGCAGAGTTCACGCTTAGGGAGCGTGGGAAACTTAACAACTGCCCAGTTAGCGCTCCACAGTTAGACACCAGTAAATGCACACTACCTCTAACGTGAATGTTTACTGAGCCTCTGCTGTCTGAACGGCTTGTGTGTGAACAGCTGAGTTGCAAGCAACTTGGTTATTGAGTAGTAATCAGGGACTACAGTATTTTGCAGCAGTCGATGCTTCTGCCTTGAGCCAGCTCAACTCGTTAGAGCTGAAATTCCTCCCTAGTCTACCTTGCTTAGAGTATGTCGAGTCTGCTCTCCCCTTTTTCCTTAAAAGATGTCCCTCAGCTGCAGATGAGGGGAGGAGGGTCATCCAACCGACTGCACGCTGTTAAGATTTTTCTAGAGCAAAATCAGCTTAAACAGTTCATTATGAATTATACATCAACTTAATTGGATCATTTCCTGTAGGAAGAAAATATGCTCAGTTTATGCACTGGGTATCCAGGAAGAGAACTATTAAACATTTAAGGAGGGGGGTGGGGAGTAATGCAACAAGTTATCATTAAAAGAATTATTCTGATTAAATCAGTCATCTTCTTTAATCCCCTTGGATGGTCTAATAGTCAAGCTGCACTGGGCGCGAGGTTTAGAACTAACGTTGCGCTATGTTTTCCATGTGATTGAGACCGAGTAGGTAGTTTTGGGAATTACTGCGTGTAGTTGTTAAAAGGAATCAATGGCCCGGAATAGAATGCTTTCTGCTCTACCCTTCGCTGCTGTGCAGCCCTTAATTTGACATTCTCTGACATATTACAAACCATATCATGTTCTCCTGGAGAACAGAGAGCTTGATAAGCCAGCAACGGAACTGACATGGTTCCAGTTTGCGTGAGCACGCATGTGCCTTGTGATTGGGATTTGACTCGTCAGCTATCCCTGCGTGGCTATCCCCTCTGTTACATAAGGGATGCTGTAAAACCTGCTTAACGTGAAGCACTCGCAAGTCTAGATGAAATCTAGTGTTTCCTTAGTGATAAGTTTCTTCGACCCAGATTTTCCTTACTAATTAAAAAAAAAAAATAGCCCAAACAACTTCTTTCCTGTTATGGAAAGTAACAGTTTGTCTTGATTCTTATTTACATTACTCGCTAAGTAATGGGTTTAGGGCTGTTTTTAGTAATCTGGGGGTAAAGGTTCTGATGCTGCTAAAATACGCATCTCTCATGACCCACGGTTTTGTCATCTGCATTTGGTTTACTCAGTGACTGCAAATGAGGTACTGCTTAGGCATTGTATAATTAGAATATTCTCACTAACCTGACTCTGCGCCAGGCTTCTCTCCGATAGTTATTTTACACAAGACCATATGTCTCGGGGATTTTTGTCATTTGGAGAGGGGACAGGACAGCAACCTTCCCCCACCCCTTTCGCCCTCGCTCTTTGTCTAAGGCATTGCTGAGCAGTGTCGGGATGTCAGGTAGGAACTTGTGTAGTTCCTCTGCTGTGGCCTTGTTGGAGAAAAGCATCAGCATGGCATTTCCTACGAAAGCGTGTGTTTCATTCCAAATTATCTTGAATTGTTTCCCGTCTAGCGTTAGGTGGTCCTGTTGCCTGCCTCACTGCTTTCCACACAGATTAGCACTGGGGAAAGAAAAGGGAAATGACAGGGCTTGCTTTAACACAGAGGAGACATGTGATGTGGGAGCATAGACCTCAGATACGTTTTCCCCCAGAGATGTGGGATCACGACCCACAGATACAGTTTGGAATTTCATTTTGCGCATGGATCCCCTGTTTTGGTCTTGGTTATTTTTTAATACTCTTTATTGAATAAGTTCAGACTGCAATGACAGGGACCTCGTGGCACTGTCTGAAAGAATGGAAGATTTCAGTTTGGAAACAAGCCATTAACTTGAGTTTAAACATCAGCTGCTGTATGGAGAAACTGGCCCGTCCAGAGCCTGAGGTGTGCTGCGAAGGTGCTTCTAACTTACAGAGTATGATTAACACTGCTCAAGTGTAATTAGGGAAATCAAGGGCTCTACTTGTATTCATTTCTCTTGCAATCTACTCCAGCTCTCCATCTTTAAAGCCCAACTCTACCACAGTACAAGGGGGCACAACTCCTGTTCAGGTAAAAAAACCGCAACAACTGTCATGACACCGGCCAACATACAGCTGAAATTTTTCACGGCCCTGGTTTCACACGCCATAAGGTTCAATGAATTCGGTATGAAAAATACTGATCTACAGACAGTCAGCATTTCATTCTCTATAACAAAAATAGCAAATGAATCCATTACACCAATTAAACACTTCTGCTTTACTTTCATTTCCTTTTTACTGCCTCAGCTATAGCGGGGGGGAAAAAGTTTTCAAGTTACAGGGAAAAAAATAGAATAAAGCTTCCAGCAGTGCTGCTAAATGACTCACAGTAAAAATACAACCAGATGGGACCATGGGTTAAGCCCCGTCCTAATTCAGCCAATCAGCACAAATGAAACAAAACAATTTTAGGAACTAAACTAAGCACCTGTGTGTGCTCGGTTCTGACTCACGCTGGCCAGGCAGGCGGCTCGGCCACCCTTACTCGAAATAACCAACCCAAACAATAGCACAACGATGTTTTCATTGCGTGTTTGGAGGAGATTCACAGCTCCAAGCTGGGGGGAAGCTCGAGAAGGTTTCAACTTACCAAGAAGGGACTAACTCGAGAGCCTTGGTTCCACAGGCTCCGTCAGCTTCGTGCACCTCCGACAGACACTGCTACAGCTCTGCCCTCAAACAGAGCTGCTCCTGCCTACCCCTTAAATGGCTGCTCCTCAAGCCCCAGCCATCCAGGTGTCCGGCATTCCCTGATCAGCGTTCCTGGGAGCCAAAAGCTGTAGGCGGTCTGTCATCAGGAAACGGCCCACAGAACTGGAGTGTGGCAGCTGGAGTCAAGAGAGGCTTTGCCTAGGTGCACAGAGCCAACTGAGACTAGGAACACTAAAGGGAGTTTTGAATGCTGCTGTGTTACCAGGGCCCTCGCAGACGCTGGTTTGCGAGTTACCTGTAGCGTGTGGCATCTTCCCTTCCTGCCCCCCTTCTTTCAATACATTTTATCAAATTAAATACCTGTGTTTTGCAGTAACAGCTACACGTAAACATTATAGGTGGCTAATCTGAGCGTGTTTACCACTATATCTGGATCAAGGGTGGAACTAAAGGAGACACAGCTCTTTGGGATGCAGGTTTCACGGTTGGTTGGCATGAACGTGAGGAAAAGCACATCCTCTTTGTGTGTCACACTGTGAACATAGCTCCTCCAGTTTTAATTATGTTTGCAGCTTACCATAGTTCCTAGATCTGCTTTCCTCACGGTCAGTTACCTTTTGCTTGCTAGGTGTTGTGTTGGTAGCATCCCTAGAGAAAAGGATGAACCCCACGCTTGGAAGGGAGAGAGGAAAGAAAAGGGGGTGGAAGTCTCCCAGAAAGGCCTCAGTCTCGAGTTTGTGGTTAGACTCGCATTTAAGGGGGTTTTTTAGTGCTTTCTTGCCATCTTTCTGAATTGTGCAGCACACATTTTGCAGCGAGCGTGCACGTGACTGGCTGGCGGCGTAAGAACGAGCAGTGCTCCAGGCACAGGCTGGGCGTGCAATGAGCAGGAGCTAATAACTGCTGAAAATAAGTTTTTGCACGTGGACTGTGCGAGTCATTGCGTTGCACTGTCAGCATGTTTTACACGTGTCTTGCCGTACGTGAGTACAGAAGCTAAGGTTATTTTTTTAAAAGTGAACTTTTTCCCCTCTTTAAAACCTGGTTCTGGAAATAGCAAATTAGATGCCTTGGTTTTATTATAGTACATACGCTTTTGTTACGAAACTCCATTGCCTTCCCCTGTAGAGAGTCAAGCCAGCCTGATGTGGGATGGGTTTCCAGTGAGCAATGATGTAAACAGAGGCGCATGTTTGAAATTGAACCGCAGGGAGCAGAGGCCGCCAGAGACTCTGGAAATCTTTACTTGTTCAAAATTATTAGCCTTCCAAAGAGCCCTGTTCCTCTAGCAGTTCACGTTTATACTGATCTTTTTACTGGTAAGCAAACACCTCACACATCCATACATCATTTTCTAGTTTCAGAACAGTAGACTTAAAAATTGTTATGGTGGCTCGATAGAGTATCCAGCTGTGCTGATGACCTGCCCCAAATCCTGAACTCGGCGTACGGCTCCGGGGAGGAACAGATGCCACGCGAGTTATGATTTACGGTGCTGACTGCTGCCAAAAACTTTCAAACTGCGTACCGGGGCTAAGCAAAATCGAGTGGTACTATGAAATAAATTGACACTTAGCGTATTTTGTTAATTGTCAATGTACAGTTGGGTTGCTCACGGCTCGTTACTACCTCATTGTTCTCACAGTCTCTTGGTACACGAACTGCATTAGAGGTGTGGAAAGGGAAAGTTGTGGGTTTGGCCTGCACGTGCCGCTGTACTGCACGGTACAGCTCTGTTCCACGGGCTGTTCTGAGCACGTGGTCGTCAACAGACTTAAAACGCTGCAGGAGCCATACTGCTTCACTGTTTAAATGCCGAGAAGTTTTAAGAGGCGGTAGCAAGGGTGGAAAGGGAGTCAAAGCAGAACTGGGCCCAGCGTGTGACCAGTCAGAGAGGTACTGGAAGATGCAGAAGGCACATTTTCTATGAGAAGAAATGTTTGCATAAAGCAGGGCAAGATCCGTGACGAGGCAAAAGTTATAAAGAGAGGTGGAGTTTGCAAAGACTATAAACGCTAGGGAGCCTTATGGCATCTTGTTATTTGGCTGCCTTTTTGCAATTTATTGTAGGGACATCTGCCTTTTCTATGCTAACGTAATTATTTGCGTAGGTGTATTGTTTCTGCAGCTTAAACCTAACACAACACAACTCTGTTTTTCAATTCAGACACCTACAGGTCAGAAACTGACAATGTTTCTGTAAAACATCTCTAACAGAATTAAATGTTTTATTAATGACAAAAAAGCTAAACCACTGAGGAAGTGGGCCGTGAAATTTATGCGGGCCTTTGGAAGCCTTCTAGTGGGAAGTGCACAGCAATCCATGCCGCTTATACGGATTGATACGGATTTTAAGTACTGATTAACAATAACAAGGCTGTTCAGAAAAAAAATTTGCCAGGTGAAAAGCGGTCCAAACGGAAAAGTTGATAAAGTGGATGGACTTTCTACAACTGTTTTAGGACAAATTTGTACTTGCACGTGTGTCTGAGGAAGATTAAACTTATATTGAACACAAAACCATCTGTGGCTTGTAAGCCTCTGCGATAGCTTGAAAGGTGGAGATGGGTGACAATCGGACTACGTAGAACTTAAAGAGAAAATCTGAATGCCCATTAGCTGATACAGGAGCCAAACGGTTCCGATTGCTGCACGCTCTGCCGTTGTTAGTGAGCTGATAGAAAGCGTCTGACATTGAGAGTTGAGTACAGAGCCTCTGAGAGCTGGGTGCAGGCAAGATCCTACAAGACTGTTGTGGAAGGAAGCTTGATCTAATTTTCTGTATGGGACATGAAAGCCTTGATCCAGCAAGGGACATCTTGAACTGTAAGCCAGGATCCCATCCCACTGTACTGAACAGAATATTCCGCTTCCCGCTACACGTGCCGATAAGGACTGCGGTAGCTGGCTCACAGGCAGAATTGGGCAGTCCAGCAGCTGATTTATGAGTGACCCTTTCAGAAGAGGAAAGCTTGTTTGGCCAAATAGAATCCCAGCGTATGTCCGGGAGTTTTCATCAAGGGTGAATTGGCTTCTGAGTGCCCTTTGTGGGATATTTTTGATGCCGTTATTCTGATAACTTTTGCTCTCAGCAGTATTCTGAAGTGATTAACTTGCATTACTGAGAAATGCTATGGATCCTGTATAGCATTCATTCACGTAATAGCCATAAGACGCGATTTCACAAAGCCTGAGAGGCTCCTCTGCCTCCAGCCAGCCCTCAGAAGCTGCGCCGGGTGGCGGTGGCGTCAGCCCTGAGCACAGCCTGTGTTCGTGCCGCTTGTTACCGAGGTAGCTGTTGTAATAACTGCTCTTAGGGAACAGCGTAACAACAATTTTTTTTGATCTTCGATGCTCGGCTGCTGCAATATGGCAGCGGTGTAGCATTCTGTGGACAGAGGTGCTACACCATCGGGTTTCCTCAGCAGTCTGCTGTTGGTGAACAAGAGGAAGTTGGGGCCTGAATTTCACCTCTCATTTTCTTTAAGCACAAGAGGCTGAGTACCTTGAAGAGCAGAACTCTAGTGCCTGCTCTTTGTCCAGCATCCACACCTCCTGCCTAACGAGCGTGCCAACGGCAAGCTCACAGCTGTGACCCTCTCCCCCTTGATGAGCCCCTGCTTGGCTTCAGCTGTGGCCAGCTCCCCGTAGCACAGCCCTGTCTCAGACCTGGAGGAACCCCTCTGTAGTTCCTCCACAGTTCTCCATTTCTGAAGCTGTAAGACGCCAGGACACAGGCTGACAGGTTTCATCTCTCTTTTGCCCTTGGGTTTGCGGGGAAGTGTTTCTTTGTGGGACGGCTAGCGTGCAGGGAGGTGACTGGACGGAAAGCCTTTGCAAGCCAGGGAAAAGAGAGCCCTTTATTTGGTGTGGAGCTCTGGAAACGAAATGGGTGACATCAACTCTCCGAATCTCTCCCTGCATGCTGTTTAGCTAAGGCAATTTATAGTCTCATCTGAATTTATGTTATGCCAGCAGAGTGTTTAACTATCCTATCCAAGGATGGCCTTATATAGCGATTACTTCAACTTTTCTTGTGGGCAGTAGGCTTCTAAATAATGAATTTGCAATGTCAGATCATTCTCCTTGGTTATCCTGAACTGGGAAAGGAGGAGCTTAGTACAGATTTTTGTAGGGTTCTTTTCAATCTCGCTGACTTTGCAGCCCAGGTTTCCACAGCCAGATAGTTTAAAGTGAATTTTAAAATTGTAAAAAGGGTGAGGGAGAAGGGAGGTGATATTGTACGCCTGCTTTGGTTTGCATGTTGCCATTGTTAAATGTGCTTCTGTAACACGCAACCGAGAGCTCCCTTAAAAGCTGTTTTTGTTGAGACTGGTCAGATCCCTCCTCTTGGGCTGCAGAAGGATACTGGATTTCAGTGGTGCATGAGCCCAGTGCTTACCCCTTTCAACAGTACATCTTGGAAAGGGGAACTCGGACAAATAACACGCACCCTGGAAAATCCCCCCTCAGCTGCTGTTGAAAGGTCATTCCACAGGGGTACTAGAAAGGGTCAAACAGCAACAGCCCTGATCTAGAGATACAAAGGCATATTAAATAATGAACATGGATCATAAGGCAAAATGGGTAAGATGCCTTCACATCATTCCTCCTAAAGGAAAGGATGAGCTTTTTATTGGAATGCACTGTGCTAGCTTGGAAGGAACAGCTTGCATGGAAAGAGCCAGAAAAAAAAAAAAAAAAAAAAAAAAAAAAAAAAAGATTAAAACAGACAGAAAAGAGCATGAGCCAGAGCAAGAAGAGAGTAAAGAAAGGCCACAGGCTTCTGTACATCCCTTTAAGATGTGAATTATGTTATCCTCTCCCACATGTGGAAGAACAAGTGGGGATTGCTGTCTTGCAAAATACTTTCAGGTTGTCCATTGTGGCAGCTAAACACTGGTTACCGGATCCTTGTGAGCCAAACCATTCGAACTGGTTGTACTTGGTACAGTTAATAGGATCTGACCCTTTGCAAGAATGCTCTTGATTTTTCCTGAACTGGCGGAAGATTCAGCTCTGCATACAGTTTCAGTATCGCTTAGAAGAAAATTTGAGAAGCAGGAATGTAAAAGGTTGAGCAAGAGCTCTGTATATGCTTTTAGGGTGGATCCAGTCAATTCTTTGCAAAGTTTCTTTTATTTATGTTCGTAAGGTCACCTGATGATTGTTGTTGAAGGGAAGGATTTTCAGGGACAAGGCAGATTTCTATGGTATTCCATACTATTCTTTCTACTATTTCTATACTTTTTTTTTTTTAAAGCATGGACTATCATGAACTTTTTTGAAGGATGGAAAAGAACTAGTTCAACTTAGAAAAACAAATTTTAGTATTTTCACACAGGTTTTTCCTAATGTAAGCTTGCTTTGGGTGAAAATGACAGTCTTAGGCCACCACCCTTGGTAAGAGACTGAGGATGTCTTAATAATGCAGCTTTCTCAAGCCAGGTGGAGAAAGGCAATAACTAAAATGGTGAAAGCTTACTGTCAAAGCAGTTGTTTATTTCTAGGAACAATACTAACCCCCAGTATTTTCCTGCTTCATGTCACTAGCAGCACATCTACATGTGTAAATATCAATTCCATGCTGCCATGCAGGAAGTCAGCGTATCCTGAACTCTCTATCAAAATCTGCTTTTGTTCATTAATTGTGATCATTTCATCTAGGCCGTATTTTATCTCACTTGGGGTTGGTGTCCCCTGCCCCCCAGTTTACTCTTAAATCCAAAGCAAGTTAAGCCTCTCCAAATAGGTTCTGTTCCTATTTTATATTGCATTTAGTAATACAGCATTAGGAAAAAAAAAAAAAAAAATCACTGTCAGATACATAGCAATTACAGAAATGCTGCTTTCCAAGGAAGGACGGATTATGCGCTTCGTGTTCTCTCCCTGCCCCTCTCTGTTCATTATGTGGCCGTACTTCATCGGACAGTGGGCAAATGGGGAGGGATGGGAGTAGGAAAGTTTCTCCCTGTCTATATGGTGCTGCTCTAGAAAAAGTTAATGAATTCAGTGGGCTTTGCCAACCGCTAGATCTGTATTTCGTATTAAAGCCAATCTATAGTCTCATGAACTTAAATTGGACTATTCTTCTGACTCAGTCGCTCCAGAGTTAAAAACAGAAGAGGTTTTTACAGTGAAGGAATAAATCGCTTTATTCTTTTGGTATTTTATTTCACACGAGTACACACACACCCCCCCCCCCCCCCCAAACTGTGCAACACTTCCTCTCTCTACACTGAAATAGGAATCAAAAAGCCAAGTCCTTTTTTGGAAGCGAGATGAGATTCTCAGCTAATATAGACCGGCCAACTTGCACGGCGCTTCCAAAACTGCATTGCTTCCAAAGATCTCTATTGCTCTGTCTCATCCCAATGTATGTACCTGCAAGGTGTCTTTTTTTTTTTTTTTTTTTAAGTACTACTTGGTGTTTATAAATGGGTTTTGAAGCATTAGAAAGGTAATTTGTGCACAGCAGTTTGTGTAAGACAAGTGCTATGGAAAGCGTTAAATGATGCAGGCTACTTTTTTTCTTGGAGCTTAGCATGCTT
This sequence comes from Nycticorax nycticorax, assembly GCA_023375905.1. Classification (NCBI taxonomy): domain Eukaryota; kingdom Metazoa; phylum Chordata; class Aves; order Pelecaniformes; family Ardeidae; genus Nycticorax; species Nycticorax nycticorax. Next base: position 348,786 of record JAKFQP010000243.1, read on the forward strand.
TTTGTCATACCAGTGACAAATATGGTGATGTTTCTATTGGGCCTGAACATGTAGCAGCAGAAATCAGTAGCAAATAGAGTAGACTGCGTTAAAAAAAAAAAAAGTATTTATAGGAAGGAAAAAGGAGTTACGAATAAGACAGTTATGTTTACTGACAGTGAGGCTAGCTCAGGAGCAGGCACGATTTTGGCAGATGGAGGCCAAGAGGGGACAGTAGCAGGACTTGCTACTGTGCGCATGATGCCAAGGACCTGAACCGATTCCATGTAGCTTTATATACAAACACCTGCTAAAAACATACCACTTATGACAGGGAAAGCTTTGGAAAGACATCATGAAAGTTTACTGAGTGAGAGGAAAATTAAAAACCCTTGGGAAAACTGATCACGTGAAGGCACAAGGAAGGTAAATTGTGGATTGCTTGTATGCGTTTACAAGCTTCAAGAGACTCCTTCTCCCTGAGTTAGCAGAAATCCTGTTACCTGCTTTGAGAGGGGGATTAACCTTTCAGTAGCAGGTATCGCATCTCCTTCCTGGAGGAGAACAACAAGTAAGTGACTGGGCCCTGCTGTGGCACTGAGATCCTAGCAGTGGGAGCAGAGTATGGTCTCACAGATTCCAGCAACAGTTGTAGTCAGACAAGCTTGACCCATTCCTTCCGAGATGCACTGTTTCCGAATGGAAAAATCAAGTCATCTGCAGTAATCAACACCTGGGTGCTATTTATGCCTTTCCTTAAGTTATCACAGATAACTTGGTCTCTTGATATATTTGTAGGTAGTGATATGTGACTTGACTGAAACTACAGGTAGTGTCTGAGACCTCTACAAGTACAAATCAGTCAAAGGTGTCTAATTCCTCCTTTCTCTTACATTCTGTCCCTTACATTTCTAAGTCACCTGTAGGAGTATTGTTTTGTCCCAGCCTTTTGGAAGAATATTCCCTGACCAGTTGGCGAATTAAAGCATGCTGACTGGTATAGCAGTGAAAAAAACCCATTTGAGAGAAGGCAGCGCAGTCCATAACACTGTGCGTTCTTGCTCTGCTTTACGTAGGGCAGGATGCCAGCGCTTGGAATAACGTGCACTTGGGTTGACCCACAGATTGTTGGAGAACTGCTTTTGACTGGATTAGGTTTTGGATCAGGCTCCTTGTGACTAATTTTTGGCTTAAATGTTAGAAAATGGAAAAAGAGGTTAGTGATCTGGACAGATTATTTAAAGACCGAAGTCAGACATCATTATGTTTTGAAGACTGTCCTGGATTTAAGAAACTAATCCAAGTCTTATGAACCCGTAGGAGACTTGACCGTGCGGGCTTGCAGAAGTTCTATATGGTCAAGGCAATGTCCTACAAAGTCAGACTTATGCAAATGAAGCCTGTAGCTGTGCATGTCTAACTTCTAGGGACAAGCATTTATTTTAAAATAATATTTCTCACTGAAATAGCACTCTGAAACCTACTTATGACTCGTTTCCTCCTTTGTAATAGATTTTGGAGAAGTCATGCACTGAGATTTTATATCTGGAGCCATCCAGTGTCTGTGTGGGAGGTGAGTTTTTATAATTTTAAAAAGATATTCAATTGCTAGAGCACGGTGATTTCCCTGTTTTACCTGAAGGAAAACCCCATGGGTCTCTAGAATGAAACATCTCTATCTCTGGAAATCCTCAAGGAGTTTAAGAAAGATCTGATCCTTCTCTGTTGACTCATTTTTCTCCTCAGAGGAGCTGTCTTCCAAGGCCTACTTTCATAATTTAGGCAATGCACGTGTAAGTTTGAGACTCATTTCTCTGCCTCTTGCGCCTTTAGTCGTGCTCCGCTCCTGCCCTCAGGTTCAAAGCCATGATAATTACTCAGTGACACTCCCATTACTGTTTTAACTATGGTTACAAAGTTAAGCTCTGGGAATCCTCATAACATGTGAATTCATACAAATTCACAACAGTGTTTCTAGTGCCCTGCCCCAAATCTGTGGAGTTTAAGCAGTAAAGCACTTGACTGCATTTTTGTGCAGCAAGCGGTAAAACATTTAAGTAAAAGAGTTGCACAAAATTTGAAGGGCTTGCCTTCTTTCTGGATTTCACAATTCACACTTAGTTGGAGACCAATCAAAGTAAGGTAGTTGCAAAATCTCCTTGTTTTGATGTTTTCGTAAAAACGTGGATCATCTCAATGAAATCAGTGGCCTTTGTAGACAAACCGTTTTCATTCCCACTATGCAGAATTCACAAATAGCACGGCCCTTACACAACTGCCAGAGAAACAGTAGTAAGGAGAAAAGTTTTCTTCAACTGACACTTGGAGTGTGTCTGATCCAGGTTTGGGGAGTCTTCTTGTCGTGGAACCCAGATTTTTCATTTATTAGAGTATTCATTGAGAAACTGTTTCTTACTGTGCAGCTGAGCTCCAGATGCTATGACAGTCAGAATCAACTTCCATTTTAATAGGGCTGCCTCAGTGATAAAGATTTGGGAACAAATCTTAATTTTTCCTGTAGCGACCTAACCAAAGAAAGTAGTACTGGGAGTCAATTAAAAAGGAGACCTGAGTAAGTTTGAAGCGTTCCTATGTTGTGCTTCCTTTATTGCAGGCTGTATTGAAATTCTCCTTGTCTAACTTACTGCAGTGCACTGAAGATTGGTAATTTTGGGTTTTTGCTTTTCTCTCCAGAGGAGTTCCAAGTTGTTCTTAGAGGAAGTGGCTTAACCCTTGGTGGGAGAACCGATGGTATTACTTGTACCTATCAAGTGAATGGAACTACAATTCGTAAGTATTGTAGTCTGAAATGATCTGCCTTTATGTTTCCTAATAAGTTATTTATTTTGCTTCTCGTTACCTCATTTAATTAAAATCAAAAGAGAAAAAAATATCAAAGAGGAAGAAAACAGGAAAGCTCTGAGGATTAGTAAGAGGATGCACATTATTTCACATCTTGCTCAGTGGTTGGAATTTGCTACCAATTGCCTTTAGCTATAAACTGAGTGGTGTTTGGCAGCCCAGCTAGCTGTGTCAATTAACGTGGTGATAACCGCCTGGCTCCCGATGTTCAAATAAGCAGATGTTGGCAGATATTAAAAAAAATGACCACAGGATGTACCAACCAAGCGCCCCTTCTTGTAAGAAGACCCAAGCCAAGACATAGGCTCTCATCATGATTCCTAAAGGCACTGTTTTCCAAGGTGCACTTACCTCGTCATCTTGGAGCATCTCTGCCCATTCCCTCTGGTGTACCAGACGTATAGCCCTTGTGCTGTTCATTTCAAGGCCTTGGCAGGGCCTGGGTGCCCCCCTGGGACATGGCATCAGTCCTCTTCCTGGAGCTCCTGCAGCAGCATAGAATAAGGCCTGGTCAGAACAGTTGTAGTATTTGGTCCCTGTATTTTGACAGGGTTCATCAGCTCAGTGTCCCAAGCAGCACTCTCCTCCATGAGCGGGTCTCACTGCAGCCAGATCCCTAGCTGGACTCTCATTTCCTGGTCTGCGGAAAGGAATTCTGTTTCAGACAGAGCGACCGTGGCATCTTTTACAGGCACTTTCCCTGGAGCTTTACCTGGGTGATTTTTTTTTTTTGGAGGTGTGCAGATGGGTGGGGCTTTTTTTAAATTATTATTAGTACTCACCACTGGCCAGATTAACATTACAGTCCTTAGTTATTCCTTTATCGAAGTACAAGTGTCAGTGGGGACATTTTTCTGAGCGGAATGCTGCAGAAGTTAGAAAAGCTCTACAGGTAATTGAGAGGTAGTGCAGACTATTTTCTTCTTTCTATCTGATAAAGTAAGCATGCTCATGGAGAATTTAATTTTCAACAAAATATTCAGGACTTGGTCTTCTCTTGCTCAGTGCATTGACTTAGAGCAGGGCAGATGAAAAATCATGCCAGAAATTGGGTTAGTGTCCTTGCGCTGCTCTGTTCCCTGAACTGGTACAAGGATGGTGAAGAAAATGCCATTAATGGAAACCTCTGCCATTTTTTTAATCCAAAAACTAAAGCGGACGGCTAGTGGAAGTACATCCAACTTCTTGCTCTAAGCGGTACCCCCTAGAAGCTAGCCAGACTGGAAAATGACCAAAAATGGACCTGTAGAAAAAAAACAAGTCATTTTTTCCCTACTTACTGTCTGATTTGTACATTAGCCTGTCAAATTCCTACCCAGTTGAACATGTGTTTCCAGTACATTTTCTTCCTTACTCTGGATATCATATGTACTTGAATGGGCTGCCAATCTCTCCTGGCTGTTACATATCTAAAATAATTTGGAAGAACAACAGAATAGCACAGTAGTTCTGGATAAAGGCAACGTGTGTAAATAAATTCTGCTCATATAAATTTCCCTTCAGTTTCAATTGAAATTGTCATCTTTATTTCCCATGTTAAACTATAGCTTGTTGATTTAAACTTGCGGCATAACTTGCTTCACAGAGCTAGAATTTGGAGCGTGGCAAAACTACTGCTGCAGTTGTGCATTTATTATCACCATGTACCTTTCTTACTTGGAGATGTGGGTAAACAGATTAGTTTAGTTCCAGGTGAACACAACTCATTTCACACTATCTAGGGTGAATCCTTGAGGCATCAGTTACATGACCTGCAGTTAACTAGAACTTAAATTTCAATTTAAGCTGCTGGTGTGCAAGTCATCAGGACTCCTCCGTTCTGTTCTTGCTTTGCTCCCAACTTCTTGTTTACCATGAGCAGTCACTTCTCTACATCCCAGTCTATTTGGGAAATTAAAATGATAGCTAATACCTCCTTCACTTGAGTGTTTTGAGGCTTGCATCAATACCGTTATGTTTCTAGTGGCATTCGTACCATTCAGGATCTCCTGATGGAGTGCTCTAAGGTAACTGGTGGAGATAAGGACCTATAGAATACAAGCGTTAAGGAGGCAGTTAGCCATTTTCCATAAGCATCACAAAAGTAAACCTCCTCTGCCCTGCCGGTGGGTGCTATTATCGTACTGAAAGTTTTGGCATTATTTAGTAGCAGTGCTAACAGCATAAACCAAACCCCCTTACTGTACTTAATGACTGGCAGGTTGCAGTGCTGTTCGAATTCGGGGATGGGCTGGGCCATGCTGCCAACAACAGCCCTTATGAACTTGGGTTTTCATGCGCCCCACGCTACAAGCGGGGGATGAACCTGCTGTGGAGAGCATCCAGAGGAAGGTGGCAAGGATGGGCAGAAGTCCAGAACACAAGCTTCAAGGCAGGACAGAAAAGTTCAGTTTGTTACATCTCAGGAAATGAGGAACGGCCAAAGTAATTTTTAAGTATGGGCTGCTGCAGGGCTGAAAAGAATAAGCTGGGCTCTCCCAATCCACTGAGAGCCAGAGGCAACAGGCTTTAAATTCTGCAGCAGGTCTAGGTGAGATATTAGGAGAATAGTTATCACTGTACACATTGCTCAGACCTGGACTAAGTTACCTAGAAAGCCTTTTAACAGCTTAGATCAATGTCACTGAAGAATGTCTGAATCGTGTTGCTTTCTTTAAATGACCTTTTGAAATGTTTTCTGACTGTGGTTTCTCCGATTCTCTGATTGTTCAGTCTTTTATAGCTGTACGGCGTGTGCATGTCTGCTTTGCCATGGTAGAAATAACTATACTTGGACAGGGTGAAGTCCCCAAATACTTGCTAGCATCTGATGTGAGAATTCCCGACTAGATCTCTGGGCTGCTTTTTTTTTTCTCTTGGCTTCAGGAAAGGCACACAAAGGGAGGGGAATGGCATAGTGATGTATTTATTATACATTGCAGCGTAAAAACACAATCTGCTGTATGGGGTCTTGCCAGAGGCCTGCTAAAACCTGCCCAGGTTCTCATCTTCAGCAACGGACAACAGCAAATGTGTAGGGAGTAGTACAGAAAGGAAACAGGGCAACTGAGTTTGATCCTTCCCCCGATACACAAGCTCATTCTCTACAGCTCTGTGCTGGGCTCCAAGGACTTTTGTCTCAGAGGAAACCTAAAAGAGAACAGTGGAGCTAGGATGGACAAGGTAGGAAGGGCGCTTCGAGCAAAAGGAGTGAAATAGTCCCAAGGAAAGGAACATTGTTCCTATGTCATTGCTTTCTCCTCTATGAAAAACTGGCAGTCTCTCGGCAGAACCCTCACCCTTTGAGGGCGTAACGGAGGGTACTTGCATGAGGCTGTACTTTAATGTTTGAGTTCCCCTTACGGATAGCCTGGGCTCTGCTTTGAGACCAGCCTCAGAGCAAACAGTGATTTTGTCAGTTCTCCTGGTTTTAAAAGATGCATTTGGCATGTTTCTCTTTTTGCATTTATAAAGAAGCATTACCAAATGCTAGAGAGGAAACCTGCCAAATGTAGCTGTGGGATAGAAAAATAATCTATGAAACATACCATTAAGACAAAAACATATGGCAATGTGCTAATCCCTCTTCCCCACTTCACAACTAGCCCCAAATCTAGGCCAAGCAGTCAGTGCAGATTATAGCACACAAGAAAAGCTCACTTAGGCTAACAGCTCCTCCTTCAGCTGCCCCCGAACTACTTGCATCTCTGCCTGTTCCTTAAATGCAGGACAGAGTCATCTCCAAGTTTACCTGGCAGATCATTTATCTGCTCTCATCCCTAAATTAGGGAATAGCCCATGCTTGCAGAAGCAGCTCCGGTACAGACATTAACTGTCCTACCGTGGGGAAGTTGGCGAAGACGGTTCTGCAGACCTAAGCAGAATTTTTCCCAGCTTCCTGAACACATGAGGTAAAAGAACTTCCCTCCTCTCCTTTCCACGACTGCAGAGAAGGAGCACTTTCCTGGCCACGGTGCTCTACAAGTAGATGCTTTAGAATTTTAAGACATTTGCAAAAGCTAGCGACTCAAAAGCGTGGGATTGGAGAAACAGACACTCCCATCACAACTGATAGAATAGTCCTTGAACGCAATGCATGGACTTGGAGCTAATTAGAAACAAACCTTCATCTTCCAAACATTAGGAAACCCCTACCCACGTTCTCGCTCTTACCAGAAGCGGTCTTGATTCTAGGAAATTATCTGTCTGGAAGAGTATGAGCCGATTTGAGTAAAATTAAGTAAACGCGGCTCACGCTCACATTTAAAGCCAACTCTGGGTTGTCACGTTCAAGGTGCAGCTTTAAAGCAGCAGCTTTATTCCCTAACTTGGGCCTGCCTTGCTTGCAAGTTCCAGACATGACCAAACCAGTACCCAGCATACTGTGAGAAGGGAAGGACTCGATAGCACCTTCACACATCAGCTTATCTTTTAAGCGGCACAGTATATTGAGTTCGTGTGATTTGTTTTTTCAGATGAAAGACCAAAAACGGTGGAATCTGATTTCTTGCTCTGCCCTGCACCAATCCTATACAAAAGCGGCCAGTAAGTACTTGTGTCATCCTGTGTTTTGCTCGAATTGGACCCGTTATTGCTGATGTTAATCATGAGCAGTTTTGGCTAGAGGCAGTCTTTTGTTGTTTTTATGGGGGGTGGTTTGTTGTTGCATTTTTTTTATCCAGTCTTGTGTTATTTCCCTGGTGTATTTGCCAGCTTTGGAATGGGCTTTAAATAGTCATCTGTGACCAAACCAATTTGGACAGTGCCTTAAAAATGAATATTCAGCCAGTTTATTAAACACTGAAAAGGTCTGGCTTGTCATAAGTTTTATGCAGATTAGCTGTTTTAACAGGGCATAATATGCTCTCTTCTGGATAATCTTTAGGCTCATTGTTAAATAGATTACATTATCACTGACACTTACAAGCTATTATTAAAATCATGTGTCAAGATGCGTACCACTGCTCAACATGCAATGATAAAACGAGGCACTAATTTAACAACGGCAGCAGTCTCCCAACAGCGCTGTGGCTAAACTGCAGTTCTAGCCTTATTCCAAGTGTCACTGGCCATGGCCGCGCATTACTTCTGGCCCTTTGAGAACTAATCCTTCCCCCCTCCTCTCCAATTCATACGTGCCCCTAGGCTTTTAAGATCACTTCAACTTCACTGTTCACGTTTGTGAAATTCTAAGCTAATCACAAGTCAGAAAACCGCATGTCAGATCTCAGGCCTGTAGGAGGGCGAAGGCTTTCAGGCTGCTGACTTTCACCCTGTTTTGCAAGTAGTTCTTCTCAGCTACTTGGGATGAGGTTAATATTAATCCAGTAGGAAGCTCAGCAGTTTGTTACAGCTGCTCATTATCATTTTTCTGTGGCGTTTTTTAGCAGTTTAGGAACAAAGCATATTGCGTAGATGATTTTTAGTAGTTGGTTTTCTGAGTTAAGCAACAATCAGCTGCCTCAGTTGTGCTCTAAGACCAATAGCGAAACCACAAATACACATCTGTTTTGTGCATTAAATGGCAACCAGGAGGAGAAAACTTGGAAAGCGGTACAAGAAAAAAAAACTTGAGCGATTAACCCCAGCGGAATAGAGTGGGGTGAGTGACTGCAGAGGAGCTGCGTCGTAGCCTCTGTGCAGCAGCCAAAGCCCCGCTCTGGGGAGCAAGCGCTAGTTTATGGCAATGCAGGGAAAACAAGCACGGAGGAGAGTTACACGGAGAGCAGAGGACAGGGATGAGTTTTTAATGCCGTTACATTTTCCTGATACTCAAGTTGCCTTTTATATTACTACGCAAAATGTTGATCTTGCCCTACGTGCAGCTTGTTAGAGCTGTCTGCCTTGCTACTAACCAGTGCAGCTGCGCCCTTGTTGGTTGAGCATGGCTGCCTGTGGTGGTGTGCCAATGGTACAGCAAAACAGCTGGAACAAACTGCTGTCATAGCTGAAACAAATCAGCACCACGTGCAGCTCAAAGAGAACTCCTTTTGTCACCGGGCCCATCTAAGTCAGTTTAAGAGCCCTCCTCTCCACGCCAAGTATTTCAGCAGAGTTACCTTAGAACAGCAGAACAGCAGCAAATTAAGCCCCTGGTATTAAGCACCCTAAGACCTGAAGCTGCAAATGCTTTTCCACATACCCTTAGTCTGAGAGTACATAAACAGGCTATCCTGCCAGATGAATGTGAAATGCATGGAGTTCTTCTATAAATTAAAGCACAGTGCAAGTTCTTTGAACATGCTACATTTTTTCTTATTCTGTGAAGAGCTCGTCTGGCCTGTGAGGCATTATTGCAATAGACAGCTCACCATATTGTGACTGCAGTGTAGATCAAGCGCCTAATTATGGCACACTTCTTAGCAGTGTTTGTAAGAAAGAATACATGAACACCACACATGAAGTTGTGCAGATTCACAGAAAATCTTTTTTTCTAAAGTTACTATGCAAAAGAGACTTCCATAACCCGATACCAACATAGTTACGGCTTTGGCCCAGAGATGAACAGTTTGCTATGCAGAAGACTGACAGCTATGAAAGATACATACATACTTGAACTCTTGACTTTGCGTTGGCACAGCTCAGACTATTGCTGGATAACTCCCAGTAATTCCTCGTGTAGTGGAGCTAATATTAGTTCCTAATGTAGCAACAACCGGTCTGTTCTTTTGTAGTGCTCTTTTTAGTGGAATTAAGAGCAACAGAAAGTTAGCTTTGCGACTTTTAAACCTGCAGCTTTGTGTTTGGGTTAATGGTAAAGATTCACTTAACAGGTTTAGTTATATTGCTCTAATCGGAGATATTTCTTGTTGACTGGTGAATTTGCAGTTTTCGCACACAGAACAATAGAAGCCCATGTGGAATAGATAAAATGGCAAAGTACCCGAGATGTTGGGTCGGTGAACCCCTGGTCTGCATTTATGCCGTAGTGGCTTTCTACTTTGTTTCCAGCTGCTGGCTGCATTTAGTTAGGAGCCTCCAAAATGCCAGCTGTAGATTTAACCAAGCATTGTTTTCAAAGCCTGTTTTTTCAGTTCCGTGCAGCAGATAGATGTGGTATCCTTAGGTTATGTGACAACGTGTGTGTGCTGCTTGTGCTGTTTAAATTACCTTCCTGTCCTGCCACCTCTGAAGTGCAAAATTTAATAGACCCCCAATTAGCTAACAGATGACCATCACTTGGGATTTCTACACGAGCAAACAATGCATTATAAAAACAACCTAAAAGAATACTGAAATAATCCAGAGAGGAAAAGTATCAGGTATACACTCAGCAGGAAGAAGATGAGGAGACAAACCCAGGTTGAGTTGCTTAGCTTCGTGACCTTTGACAGATCACGTAATATACCATGAGGGCAAGCGTAATGTTACAGCTAAGCTGGTTTACTAAAAAGGACTCCGATTCTGCTGCAACTACCATTTGAAGCCTTATATTTTTAGGGTCTTGCAGAGTATTTGAAAAAATCAGTTGCCCTTTTTAGTTCAGGCCTGAGTTAGCTGTTCTGCCACAGCTCGAGGGAATCAAACTGAATCGGGGATTTCTTGGACCTCTACATTACTCTAGATGTTTCTGCAGTCATGCTCTGGAAAGTAAACAGAGCCCTTGTCTCTTTGGAAGACTGGTGTATTTTTTGAAGTCTACATTCTTGCACTACCCTCACTTTTGTGCTCTTCATTTGGTCTAATTTCTTTGACTATACATTCAGAAAATGTATCTGTAGGCTTGACTTCACCAACAGATGGCTTCTGTTCCTCTAAGCCAGTGGCAAAATACCCTCTGCCTTCAACAGAAAGGCTACCAGAACAATATACATGTCTTTTACTTCCTGAATGGTTACAAGTTCTCTTTAATTTGATAAGTGCATGTCATTAATAAAAGTTTAAACTAGCACAACAGTACAATACTACACCAAAATGTTTGTAGTGAATATTTATATGTCTACTACTTAACTGCCTCAGTTTGTGTGAACTCTAGTTTGTCATAGGAGTATTGCAGTAAGAGATTCTGGATTTGCTGTTGCTGACTGAAAAAATCCAGTTTTGTCTTGTGCAGGTAGTCATCCAAGAAAGCCAGACAGGCTAGGTCTAGGCTAGGTGGTCAGTTACTCAAAATGAACCAACAGGCTGAGAAATTGTCATTGTTCTTAAAATAACTCGGGGAACTACGGAAATTTATTTTTTAATGCAGCTGCAGTGTTGCTGGCCAGCTTCCAGCTTTATGCATCCTGCGCTTGAATTCATACAGTGTTTGCTCCAAGATGAGCTCATAAAACGAAACGAGCACTTAGCCCTCAGTCCAGCAAGATATAAGAGTGTCTCACAACACATTGACTAAGTCTATCTGAGCACATGTACAAGGAGTTGGTTATGTGTTTCAAAACACCAACAGAAGGGCAAACGCCCATTTAAGTGGGACCACTGCTTTCATTTAACCATCTCATGGCTTCCCCCTCTCAGGTGAGTGACATTTTGCCAACCTCGCAGCGAATGGAGCTTGACTCCACCTATCTGAGGGGTGGACAGAAGCAGGCAGTATCTTCCTCCTTGGGCTTGTAAGCTTAAGGAATAACAAAGCCAAAAAGGACAAATCCAAACGTAAACACCAGGGCATGTAAAACCTTGATCACTGTTACCTTGAGTTTACGATCAGATCGCGTGCAGAGATCGTACTGTCTGTACCACTCCTCTTCATGACCTTATTTGCCCTCTATTCAAATCATGTTAGCTTCAGCTTGCCTATATCCCTTCCTGTATCCTGTCCAACACAAACAGCTGGTGGCACTTAAAGAACAAAGATTAAATAGGAATTATTTTTTGTGGGGGAGGAAGGAAAATTACTACACCTGTATTCCCAAATTCTTAGTTGCCTCCAGTTTCAAAGTAGCTGACTTAAGCTTCTTCTCCAGCGTGCAGTCCACGTGAAACAAAGCACACAGCAACGCATGATGTAAGCTGTTAGCCATCATCAGATTTATTTTTTTTTAATGTATTGCTGATAGCAAGAGCTCTCGGCAACAGCCCTAGTTCACAAGCTAAGCAGTAACTTTCAGTGGGCTTCCTATCCAGACATTCCAATAAGGAATTACTGAAGGAAACATGAACCCTATTGAGCAAGTCTCAGAGTCTGACATAATTGGAGAACCAATAGCTCAGACTTACAGCTCTAAGGAAAAGTGAGAACTTTTGTCCTAGAAAGAAATCATAGCGGGAAATGATCTCTAGGATTAAGCACTTCATTTTATGCTTCCGAGCTGCAAATGCTACCTTGAGACTTGCTTTTATTTGGCTGTTAGCCACATTTCTCGCAGGAGTAGCCTGGGTCATTTGCATCTTGGTTCTTCCTGCTGACAACAGCCCCCTTGCTTGTTCTGCGCTCACATGTGCCTAGGACAGCAGCTCAGAGGGACTTGAGACACATGAGCAGCCTTGTACTCTTTCTGCACTGTCACTTCTCAGGTCTTTAGATGTTAATATTGTTTCCAGTTTATGGAAGATTTCCTTGTGATCCTGTCTTTACAACATTGTTCCTCAGCCTTTTGGAATAAGAAGATGAGGGAAGATAGAAGTAACCATCTCCTCGTTTTATGTAGCACCTTCAGCCTTGAAGTAACCTATTTCAGGAACTAACTTAACCACCTATTGTATCCACGTGTCTTCCTCTTGAGAAGTTTCTCAGCTTCTCTACATATAACAACAAAACTTTTTTTTTGTGGGGTGGGGGTGGGTGTTTTTCCAACAGCAGGAAGACAGACTTGAAAGTTTTAGTAATGCTATCTGGCTGTTGAGATGTTTGGCAGTTTGCTTTACCTGCTCTGTCTGCTTCTGTTCGAGCTAGTGCTAAAACAAGCTCCATTTCTTTTCTATACTCTCTTTTTGTAGCCTATATAGCCTGAATGCAGGCAACAGTTTCTTACCTCCGGCCAAAGCTTTGGTAGTAGGATCTTTATCTGTGACATACGGATTTAGGGCAGAACTGGCTGCTCCACTTCTCGCTGCGGATCACTTGCAGGGCTGAGGACAATGGGAATTAACCACAAGCTCCCAGTTAAGCATGGCTTTGAGAGCATCTCTCAGTAGGGGCTTAAGGGAAGCCAAGGTTTGTCTTCCGAAGAGCTTGTAGCTCTGTGCGGTTGGACAAGCGGGCTTGTGAATCCAGTGCCTTTCTTCCTGTGGGTTTCTGACTAATTACTGTAAAAACAGTTTACGGGAAAACAGTCCTGTGGCAGCCTGTTTGGAACTTAGTCGTTGCAGCTTACAGGATGCACCAAGAGGTTCCTGCTCACTACTGTAGGGGCCTTGAACATGCTTTACAGCAGCTACACAGGCAAAAACTAAAGCTAGCTGAGCTCCGTGCTTCATATTTAATACTAGGTGCTTTGAGTGAAAGACATTTCCGTGACAGCAGAACTTTGGTGCTTGGAGTTGTGCTTTCCAGTTTCTAAGTGTCATTTTTATTAACACCAGCAACAGATTTAAGAGGAAGAACACGCACACGTGAAAGCAAACAGACACAGTGAAGATAAATGGATTGTGGCTCCATCCTGCAAATTATCTCATTTTGTTTCTGGACAGCTGCTCTCATTCAAGAGCAGCTGAAAGGTGTTCCACAAAATGGTTGTCATGGCAGGCTTCTAACAAAGGCTCCTAACTCTCCCCCCCTCCTCCCTATCCCCACTGTCCAAAAGACAGAGCATGTTACGCCTTTATTCCACCCTGTGCTGCTTGTGACATGAACCTGGGAGCCAGAAACTTGAAAATCACTTTTAAATTTCATTTCTTGGGGGAACAAGAGCACGTTACAGTGGCCAGCAGCATTTCCGAGTTCATTATGCAGGCAGAATGCCACGCAAGCGCCTGCATCTTCAGGGACATGTACAATACAGGCAGCAGCAGTGAAGCCATCCTTTTCCAAGTTTGACTTGACTATACTAAGAAACAACTTTTTCCACTGTTAATTCCCTTTTCTCCAACACCTGTAGGTCCTAAAACAAGCTCTCCTGCCTCCTCCCATGTGCTGGTATACCTGCAGTGTTGAGAAGTACACAGTTAGGGAATGACCCAGAGCACTGCAGTTTTCATTGGTACACAGCCATCACATTTCATGGATCTGTTGTTACTGCAGCTCCTTTAGGGGATCTTTACTACTTCCCTCCTTTTTCCTGTGCTTGGTAATGGCTCTAAAGAAGTAAAAGCAGTGTTGAGGAAGTGATGCTTTGTAAGGTGACTGGTGTTTAATATGTTTGCCTAATTAACTTCTAGCTCATAACTCTAACCCATTAAGTAGCTAGTTAGTACATGTTTCGAATAAACACATCTGGTCCTGCGATGAGTGAAGGTTGTGCCTGTGTGTGGGTGACAGATGTGATGTGGTTTCCCCAGTGTTCCCTTCTCAATAATTAACAGCACACTGGTGAAGTAGCCTTAGACAGCCAGCCTCCAAGCCAGCTGTAGGGTCTCAGGGCTCTGTCTGTGGACATGTGCCTCATCTCCCTCATCTGCTCCAGCTAGTCCATGCCCTCTCCTCTGGTATTTCAACAGCTACATGCAGCTCTAAGAAATACCCTTCTATGTAACTTTGGACTCTTGGCTTCTGGTCTGAAAGGCAGCAAGAGAAGGAGGATGCGTTAGGCCGCCGAAGGGGCACATAGTTTCGAATTGACAAGCCTTGCAGATTGGTCTCTCTTACCGAATGAAGGGCATTAGAACTAGCCCTGCCCTGCTGTTTCATTACTTGGAGCTGATGGGCTAGCTTTGGAAACAACCTTGTTTTGAAGGAAACCTCATCCTGTGGTCCTCTACTCCATGTGGTCAATAGCTTCCTGGGCTGCCACAGCTGGTAGCTCTTACCCATCTCAGAAGTGAGAAAGGCCAAGGTTAGGTACTTGGAGAAGAGACCATGCCTTCCAACTCAGCTGTCACTTGTTTTTTTAGATTTTGGCTTTCTGTGGTGGAGCTGTTTCAAGTTATTTTTTTTTCCAGATTGAGCAAGGAATTATGTCAATAAATTAAATCAACAGCAGGATATTTTGCAAGAGGCTAATCTGAACAAAAAAATATTTCTTAGAAAACGAGACTTGAGTTCTTGCTGAGTAAAAGGCAAGGTAAGATTTATCCCTACTTCTGAGGGCCCGTGAGCCCTGATCATCTGAGCCTGCACCATAACGCTTAACATGCAGCTGTCATGAGCTGCAGTGGTACAGGCTCAGTCTCTGACCTTGGTTTTGTAAGGCATCAACAATAGCACAGCTGCCCCTGCATAGCTGAGATCTCAAACCTGCAATTTGGCAAGAGGAACCCAACAAATTGGATAAATATACATAAACACATTGTGAAGGAAAGGAAAACAGAACAGAATGAACCAGAGCATCATCCTACAACTTGTTTGATAGGGATGATTTAAGTAGGCATATGGTATAGTTAAATGTGCTTTCAAAAACATTGGCCCGATTCTTCAAGCAAATATGAAGTAAATATCTAAATAGAAAGCGAGCTGATACAGTACCATTAGTTCTCTCAAAGGAGGCATACGAACGCCTTTAGAAATGTGTGCAAGTGGGGGCTGGGCGCTATGAGCAGCAGATTTACGTTCCCACACAAAAAGCGCCATTAACTTATTGTTAAGATTACACAGTTGTACCTCCTCCTAACACTGCAAGCATTAAAAAAGCAGGCAATAAGCTCATCCTGAGACTTAACCCAGCACCAATTTTCACCTCTTAGTAGCTCGAGTGTTGGCATAAGAGCCCGCCACAACCACCGTAATGCCTCTCACACAGCTTCCCTCCAACACTCACACTGCCTACAGCGCGCACACGTAACAGCCCAAAATCAGTGCTGTGCTCATCCTACATCGCCACCTTTCCATGCCGCGTCATTTAGTCACTCAGTAACAATTGCAAGTTAAAATTAGCCTTTGTCTTCCTGCATTCTTTTCACCAGATGGAAGAAAATACCAAGTAGATAAGCTAAGAAATTCAGAATGTGTTGTTACCAAGTCAGTCTAAACTTACATTGAAATGCTGCTCTTCACAAGTCACACCAGGTACATCCACCACCTGAGCAGCCTGCAAATACTCGTGTACACAAACCCGTGCTGTTTCCAGAGCCCGCAGATAAACGATTGAGATAACTGTTAATTCAGACAAGCCCGCAACTTCATCGAGTTCCACAATTGGAGTAGAGCATTCGCTTGTCTGCCTTAAGGAGCACTGAGCCAAATTCCACCTAACTTAATGGAGTTCTCTTGTGACATGGAAGCGAGTAGCTGAAAGCCTGATGAAGGAGCTAATTACTCTTGTTTGCTATGGCTGGAATTACTGCTACTCTATTTTATCACTTTCTCCTCCCAAGAAAGGTAAACTTTTGGGAACACATTGCAAGCACAGAGAAGTGGCGCAGCAGGGAGGCTGTATGCAAGCTGCAAATTTGGCTTGTGTATCCTCCAGAGTCCTTTAAGGAAGGATTATTATTCCATGGCGTGTGTTGAGAATTTTCTCTTCTCTTTCTAAGAACTTACATTTACCTTCTTTTTGTGGTATAGTTAACAAAATAGTCTTATCACCACCTTTGTGACAATTAAAGCAAGATATTAATTTGGCCACAGAACTAAATTACTCGTTAGCCTAAGGGGCAATGCCTGTGACGAGTACTCAGCTATTTGAAAGCTAAGCAACTTATTTGAATGTTCAAGTGGGGGTTTAAGGACCCATTTTCAAAGTATCGCCCTCAGTCTATAAACTACATGGTGACTCCATATTGTTTGGAGAACACCTTGCCCAGGGAGAAGGGGGCAATTAACATTCAATAGGCTTTCTCAGTTAGAGGCAGCTCATGGACTCAGATGCTATCCATTCCAGGTAACACCAGCCAGCACTATAAAAAGGCAAAAGCACAATAAGCCCACAGGACTAGTTACCTCTCTGGAACCAGCTGCAGAGCTGTACCTTAGGAGGTGCTCGATGAAGGAGAACAGGCAGCCCGCTGTTGCAAAAGGAGGTACCAGCCTTTGGGACAAACGGTGGCCGCCTTTGGCTCCTGGGCATTCCAAAAGCCTGCGTGCGGGAGCTGAGCCATTCTCTAACTCAGGAGGCGAGACAACAGACAGCAGTAGTAGAAAAAGGAAGCAAGGAATGCTTGCCCCCTTTTAACTTCCTGCTGCCCTGTCAGCCATGTGAGCTCGTTGTGCTCACTAATTGGGAGGATGCCATCTCCAAATTGGGGTGTTGTCACCTGCTGTTCTCATTCCAGAGCCTGTGTGCTCAGGTGACTGCAATACTTCTCCCTCATAGATGTACTGGGGGCTAATTAGGCCCATGGATTTGATATTAGCGTTGTCCTTCAAGGTCAACAACTGTTTCTCCCCAGCAACAGTGGGTAAAGAGAGTCCACATCAATCAGATCCTCTTCCACCTGGACTAAACTTAAGATTTTAATTTTTTTTCTCTACACAAGCATTTTGTTCCAACAAAAATAAAACAAGAGTATAGTTACCAATCACTGGTTCCTGCCACGGTGCACTCTCCCCCCTCCAAAATAGCTAGAGAAATAAACTCAGGTAGGGGGACACCAGAAATATGGCTGGATTAGGCTTAACGTCTGTTATAAATATTAACTTCCGAAAATACTTTAGAAATACATTTTGTTTGACACAATTAGACTATAATGGGAACTATTCACAGATGGACACACCCTCAATGAATTGTATAGGCTAACTGGCTGCTAAGACATATGGATCCAATGTTAAAATCAGTAGTTATTGCTAATGCGGTCCTTCGCGTTCCTCAGCAGGGCACGCAGTGTTCCCAGGGCACTAAGAAAGAGTGCACGAGCAGCACTAAGTGCTTCATACTGTGCAGTGGCCATAGTATCCTCAGCTGAATTAATAGACTAATTTAACATAACAGTGGCATTTCATACCTGGTTACTGCAGGCTCCCGTGATTCCATGGGATCAGAGCCAATTCACTTTCAAATTCACTAGCGCGTCCCGGCAGCGAAATGCTCACGTAGCGCTGCGCTCCCGTCCGTTCCCCGTGGAAAGCCAAACCCAAACAGACAGTATCCTGAACGCCCTGCTGAGAAAGCTGGGTGGTGCTGGGGTGGCAAGAGGGGATCCTCAGAGAACTATCAGTCTGAATTTATGTCAGCGTTGAGCTACACCAAGAAAGGCAGGGGGAGGGTTTGTGCTAAGACTTTACCAAACCACCATAATGATTTGCATGGAGTGCAGAGCTTGCTACCCTTGGGAAAATAATTAACTGGTCCTTTTTAAGCCTGTGTGCTTGGTGGGGGGAAAACACTCTGACCATTTACCGTAACTTCAGCTTATTAGCTGTCCCCAAGTCCAAGTCCCATCGATGAGAGCAAAGCGTTTCCTGCGCGTCCCAGGCATAGGAGGACCACGGCACAGTGGGGCTGCGCTGAATGTTCGGCAGGCATGGTTTTAACCCTGCTCCCGGGGAACTTGCTGTGTCCTTACGCAGCTGGGGCTTCTGGTCTAGGAAGAGCAACAAAACCGGGAGCACGGGCTTGACGTAGCTTCCTCCATGGTCTTGTGTTGCCTCCTCCTGCTCAGGGATGTGTCCCGAGATGCGGCGAGTCAGACTTGGGGTCCTGGAGTGTTTGTTAACGGGGAAGGGATACTCTGTGCTTTGGTTGGTGAGAATGCGTGGGTAAATATTAGTTGTAGCCCCAGCAAAGAGCGGGCAATGATTTCAAACCCAGGTCGGCCAGGTGAAACCCGTGTCCATACAGGGGGACTGGAGCTGACCCCCCCCGCCCTGAGACACCGTCCCCTATTGCTCAGGAGGCCTGCGGCTGTGTCCCCTGCCCTGCGGCTGAGCATTCCTTGTCTCCCTCTGCATGCCACTGCCCTGCTCTCCAGGCAGAAGGTGTGGGGTGGTGTGACAGAGGCTGCCTCGCTGGCACTGCAGATGCCAGCCTGCCTCCCGAGGTGGGGTCAGCCTGGTCTGACAGCACCCTAAAACATGCCGTGCTTGCACTGAGGGACGCCTTGGGTTTGCTCCAGCTGTCAGCAGTGGCGAATGGCTCCCTGTTAAACAATCCCGGACGTGCCATTGTCAGGCACAGGGCGTGCCAGTTTCCCAACCTTCGGGTACCCATCAGAACAAAGTGAGCTCACGGTGGCACCCCTGGTGCTGCCAGGTTGTTGTTTAGGGGATGGTAAAGTACATGGGGGTGAAGTGGCAGGCATGCGAAAAAATTCCGCCTGAATGAGTAGTTCCACCAAACCCCTTTTCCCTGCACTGTTGGTGATTTTCCAGTGTGTGATTTCTGTAGACATACGTACGTATGGATGCAACCGCACCTCGGATGCCTATGTACGTGTAGATGTATTGAGAACACATACACATGCGCTTGCTGCTGGCTTTCAATACTAACTGTGTAATAGAGCTATATATTAATTCACGGAGGTAGGGTTTTTAAGGGAAAGCACCCTTTTAAATACATAGATCTATTTTTTCCTTCCTACTGTGTACAGCATTTTAGCTATTTTAATGCTGGCGCTTGATTCTGAAATACCTTTGTCACCATCATTTTAATAACTTTTTGAGCAGTTGCCAGTTTAATTTTCAGTGAGTGAAAATTGGAGGTAAATTATTTATTGCTTCCAGCAAATGTCTTTCACAATTTTATTTAATTTTTTCATTTTTTTTAATGGGTCATAAAATGGCAGTCTTTTACTGGGTACTCATAAAGCAAGGAGCAAATGAATACTTTGCAAATAGGTTACTGCGGATTGAAATGTCAGCTGTATTTCACAGGGCATGAAAAGCTTCAGACCAGCGCTGCAGTGACATATGGCAGCGGGCCACACTCCTCGTCTGTAACAATAAAAGAGCCGTGGACATAAAGGAAAGAAAGAACTGGAATTGTTGAGGCTTCTCAAGTTGCATTTTTTTTGTAAATTATTTATTGGAATGGCCCGCGGGCCATGACTGATGCGGTTTAAAGTGGCAAGAGTCTTGTGGTTAACTTGGGTCATAAAGAAGAGCATTTTTTAAAAAGCTCTTCTTTTTTTTTAGCCTAAGTTTTCCAGGATTGTTTCTCATCCAAGAAGTGATAGTTCGCAGAGAAAACGTAGGAAAATCCCTTCCACATTGAGCACGGGCTATGAACTGTAAATAAACCCCACAGTTTTTCCTACTGGAATGAAATGGCTTTGCGTTCTTGGGTCTGACTGCAGGCAGGCCGGGGTCTGTGTGCAGTGTGAGCGGGCCCGGTGATCAGAACCGCGGATGGTTCCCCTCAGGGTCTGCAGAATCCACAGGGTGGCCCAGGCAGGCGGCGGCAGGCGGCAGCGCTGAGGCGTAGCTGGCGCTGGAGGGTGCCTGCCTGGGTGGCTGCAGCAACAGCGATGCTTGCGCCTTCTTCATGGGTTGTGGTCAGGGCTGGCCTGAGGAGACAACGCTGCTCTGCAGCAGCTCGCAAGAGCTCGGCACTTGGCTTTGTTCTGCATTGCTACCGCACTAGGACAAATCGAACCTTTCCTTGCCAAAACAGGGTTGTGGCAAAGGGTCTGGTTGGCTTCAGGGACACGCTGCCCTCACGCGTAAGCTGTGCTGGTGGGGTGTGCCCAGGGGCACAGCGACTTGAGCACGGGGAGGGTTCAAACAGGGGCCCCATGTCCTTTTGGTGCTAGGGTGGGACACTGACACCTCCTCATCTCTGGTCTCGCTCTCCCTACGTACCTCAGCAGAAGGAGAGGCGATTTTCCTTGGGTCTTTGGAAAGCAATTAGGATACTGCGGGGGTATCATGAAAATCCCATAAATAATTGCTGGGAGATGTGGCCATACAGATGTACAAACCCAGGCATTTAGCACCTGTGGAGACATCTTTGAGGCATTTCTGATCACTTCCACCAGGGAGAAGGAAGGTACGGTCTTATGACCAGCTGACCAAAATCTGCGCTGCTCCTTCCTGCCTGAGCTGAGCCTGTCATGGAGAATCACTGCGGTCTCATACACTTTAAATTGTATTCCTCCAGTCTACAGAAAAATGTATCGGTGGAGGCCCGATGATTTAGCGATGTTACCTGGTGACATAGGCTGGGTCAGGGCTGAGTTGAGCTTTACTGAAGGAACCTGTCACCCAGAAAATACTGACCGTCACCAGTGGGAAACGAAGGGGCCCAAAGCGTAGAATCACAGCTGAATGGAACTTCATTTCCAAAATCTTTGCAGTTTATGCAGCGTGCTGAGCTAAAGCCTCACGCATGTGCACGGTTACTAGTAAACACTGGCTGTATTTATGTATACCCCTTTCTTTTGGAGGTTTGTGAATGAGTGAGTGGAGAAATAGGGCACCTGGTTTTTGGAACACCAGATTGGAAGGGGCAGGGTTTCTATGGTTCAGAAGTACGCACAGCCCGTCAAACAGGTGGGTGCTAAAGAAACGCCCCCCACCATGTTTCTTACACCTTACAGACATGACAATTTCAGGAGGGAAGTGATGTTGTATGTTGACAGGTTCATCCTTTTAAAGATAAGATAATTATCTGTATGCGTTCACTCGGTGGCTTCTAGAACTGAGTGAGTATGAGCAGCTCCCGTGAGCAGCTCCCACAGCTCGTCCCTGGAGCTGTGTATCCGAACGGAGGTGGGTCGGGAAGCCGGCTGCCCCTGCTGCAGCCGTACCTGCGCCGACACGGATGCGTCCCCTCAGCTGGCTGCCGGGGCTCTCCGTCGGCAGCCGGGCAGCTGAAGGCTGGGGGGAGGCAAAGCTCGGCAGCAGCGAGGTGGCATGCGGCCCCAGTGACTCCAAACCCGCTCCTACTCGCTCGGTCCCCGCCGTGGGCCCGACGCTCACGTTCTGGGCGCCCTTTTCTGGGGCCTTGTGTGTTAACAGAACAGCAAACAGAGGCGCTGCTGCATGTGAGGGTCAGATCCATGCCCCTCGCTGGCAGCAGAGCTCAGACCAGAGGGCGACAGGAGCTTGCTCAGCGGCACCTCCGAAAACGCTGGGTAAGCGCCCCGTTTTAGTGACTGGCTGTAATAGCTGGCCTTAGTAAGCGGCCTGAGCGGACTGTGGCGTGCCTCTGTGCTGTTAACGGCAAGCTTCTTCCTGGCCGTTTTTGCCGGGCTGAGATTTTTGTGCCACTTTTGAGAATTTGTTTCCACCAACTCACGCGCTCCAGTAGGAATTGTTTATTTGTGATTTACCTGGTGCCCGAGTGTGGCTGTGGTCCGAAGCAAAGATAAAGCTTAAAATGCCAGAGCCGTACCCTGGTGACCCTGCCCGCCCGGCGCACCACCCCTCTGGGACTCGGGCAGGGTGCGTGCGAGAGCAGGTTACAGACTGTTACCCTCTTTTTCTCCTAAATCCCAGGTGAAAGGCTTAGGTAAGCGAATGGAGCGGGAACGCAGCGCTCGGGCCTGCACAGCACATCAGCTGAGCAAATGTCTTTTTGGTGGGGCTGGAATTTAAAGCTGCCTTTTCTAGTAGAGGACAGTGGTGGTAACGTTACCAGTCCTCAGTCCATTGGGGAATCCCTGTTTGAGTAGAGCTTGTCAGTGGACGTAAACGGAGGCCGGCTCTAGGTTGCAAAGAGTAAGGTGTAAACATGGGCATTAGTCCACTTCGAAATCTTAGCTATTACACCAAATTTTTCATGCAACCTAGTGAGTTCAAGAGAAGTTCAAGCTCCACAAGATACCTGGGCAACGATCCTTTTCCTTCGTATGTGTTAAGATGTTCTTCTGGAGCGCTTTATCCAAACGCCTTTCAGGTTCCTGCTCTGCTCCGTTTGCCAGCAGAGACCATCTGAAAACATAGCTTCATTCCTTCCTCAGTAAACGAGACAGACCTTGCCTGGTTCGGCCCAGGCTCACCAAGTGTGGTAGCTACAGACGGCTGCTAGAGAAGGACTAAGACAGATGTTCCATATGAAGGCAGGAGAGAACATCCTTATAGATTGAAGGAGATGATAAATATCGCAGCAGGAGCGTGTACTCTGCTGCGCGGCCCAGGGAAAGTCAAGAAAAAAGGGTGACTTTTGCTTCAGGCTTTAATGCATGAGAGAAAAAAACCGAGCGGGAAGTTTAACAGGATTGATGTTAAGTCTTGAAAGCTGGACTCTTTCTAGGGAACCAAGGAAGCCCAACACCTAAGCCACGAGTCCAGGGGTTCCTGATACACCACCACAGTCTGTGTGAAACGCAGTGTTGCAGTGGGAAAATCCACGATGCTCACCTAGATCGACGCTGACAACGCTGTCAGGGTATGGGGGGGCAGCCTGGAGGCTGTGAGCACGGGCAGCGTTGCCACAAAAGAAGTAGTTTGTTCCCTAAAGATCTAAGGGATACATGGAACCCTACTTTTATGAAGATCTGTATGAAATAAGTTATATTATCATTTTCGTGGACTTCTTAGCATTTTTTTTCTGTAGGCTTTCTTATACAGGAGGATGACATTAAACATGAGCAGCAGTTAGAGACAAACCAAAAAATAATACAAAGCCTCACATTTAAAAAATGGATCACTAACAAAAGTTTTGGTACAGTTTGCTTTATTTAGTGCATTGCAAAGGAATGGAGTTCTTTTTTGTTTTTATCTGTTGCGATTCACTGTATCAATTGTAACAATTACAAGCAAACTAGAGTTATTCGTTCTGTTAGATCAATTATTCGTAACACAGATAATTTAAATATTAGTTTAGTGGAAGCAACTTACTTCAGTTTTACTAAAACGGAAACAGAAATTAGCCAAATTAGTTAAAATAGCTTTGAACTCCATATTGACTAAAGCATTTGTGCCAGAATAAAAACTCATGACATATAAGAACGGTGTAAGTGATTAATCATTTTAGTTCATGGATATCTATATTTTTATTTAATTACATCTATGCATAATATAAACTGTCTGAATCCTGGGAATCCAAGCCAGAGAAGCTGAAGAGTCTTCTTCTGTTTAACATTCACCATGTGTTGTTTTCTTCTAGGGTTAATTTGTAAAATGTAAACCACATACTATTTGCATGCAGTGTTTATGTACTATTTATAGAAAGTCTTGACCATTTATAATTATCCGACATTTTTATCCATAATGTCTGTGTATGACTAAAGAGGTGTTTACGGAACAGACAAAACAATGTTATTTTACAGTTGAACTTCAATTTCTGTAAAACTTTTTGGAGTATTTTCTGCTGCGTGCAACAGAGAAGGGATATTCTCTACTCATACAGCTCCCTTGAGAGGACTAAAACGATCTCCAAGTAGTAACCAACCCAGCACCGGCGGGAGACGGTATTGCTCATTTTAAGCAGCATGAGCAGAGGAAAAGCTCGGTCTGAAACGACCGGTAATGGGTTTCTGAAAGCCGCAAGGCCCAGCCCTGTAGCAGCCAAGTGTCCTGCTCACTTAGAAGCCATCAGCGGTTTCTGGAAGTGGTAACACCAAGAAACCGCGTTAGTTTTGTGATTTCTGTGAAGTGCCGTCTGACGCCTGGGGCAGCTCAGAGGCCCCGAGGCCCGTTTTGCTCCCTTGGAGCCTGTAGGCACAAGTGCCTCCGCAGCACGTGTGTGGTTTTGCTGTCTGCTTTACGGCTGCTGATTTCTTTCTCTTTCTTTCCAGAACTCTCGAAGTTTTGGTGAGTTTGAATGAAGGGCAATCTTTCATGTCCAGCTCATTAACAATCACCGCTTCAGAGTGTGTAAGTAAACGGCTAACTTCGTTCCATGTAAAACCCAGCAATCCAGGTCCCCTTGCGGTTTTACCACTACATGACCTCTCAGTGCACAGAACCCCAACGTGTGGCAAGCCCCGTCAGATGTTTAGAATGCACAAATCCACCCGACTAAAACGCACACCTGTACAGACACGGGCAGAATGTACAGAATTTAACGATACCTGACTTCTTCATATGTAGGTGCACACGTATCTGTAAGTCCTAAGTCACGTGCTCTGCATTTTGAGACACGTTTGCATCTGTTTTATAGCACCGCTACGTGCAACCAAGTTTTACAGCTGTTTTGAACTCCCTGATGAAGTGTGCGTGGGGGATAACAGACGAGGTTTTTTTTCCTGCAGTTATATAGAACAATTCCCTTAATTCTTCCCACTAAGGTGGCAAGCAGCTTTGTTCTAGGAAGATCTTTTTTTGCAGGTTTCCACGTACGTGAAGTGTTGCTGTATGTACCCTCCCAGACTTGTAATAACACGAAAGCCCTCTCTTAGGTGGCAGGCTTGGGGACCGACCTCTGCTTTCTGACATAGGCTCTGTTAGAAGGGTTTCTCCTTTCGCTGCTGCTGCATCTGTTTTGCTAGCAGCTTCGCGGGCTGCTGATTCAGACCATATGCAGAATTATACATAGAGGGAAAGCCCTGGAATTCTCCTCCTCTCCCAGGCTACCTCAGCCGGCTCTGCCCTGAGATCCGAGCAGCGTCTGTGTGTTCCTTGGCTGTACAGGGCTTACGTTTTTCTATACCTTGTGGATTGTATTTTGCTAAATATATTATAACAAATCACTTCAGCATGGAGTGCAGCTGTGGCTTTCAGAATATTGGGAAGCTTCCACACCATCGGAGACTTGCTCACTATAAATACAATGGTGTCGTAAGAGCCAGGTGTGGCACAGTCACCCGGGCTCCCGTTCCCGCAGAACCTCAGGGCTTCAGCCCAGGCAGGGAAGGTGGGTGAAGTCCTACAGGAGGATAGTAATGCTACGCAGCTGTAGATACCTAACTTTGGTGCCTGAGTAAGCAGCACAGGCTCTCAAGTCTGTTCATTAGGGGACCTAGGCTGGAGTACCTAAGCTAAGCCTAGGGTTAAGGTAGTGTGAACATCCTGCTATGTTTTTATCATAGGCCTACAGAAAAGAGTTAAAAAGAGCTTCTAAGATAAACCACATACTTAGGCAGTCAGTGACTTCTCTAACTTAATATATAAAATATCTAATCTCCCATTTCTGCTCTCTGTTAATATCTTCTGTATTACATAGGCGGGACAGCTAACATTTCTGCAGTTAGACACAAGACCACAACGTAGGGATGGAGGTTTTGAAAATGTGCTGCGCATGGATACTGCGTTTCTTTAAATTAAGTCTCATTTAAAGTGTGACTTCAGTGCAGCTTTCCTGTCAGGCATAGAAGCACACAGAACCGTACCTTCTGCTCATCAGCATGTATTTTTCCAGCAGTATTTTTATCGCTTGTAGGTAATTAACCTGAAAGAGAAAAAAAGACATTTTTCTTGAATTCATTGAAAAATAAACACTTGGGTCACTGTAGTTAAATCATGGCCATCTCAGTTCAGTCACTTGGTTCCAGGAAGAAAGCCTGAATGGATTGAGAGCTGAATAAACACACGCTACCCAAATCATGTTTCTCTGTTTAAGGCCTCTTTTTTAGGGACAGGGTTTAGTGGTGGGATGGCAGGGTTAGGTTAAAGGTAGGACTCGATGATCTTAAAGGTCTTTTCCAACCAAAGTGATTCTATGATTTACCATTTGGAAGAATTTCAGCCTTACTCCAAAGCATGCTGAGGCAGCCCCTCAGCACGGTAACGTAAGGACAGTAGAGTCACGGAGGATGCTGGAGACTCTCAGCTTTTATCTTAGTCCTTTCAGAGAAAGCAGCACATGTTAAGTCTGTCCCCATGCCCTCTTAAAATTGCTAAGATTGAACAGATAGGTAAAAACAAGGCACTGATGCAAAGCAGATGATACCAAATGGCTGGGTACGGCTGTGCTCCAGCAGTGCTTCTCTGTGGTCAGAAGTTTTCACTAACAAGCAGCAGAATGAGTACAGATGTGCACTGACGGTAAGAACTGTCGTACTTCCCATCATCTTTTTTTTCTTTTCTTTTTTGTTTCCTTTCATACATGCTGCAGCAAAGACAGCTCCATACAAGGGGAACTGCTGTTTCCATAGTAGCAGATGGGCAACTGCAAGAAATGGGTCACTGCTAGAATTGTTGCACTAATTCTGATAGCTCAGCAGCTGATGGCTAGTCGGTACGCAAGAGTTACAGCCTGCCCTAGCAAACACGCGCTGCTGCAGCGAAAACAAAGAACACGTTGCATCCAGGCACCGAGGCGTGCACCTTACTGTTTGTTGTAAACGCGTACGCCTCACGGCACCTACCCGTACTTGGAATAAAGCTCTGTTTCACCTCCCGTTTGCAATAGTGTATCCCCAGTACAACACTTCTCACTTGGGCAGAATCCCTCGCGCTGTACTCCAGCCTCGGTGATTCGCTGGGTGTCCCTCCTTCCCCTTCTCCCCAGCTGGAGTCTGAATAACTGCTGTTTTCATAAGGTCACTGCCACGTTTTTGTCAGTGGTGGTCTAAACCAGCACAGCACCAGAGAACACCAAGTGTAAGAATAAAAGCACCTACAGGATGCGGGTTTGAGGTGGTGGCAGACGGGCCGCTCGTTCCTTCATTGAAAGCAGTCTTGCTGGAAGCAGTAACGCTTGTCCGGAGTTGCTCAGGATGGTGGCTGTGGGTACAGCTAGGACGAGTACAGGCATTTAGCACGCTACAGCCTGTACAGAGGGAAGGCCCCAGATGTGTGGGCGATAAGCAGAAAAGCCTTATGTATCTATTCTTAGTAGAGATGCCTTAAAACTCCACCCACCCACCAATCCATACAGACCTGTGTCCTCATGGGAGGACAAGGGCACCTCTCATCCACAGACTGAGGAGGAGACTTTCCCTGTTGGTGTCTAACAGCTCAGTAGTACCTTTCCTTTCCGTCAAGTTTGGCCTCATTCTTATCTCAAGGATACCAGTTTTACGTCAAAACAAATTCACTGACCTCAGCAGAAATAATTCTGCTACTCATGACTTGAATGACTTCATTTGAGTTTAGGTTTACAGGTAGGCAGAAAAAAGCAGTTTTGAAAGTTCTGTCATCTTCCATCTAATACATCCATCAGTACTGCTGCGTTCGGTCCCTTCGAACACCTGAAACCTGCAGGCCCCAGCATAGGCAGGGCATGAGAAACACTGACAGCATCTTACCACCCTCCTTCCGCCTTTTAGCCTTGATGCATCACTGATCCGCAGCTGCTGGTGAAGCATCCTAGCTTACCTTGTACCTCACTCCTGGAACTGAGGAGACTTACCACGGAGGGTGTCACTGAACTCATGCCAAACGTGAATTTGGCTAAGACCCCCATCTTGATCCTTCGTGAGGAATTTCTCCGTTGGCAAGAACAGGATCTGATGAGTGGGAACACTTTGTTTGGGACTGGTATCAGTCAGTAGGAAGCTGTTTTGGGGCGAGTGGGGAAACAAGGCAGCTGTTATTTGCAACGTGCACTGACGCCGTCTTTCTGCTTTCTTTGCAGTCCAGTGGAGTAGCAGCGCTGATTGCTGTTCTTGTGCTGTTACTTTTGGTGGCACTCGGTCTGCTCTGGTGGTTCTGGCCCCTCTGCTGCAAAGTGGTGAGTAAAGACTACTGGAAAAGTCACTGGATGTCTGACTCATGGTTGTAACTCGTACCATGTTGGGAAACACAGATACCATAGGAAATAGGTTAAGTCACAGGAGAGCTACGTGTGACGGAAGCCATCTGTTGGGGGAGTTTTCTTTTCATTAGCGATATGCAATACATGGAAGGAGAGACCAGCTTCAACACCCTGGACTGCCCTCTTAGCAGTGCTGCTGGCTTTCTGAGACCTGCTCACGCACGAACCTGCGTCAGCACGCTGGTGTGCTGCTCATGGGCCTTCTACTGAGCGAGCGTGTTACACTTCTGGGAGATCTTTGATAAAAGCCTTTTCTCTAGTATTTGAAAGTTGTTGGCCATAACGGTATGCAGATGTTATCCTGAAATCAGGGACCATTTGAAAAGTACTATCACAGAAACTGGTATGCAAATACATGGGCTCTCAAGTTGGACATCCCTTATCGTCTTAATAATCCCTTGCACACGCTGCATCTCCCTTCATCCGAGTGCATTCTTTATCCTTCTAGCAGCAGTCAGCAATTCTGTTTCACTTACTCTCCTTCCATCCTCTTGTGTGTTGAGGTTTTTAAATTGGTGAAGTTTATTACTCACCCAGTTCAATGACAGCGCTGAGGACTTGGGAAGCAGAGGTTGCTTCCAGGCTGCTCCTGTATTCCTTGCCTCGTCTCAGGCTTGTGGAACCCGGGGCAGCAGAGGAAGCGGCCTGCTCGCCTGACCGTGCCGAGCCCACATCATCAAAATTTGTCTAGTCCGTCAGGGCCCATGCTATCCTAGGGCAAGAAGTCCTCAGCCCCCATCTGCATCCTCCTGGGCTAGGGTTTCTGAGGCAAGAACTACAAGCTCTTCTCCCACAAAAAGACTCTCTTCTGTCTCATTGTCCGCAGCACAGTCCCATCAGAAATCTAGGGAGGTTGTCCATTAGTTTTTTTACTTCAACTTTATTTTACATCACGAGCCTTCCTGCGGAGAAGGAAAATGCAAAATCAGTGAGAAAAAAGCTTCCTGTTTTCTTATTTTAAAATAATTGGCTAACCTTGATTCATAGACCATCTTCACACTCTTAGCTTCTACACTTTCCATCTGTAGGAGGCGGCTACACAGCGAGGCATTTCACGTAGATCTGTCCCCTGGGGCAGGGGAAGAGGGAGAACGTGAGGGACATCATATTGCAGCAGACTCATAGGAAAGTGAGCATTTTGTGTTTCAAAGTCTAGTTATTTTAAAAATGTGCATGTGAAATACAGCTGAAATCCTTAAGTGAAGCCACGTGACTTGTTTTCTCCTGTCAGCTAATTACAGACCTACTTTGGAGTGAGTTGTTTCACTACTTGTTCATAATTGTTGAGAGGGATCATCGTATCCTTTATCCTTTCTCAAGAGCTGCTCTTCTGCAAGCAGCTGCTTTTCTTTTGTCCTTTTCTTGACTTCTCAAGTGTTTCCTTTTGCAAGACAAACACACTTCCTTTTGAGTTGACTGATAGCAGGAAATCCAACGTTCGTTCAGTTTGTCAGAGCTCTCAAACGCTGGCTTTTGTCACTAGCTGAATATGACTGTCAGAACGTAATCCCTGCATCTCAAGCCTATGGTAGCCCAGAATCAGTACAGCTGGAAATGCAATTGATCACTTCCTATTCGGCTGCGCACGCAGTTTTGGTTGTTTGCCAAGTAGATGGGGTTTTTTTTCAACATCAGGTTTACACAAGTATAACCTAGTGAAGAAAATCAAAGTGCTCCTCATGTAGGTCAGCGTTCAGAAGTCAGTGCTGTCAAGCGGTCAGTTCAGACGGCGCAGTAAAGCTTCACGTACTGTGCGCTTTCCTTCCCTTACAGTGAAGAGTGATTGCGCTACCTCAGCCCCCAGAGAGCAGGAATTCTCTTTCCAGTGATGAGACTGTACTGACAAACAGTAAGGTGTTTTCTGGATTTTTTAACGTCTAAGTCC
Organism: Nycticorax nycticorax; assembly: GCA_023375905.1. NCBI lineage: Eukaryota > Metazoa > Chordata > Aves > Pelecaniformes > Ardeidae > Nycticorax > Nycticorax nycticorax. The sequence goes on from JAKFQP010000243.1 coordinate 378,984, forward strand.
TACATAAAAACCAGCCACACGTACAGTTCTTCAGCATTAATTTCCAGCCCTTTTGGTAGCTATGCCAGTATGATACGTTAAAATATTAGCTGCACCAGCCTATGCCTGTTACAACTCCGTTTACATTACAGGTGTACATCGACACATCACGTGGAGCTGTGGAGGAGTGGATACCTAAGCTAGGACCCAATCAACTAAAATAGATGCCCTTTATAACAAATTGCAGAGCAAAGATACTGCCTTGGGTGCTGAAGACGCGCCGTGGCATTAAGGCTGAGGGTTCTCTCTGGGCTCATCTCTTGTGCTGAGCTGTGAGCAAACGTCCCTTGGTTCTGATTCGCCTGGTGCTTAAGTCTGTTCCTCCCCGATGTTTACTTTAAGGGACAGTAACTTACCCTGAACATCTTTTCTGGATGTAGTGTTTGGTACAGGAGTAATTGGCTATTTCTAGGGAAGTCTGGAGCTGCAGGTTGGTAAGTTATTACTAAGAAGCAGCCTGGCTTCTGTGAGAGCAATAAACCCACGGCATTTTAAATGTTAGTGCCCTCTGTTGTTTCCTCCCGCCTCTCGTGGATATTACTTGTCTCTTTAAAAAGAAAAGGTAATTTTAGGACTCACTGCTACAAGAATACTGAGTTCCCAAACGACATACTGTGCATTGAACCTATTGCCAAAGACTGACTCCTCCTTTCTTTCTGTTTTGATGTCCATTTCCTCGGATCATGATCCTGTGCCTCCATTCTTTCCCCTCCCTCCTGCGCCTGAGGTTCTCATGTTGCAGGTTATTGCCACTTCTGGCTATGTAGATCCGGGCTTTGGTGCCGCTGTCCTTGACAAGAGAGGCAGCGTATCGGGGCCAGGCAGGATCTCCTCTTCCCCTCTCTGAGTCCTCTTCCCTGGCAGAGTAGAGCGTCTGGTTTCATGGGACACAGAACGGGAGCAAGGAAGACATCAGCAGCCCTCAAATCTTGTAAGCATCCCACGCTTCGGAATCCGATGGAAGAGAGAGAGGCAAAAGGTGTGCGGACAGAACAAGAATGAGCGTCCGGAGCCACACCGCCGGCAGGCAGGGTGGGGAGCTTCAGGTGGCTGGGGCGCTCCGCTTCGTCCTTGCCAGGACTCGGTCTTGACAGCGCTCCTTGCTGTGAGGTCCGTGCACACTTCAGGGTGGGGTAGGGGGACTCCTTTTTCTTCCCTCCCCCCCTTTATTTTAAAGGCAGTTCACTGTTGACAGTTCTTTCACTCTTCCCTCAATATCAGAACATATGATCACATCAAGCTGGCTTCAGGCTCTGGTGCTGACATTTCCTAATGCCCACATCACGCGAACATTTGAGAAGTGTTAATGAGCGGATCAAAGGGACCGTTGCCTGAAGCAACTAACTTTTTTTCTTTCTTTTTTTTTAAGAAATTGGCTCTCCTCCAAAGCCAAGTCTTCATTCTTTGCGACTAAATAAATGAGATGCAGCCTTGCTGGTGATGATGATGATAAAACAAAAAATTAGGAAGTAATCCACCTCTACGTGGGGTTAATAAGACAGCAGAGCGTTATTCACTCTTCTGTACTTCAGCAATCTGAATCCAGTTCAGGAAAAATCCATTTGCAATGTTACGATCGCCAGTATGTGCAGTTCCATGCCGCATTTGCATTGTTTTCTGCCAAAGCTGCATGGGTTTCTCGGATTTCTCTTTTTTAAAAATGGCTTTCTGCTGATTTCACTTGAAATGCCACACAAGACCGAAAATAATGTGTGTGTGTGCACGTGCGTGAGAGAGAGGGAGAGTGTGAGGAGCCTGTGGAAACATAAGGATGCAGGCATTTACATTCCACTTCTGTCAGCAGGGGTGAGTATCTGCTACTCAAAGCAGATTATTTTCTCACACCACTGTCACATTTAAAACAAGTTTAATTTTCTGAAGCTATTAGAAATAACAGCTAATTAATGTATTGTTTAGCTTCCAATCAAGTTCACCCTACAACTTCAGGGAGTTTAGCAGCTGGCATAGGATTAGATCCGTAGCTCAGGGAGTTAAACAAAAACTGCCTTTGACTCGTGACTTTCGAAGCCCAATGAGGTCCAGCAAGCAGAGCCTTTCTTGATTCACTGGGGTGGAAATGCTGATTCCGGATGGATCAGTAGGCGAAGGGCCCAAGCAAACTTCAGCACGCGTCACAAAGAGGTTTGCTATGCAAAGTTACCTTTGCTCGGGAGAGATTGCAAGGCTTAAGAACGGTAGAACTCTAGGAAGTGGAGCGATAATACCGTTCAGTATGTATTTATATAAATACGCAACCTAGCTAGGCCTTTCCCCCCGTACAGCTTGCAGTCTTGGCACTAAAATACATTTTTTTGAGATAACCGCTAGAGACAGGCAGAAGGGAAGTAAGGATGGGATCTCAGGAACGTTCCACCAATTCAATAATTGAATTCTGTTAAGTATTCTGAAAATTCCTGATGGGTGGAAAGAAAAAAGTATTCAGAATTATTTAACGGAAAGTAATTTCTGGCATGTGTTGCAACATCATAGCAGCAAAGGGACGTCTGGTTAAAATCCACAGCTGGCTTTCCAACCCGCTCAGAGTGCTCTGAGCTTGCTCGATGAGCAATTCAGTATCTTAAACCTGAAGCGCTGTGGAAACATGTTTCCAAGGGTGCCATAACTTATTTCTCTTATTTGGCCAAATTCCTGTATCCAGTGCTCAAAGTCCACAGCTTGTTTAGGCAGTAACTATCTTGGTGCCAACTGTGACTTGAAATGTAAATCAAGAAGGAAAACTCCTGATTATTGGTTAAGGAAAATAAGTTTCTTTTATGTATGATGCTATACATCTGTGCAGTGCCGTTATTTATGGGCAGTGGTAGACTAAATGAGAGCGATACAATTAATAGCACGGGGTGAATAAAACAAGACTGACTTCAATGAAGGTACGTAATCCTGTATTAGCAGATCTAGCTGTTTGTCACCATGGACAGTTTTGCTTATGTTTGTATGATCCTAAGGCTCAGCAGAAACAAGACTCCCTTATATTCATGGCGTATTTTTTAGTCATTTCTATACAATATTCAAGCACAAAAAATTACTTGCTATCACTGAAGTAATTCTTTTTAGCTTACAAACCTGCTTTTCTTGTGGAAGAAGGGCTGTGCGTTCAGTTTTCATCTTACTCATTGAAGAGGGTCGCTGCCTTCCTCTTCCCCTCCCTGTACAGTTCAGTGGATTCCTGTCAGTACCAGGGAACTCCCTGCGATTTACAGTGTGTGTATGAGAAAGGGAACAGGAAGGAACTGTAGGTAGAGGTTTAAATATAGCTGTAAGCAAACGAACCTAAGAGAGGGCCTTATCCAGGAACCGTTGAAGAAGCCTTGTGAACATAACTCCCACTTGCAGGCATTCCACACTGAACAGTCAAGGAGCTACATACTTAAAATTATTAGATCTGAAATGAGATCTGCGGAAACGATCTGGACGTCTAGAGGTGAAGCCTGAGCTACCAGAAGGCATTTCACACTTGTCATTGGGCCAGAAATTATCCAGCAGCATGGCACAAGGAAGCAGGCATCTTGGCCCAACGTTATGCAAGACCTCACATAGATCTTGGGATGCTTTTCCTCCCAGGCTCGCTAATTAACTCCACGGGGTTTCATCACTGGCTATTACTTAGAATGACTGAGTCTTATCCGGTCAGGAAGCAAAGTGGCAGACACGTCTGCCCAAAGAGTGTCTGCCAGTCAATTGATGTTATTTTCTATTAGACGGATGGTGTTAATTTCCAGAAGGCCTTGATAATCGATACCCAAGGGACTCGGCAGTGGCGGTTGCCAGTTTGCAAGCAGATGTGGGGGGCTCAGATGGAAACAGTTCACTCTTAAAATTTTCTGTTGCCTTTTGGATGCTGCCAGTGCAATTCCTTATGCTTTTATATGTTTGGCTCTTTCAGGTCATCAAAGATCCCCCTCCACGTCCGTCAGCTCCAATAGAGGTACGATATGGTGGCGCTCCACTCATCACACTGGTTACGTGATAGCAGCCCTCTGTGCTTTCCTGTGTTCTGTGAATCCGGCTCTTTGTCCTAGCTGCCGAAGAAGAAAGAACTGCCCCGTGGGAAGCCTCAAGCTGAGAGCGGGATGGCCAAAGTCCAAATCTCTGTTCTGTCTCAGTCATCTCAGCGTGGCATGAATTAAACTCAAATCCACAGAAATCTTTAGGGGCTTTATCCCAAGATAGTTGAACATTATTTTTCCCATTCTGCAGCAAAAGCAGGACTGAGTAGCTCTTGTGTAACAGCCTAAAGATTCATGTACGACCTAAACAGCATTTTCCCCACAGCTTTGGCATTCCAGACACTGAAGAACCCTTACGAGGGGATTTCTCTCCATCTTATGGGCAAAAATGCACTAGAGAATCTTCTGGCATCTTCAGTGTTTTTGCCCCTTGGTCTTGATTTAGCCAATTGCTTGAGCTTACTCAAGAGTACTCGGAGAGTTAAGTCCATGATGAGGCACACTTCATTGAGCTGAGGGAGCCAAGAGCGAGTTTGACAAAGGTTGGCTTAGGAAACTGTGATCGGCTGTGTAACCCTTATCTGCAGATCTGCTGAACACCGTCTGCTGAATCCAAATGAGTAGGGCTGATGATCTGGCTCTTTGAAGGCATTCTATTTTCTGTAGAAGAAGCCACTGCAAATCCTTTTCTTTGTGTGCGTTCTGCTTATTTTTGTTAGCGGAAAGGAAAAGGACGAGGCAAACGAGTGACTCTCTGTAGAATGCACAGTTAGAGTCCCCATTTGGACCTTCCTAACAGTCACCACCAGTGCTTTGCCCATGCAAAACATTGAAAGTATTTCCAAACACGACCAGATTTTGTTTGGAAATTGGTAAACACTTGGGGAACCTAAATATCTCATCTTTCACACCTAACATGGGAAAACTCACTCTCTGTGAACTCTAGAGAAATAAGACTAAAAAGGCTCTTAGTGTGGGGGGGGAAACTATCTTCTGAAAGTAAACGTTATTTGAATTCACTGACAGGAAGAAGAACAAGAGCCCTTGCCTACCAAGAAATGGCCGACAGTGGATGCTTCCTACTACGGTGGACGAGGAGTTGGAGGAATTAAAAGGATGGAGGTTTGTACAAGAGGGAGATGGCCAATTCACCACAACGCACGCTCTCCGAGGCTGCGAATGGTGGAAACAAAGGCTTTCAGAGTGCACTGAAAATGCAAGGGCGTGATGTGTGCTTCCTTCCCAGTGACATAAGCCTTGTAAAATTTTTTAGTGTATCGAACAATTTTGACCTTGCTTATGAAAGAACAGCTTTCAGTAGTTCCATTTGACTGGAACTTTAAATAGCTGCCTGAAGACATGCTCTTTCCATCAAGCTAATGAGAAAGAGAGAGTGAGAGCCTTTTCTGAATGTTTTGGAAGAAATTACAGTGAAACATAAGTCCTCCAAGTGTGGGCCAGCCAAATGCGCTGACAATGGTGACGCTAAGGAGAGGCTTGATCCCAAAAGGAACTCACAGCGACAACAGTGCCTGTCTTTGAAGAGACATGATAGCATCATGTTAATTAAAACAGAATGAAAAATGTGCATCCTTATGGGCACGTCCTTATGTCAGATTTTATAGTCAAGTCAGCCTTTATGGAATTTGCAAAGCGGTTTTATGCAGTTTTTAACTTCAATCTAGGAAACTCTGTCTGAAATACCCACATAGGCCATACTGGTGTATCTTGATGAAACTTTAAAGGTACTGGCCTAAGAATTAGCTTTGCTTGAGTTCTTTTTAAATGCAGCAGAAGAACATGCAAGTTCATGCAAGTTGTATGTGTTTCCTTCAGCAGGTCAGAATTGCTAATTTAGAACAGCTTCAGATTTCAGAAAAAGAAACATTTTGCGTAGTGCTTTTCAGAGGCAAACTAGAAAACGCCAACATAAAGAATTACAGAGCCTGAATCTCTAATGGGAGCCATGGTGAGCCTCCAGGAGTGGTTCCTGTACAGTTTATGAATGGTATCTTGCGCAGTGAAACAGAGATACCTTAACAACACAAGTGACGTCGGTACCATACAGAAACGCCTGTCCATCACAGGGCAGAAATACAGCACTTCCTCTAAGAGAGCAGGAAGTAAAGATTAGCTTAGAAAACGTCCTCATCTGCCCTAGGAATTTTGTGCAGGACTAAGGGCTAAGGACGTAAACCAAGCGGAATGGCTGAGGACACAACGGTGGGCTCTTGACAGGCACCTCCTTCGGTGGAGCTGTGTCTCTGTCCTTCTCGGGGACCCGAGAGTACTAACAAATTTCGGGGTTGGGCGCCACAGCATTTGAATACGGACGGAGCTTCAGCTCTGTCCCATTGTATCTGTAACAGTGGGGCTGAGGTAAACGCTGGCTTAACAGCCCGTTCCCAGCAGTTCGGACAGAGCGGTATTGGACCTCAAACCTTTCACTGGCTCAAGAGAGCACGTTGCTCATGTGAGGGAGGTTATTCCTTACCTGACAGTTAAATGTGGCTTCTGTGCTGCGGCCAACGAAAGACTTGCTGGTCACTACATTTCTTTCCTGTTCGCAGTTCACGTGGAGATGCAGTTCTCTATTTTTTAGTGCTTCTCTGAGCTCTACTCTTCTGCCATCCTTCCGGCAGCTTGGTTCTTCTGGCAGCTTCCCTGCATAGAGAGAAGAAGAAAGCGAACCAGTAAACTTGCACTTACCGCTCCCATCCTACTGCTCTTGGCTTACTACATCTCTTTCGGGACAGTTACTCCTTCACTCCTGCCTTCCCCGCTAGCTTCTCCTCTTTGCAACAGTCCAGAATAATTTTGCCAGTGTTCTTCACTCTCCCTAGGTCTGTCTTTCGGCATTGCTTTAAAGTTCTATGGTGTCATTTCTAGGCCCCACCCATTACAGGCAGCAAGTTTTTGTGTCAAAGTTGTGTTGTCAGACTCCACAAATTCTGGTTTCTTCTGGGTGAAGTCGCTTTAATCGGAAGGAGAAGGTCATTTTATCAGTAAGGAATCCACCATCTATTTCTAAATGGTTTTAACAGTGTTTAAAATACATTTTAACAACCTCATAAAAAACACTGTAAAAGTACCATTGATCACAGTGAGAGATGCAGATGCATTTTAATGACTCAGCAGGGCCTACTTGGACATGAAAGCCCATCCTAATATTGCAGAGAGAGGTTTCCCCGGTGAGAAAAAGAAATGACTAAGCAAGCCAAACAGTAAAGTTCACAATAACAGAAGGGTTCAAAAGAATCCCCCTCCTAAGAAACGATGGTCTGTGTTTTACCAAGGTGAGTTACTGTATTACAGACCAAACCGAGCTGTGCCCTACTTCCCTGCTCTCATTCTCTGCATTGAGATTACAGTGGGAAAAACCACTTGGGTGATAAAATGACAACATTTTTTTCCTCCAAGGTTTTCATTTTTCTGAAGGGGCACAGACTCTGGCCGCCTGTGCGTTTTCCTCACTTTCCACATCAGCACGTTCTGCATATGGTGCTGATGAGGATGAAGAAGCTGAGCTGCTTCCTTCTCCTGTCCTACGGTGTAGTTATCCCTGCACATTACAGAGCGTCCCTAGCAAGACCTGGCGCAGTTTTCTCCCTCCCTCTGGGTAGCAGAAGGAAGACCACAGTCATGTCTTGTTCCTGGCGAGCAAAATGGTTTCGTGCCCCTTTGCAGTGGGAGAGTTGTTGCATCCCACCGCTTTCTGCCTACTTTTCCAGTGCTTGAGTTGGCAGGTAGCGAGACAGAACTGACACGTACCTACCAAGCAGTGAGCAGCGATGCTCTTCATTTTCCCCTCAGGGTGCAAGGTCAGTCGTCTCTGATTGTTCTTACTTGGGTTTTTCTCTTTTCACACCTGGCATCTCCAGTTAGGGGGTCCCTGAACAAAACAAGTACGCTGGTGGAGTCCTGCAGCAACGGCTAGCTATTTCCCAGCAGCGCTTTAATGACTCATCTGCCCAAGATGTAATGCCAGAATCTCCTTGCCTGGGTTTAGGTGGATCAGGTCCTCCTTACAGGCTAGACTGCAGCAGATAGCACGGGTTAGAGAGTCTTGCACTGAAATAACCCAGGCCAGTTTTACTGAGAACTTTCAAACTTCAGCCGCAGCTTTCAGGTGCTCTTTTTGGATGATGAAGTAACAGTCTTGCTAGGTTTGTTTATACAATACAGCAAACATCCTTGCTCAAATTGCCACACGGTGTTCCCAGTTACAAGATGAAATGAGTTTACTGCAGCAAGACAAATCATCTCTCCTAGAGGGAGGGTTTTTTCCTGTAATTCGTCTTTACAGCACAGTAAGCACAACCGTTTATGGAAGTGGAAATAGGTGCGTGTCTCACCACCAGCAGTAATCCAGGTTTTCTTTCTCTCTGAACCCTCTGGATATAGTTTATATGCTTGTGGCAGTGATCACATATACACGGCTCCAGGTTCTACATTTCCTTACTACGCAGGTTAGACTGATCTGTTAGCGTTTTCTCCAGTATTTTCCTTCTTGCAGAACTACTGAAAACCTGAGCAGTTTCATGGAGCTTCTGCTAAGACTTGCTCACGTATTGCCTTCTATCTACACTGAGGTTCTCAACAAGGAAATTTGGGGTGACAAAAATCTAGGCTTTCGTTGGTGCCAGACTAAGGTCTGGTATTTTAGAATAAATCAGAACTGGAAATGATATCTTTACATCATTCATTGGAGAACATTTCCCAGATTGCCTGTCTCCTGTACAGCCTGTGTGATGCACGGTAGAGTTTTCTTTCAGCATTTCTCTTGACTTTTCACTACTGAGCGACTCATATTTACAAATGTATTTAACTAAGAACGCTTGTCGTCAAAAATGAAGAGGGAACATTTTCCTCAGTAGCTCCCCTTTTGTTTATTCAGAACTTCTTCCAAATTTAATTTTTTTCTGCTCCTCTGTTATTTGCAACAGTTTACGCATTTCGTGCATTTACGTCTGAACTCTGGCTTTACTTAGGTGCGCTGGGGTGATAAAGGATCCACTGAAGAAGGGGCTAGATTAGAAAAAGCAAAAAATGCTGTGGTGAAACTCCCAGAGGAACCAGAAGAACCTTTTCATCCTAAACCACCGAAACCAAAGCCTACCTCACCAGCCATTCAGGAGAAGTGGTACACGCCAATTAAGGTAACCTTTCAGTCTTTAGTGCAGTGTCATTTTGTACTGAAGGCCGGATTTTGCCCGCCTTACCAGCCTTATGCATGCTGAACTGTGCATTGTTTTTCAAGTATTCCCATTCGAGTGTAGCGCACTATTCTCAAAGCGAACACCTACTCAGGGTGAACAGCAGGAGCGGTTTTTAGCCCTAAAAGCGGTACTTAATCATGACTGTCACATTCTGTTATCCTTCCCCAAAAAAGGGACATATCACACGGTAAGAGTACTAAAATCTACAGGGGCTTTATTGGCATTTGGTCTATCTTGATTAAAACTGCGCAGTTTGTGGCTGTTACACTAAGTTTTAAACATACATACTCATTATCAACCAAGAAAAGCAAAAAATGAAATAAAACAATATAATGCAAAACACCTGACATACAAGCAAAACATAATAAACAGCATAAAATAAAGACATTTTCCTCCGTAGATGCCACGAGTCACTTGCAAACCCGTAACAAGCTCTTCTTAAAAACCAAAGATGTGTCCACAAACACCTTGATTTAAATGCGTAAGAACAGAGAATGCAGAGGTTTAGCTGGGAGTACGGATACATCTGTTGTGTCTTTACAACTCCTTTTAAGTCCTTTGTGGCCACCAGGAGCTCCTGAAGACGCGCTGGCCGCACACACGCGCAGTCTGAAACCCGTCCCTGCGGAGCGGGCTGCTTCTGGCAAGCAGGCGGCCTCAGCACTCGCAGCGAACCTGCTGCATTCTCTGTAGGTGGGACTTACTGCGCAGCGCCAAGCGGCTGTGCGCCACGTGCCTACCAGCTCCAAGCCTTCCTGAGAACGATGAACTTGCTGTATACATGCTGTGAAACCAAGTACATTTATGTGGGAGAAACGGACATGTGGCAATTCAGCCCAAAGTGTGGGCAAATAAACACATCGCTTGTAGATTGCTCACAAGTCACCGTGGGTTAGGTCACAGCTGCTCGGCTCCCAGTGGAGGCGAGAGCGCAGTACCTGGCATCCACCGATGGGAAAGAGCAGCACCTCTGCTGCGTGGTGCGGGTGACACAGCCTGAGTTTGCACTTCGCTTATCCGGCTCTAAGGAACTGGTGCTCAGTTCCGTCAGTAAATGTCTCCACGGATCTCCTTGGATGGTAGCTCGGCAGGTGCGGTGTGCTCTCCGTTGACTCATTTTATTGTCCTGAAAGTCCCGTTGCTCTGTTGCCGCAGGGTCGGCTGGACGCACTGTGGGCGCTGTTACGAAGACAGTACGACAGAGTCTCTTTGATGCGACCACAGCAAGGAGATGAGGTTTGTGCGTGGCGCGTGTCTCCGCTACGGTGGGCAAAAGAGAGGCGGGTTACAGCCAGGCTTTGGCAGCTGCTGAGCGCTGGTAATTCCGTGACCTTAACTAAAGCAAGCACTGCGGCCAAAAGAATGGCACGACAGGAAAAGTAATGCGCTGGGGAAACAAAGCGCCTTGAAAGATGCACGGCACCAGCCTAGACATGTTGCAGAAACACAAATCTCCTGAAAGCAACGTGAAGCGTTCTGCATCTTGTGTGTGTTCCTCTGGAAAGGAAAAACATCGCACACACCTGATTCGGCGCAAACACTAACAAATTCCCAAATCTTTCTACAACCAGCTACTTGTGAGAGTAGAGTCTGGCAATCAGAGTACTAAAACCGTATCAAATTTAAGTCACCACCACTTCCGTGCAAGTGCTTCACGTAGCTTTACACTTCCATGCTGAAGGCAAGTTTCACGGAAAAAAAAGGTGAGGAAACTTGTTTCTCAGACAGTCTTTTCTTCCGGTACACTCTCGACCCAGGAAAAAGTGGCCTCCACTATGAGGACCGCTAGGACTGAGAAGTAAAGTTATTATTCAGACCTTTTATAGTGAAGCTAAACTGTGTGTTTCTGACTGCTATTCCTCAAGAAAGTGTTACTGTAAGTCTCAGGGACTAACTTATCATCGAGGTATTTCAAATCTACTGGGACCATTCGGCTTCCTGTTAGTGACACGTCAGAAAAGACACAGGAGAAACGATTCCCTCTAAATGAGACGGCAGCTTTTTCTCAACCAGCTGGCCCCAGGTGGGTGCGACAGGTCAGGCGCTCTCATACCACAAAGCAGTAGTGGGCACGAACACCATTTCTGCAACGTACACCAAAGAATTCTAGGGGTTAAAGGGGGGGTAATCGGTATTTCGACTGTTTCCCTGGGGAAAAGTTTGGTGCTGTTCTAAAGGAAGAAAAGGTAGGATATAATTAAGACAAGGACAAGTGTTGGGAGAGGCAGAATAACAAAGTGCAATGCTGGAAACAGGGAGCACAGTCAAATACCAGCGTTACCATTCGCGTCGTTACGTAGGCAAGTTCTTTACTGTTGGCACGAGTGACGCGCGTTACACGTAGCAGAGCTAGTGATAACCCATCTACATACAAGGTATACGGTATGATACAGTTTAACAGGTAAATTCGATATAATAGGAACGTAGAAGAAACGGTGCCTGAACAGGCTGAAAAAATGTCAGTCAGGCCTTGTTCTGAGGATTTCTGACCATCGAGACAGGTAGGTACAGTAAAAGCTGCCTGCCAGGGAAGGCTTTGCTGAGCCACTCTGAGCTTGGGCACCTGCCCTCTCTGGACTTGACAGGGAGACGCTGACCAACATCATGGTTTATGAAACACAGAGAAGTAGCTCGCTGATCTTCAGTATCCCCACTGAGAGCAGAATTGGTACCAATGAATAAAACCTAACAACCCAGTCGTGACAGCGAAGGAGTGCCAGTTCCGTCTGGCACGGTATTCTGTATCTTGGGGGAAATAAAACTAGATCTTTTTACTCGTTCATAACTTGCTGGGTAGGGATCCCGTGCCATACCGCTGTGATGGGTGTAAGCCAGCGAAGGGACAAGCAGTCGCGTGCGTTCAGCGAGACATGCGTACGCAGACTTACTTGGGAAGCACTGCTGGGGTAAACAGCAGCCGCATAGTTGTTGTGTTTTGCCGTCCTTCTTTCATTGTTTAAGAACTTGGTAGTTCCCATTTGCAGAAGAATTCACTGCTGAATTCAAGTCCTTGATCAAGCAATTGAAATTTAGGCATGAAGTATCAAAGCAGAGGGAGCTTTGTCTTCCTTCTCTCTCTCCTCTCCCACCTCTGCTGTGTTGCCAGACAGTGCCGAGGGTGGCCCGGTTTGAGGGCTGCGCGCGGTTGAGCCGGGAAGCTTTGATTGTGGATGGAAGTCCTCCGAGTCATACATTTTTCAGCTAGCAATCCGTGAGGTTAGGGAAGCTTGTACAGGTGTGAGCTAGCAGGTTGTCGCCGACATCTGTTTGGAGCGGAGGCGCAGGTCCTCGGCAGCCTGCAGCGAGGCTGCAGGATTGTCAGCAGATGTAGTTAAGAGTGGCAGAACAGTTTTGGTCTCACATTTGCCGCCTGGGGGCTGAAACACTAAAGGTAGAGTGGGGGTGGACACAGCTGCGCTCCCAAACATGCCTGAGGCACAAATAAAGAGATCTAATGTAGTTTGACTCTGTTGTGGTGGGGAGATGAGGACAGAGAGCCACTTCAGAGACAACTTAACGCCGCAACATCTGCCGCCAAGTTTCCAGGGAGTGACAGGGGACAGCAGGTACAGATCGAAGTCCCCACGTAAACAGCCTCCGTGAAGCCGTGAACTCGTTTGAAGGGCTCCCATCAAACATAGCGGAGTCCGCAGCAGGAGATTTTGTTTTCAAAGCCACGTTTTGTTTTCTGCACTAACAAGATAATTTATAAATGATGCATTACCCCGCGTTCATGCTCCCATTTCATACTTTCTATCCTTTTACAAAAGGGGCAAAGAAGAATGAACCACAGCAGTGGCGGGGTACTTTGATAAACCAGTTAACTGTCCGAGGGCTTTGGTGGAGGTTGTGGCAGCCTCCAGTCCCCGGCGTTGCTTGGCTAGGAAGCAGAGCTGAAGGCGCGCGCCGTTACGGTGTCGCTGTGGAGGAGCGCCGGCCCTTGTGTCCGTACTGGAACACCTCTGCGTGAGAACAGCACTTGGCACGGGGTCGCAACGGGAGCGTTAGGGCCCTGTGCTTGTCTCTCAATCCTTGCGTTCATTTTCTGATTCGTAGTTGAGCACCTAAGGGCGATCATCAGGGTTTTCACATCCTTTAGATGACCTCGTTGCTTTGTGCAATTGGATGGCGGCTGAGATTCCGATCCTGTGCACGTTTATGCACGCACGTGTCTGTCTGGGCCACAGACAGCCCGCGGCACTGGTGTTTAAGCTTTTGCCCTGTCAGGGTGCAACCACCCTGACTGATGAAAGGACAAAAAGCTATAGCTAATTCTAGAACAATTTCCGTAGCAGAACTACAGAATACTTTCAGCTTTTTTCATGTTACAGAACAGCCTAATAAAAAGGAAGACACTTGTACTTGCTTTTAGTTTCAAGCCTATTAGCATTTACCTGCTTTAAAGATTCTTCAGCAATAATGGCTGCAGGATTAATACAAGCAGCTGTTGCAACTAATGGGCATCTCTACGTTACACACAAAAATTATATTCTGCATTATAGCTCTGTTAGCATCCCACACTTTGACAGTGTTGCATTCTGAGATGAGGCCCATGGTACCGTTCCCTCTGTGTGTGTTCAGTAACTGCAACTGAACGAAATCTCAGAAAAACAATCGTCCCTTGGCCTGCCTAAAAGAAAAAACGTCTTTTGGAGAGGACACCTGCCTCTCGTGCTAAAATGGCGAGCGACAACCAAGAGAGAAGCACGATTATGAATGATGAACTTAGAGAATTTTCTTGTGCTGACGACCCGGAAGAATATTCTGCAGTGAGAACATCCAGGCAGCAGTACTTCCTCCAAAAGCATCTCCTTGTAAATGGGTATCACGGCTTCGCCTCTGTTAGAACGGGATTGCAGGCGGCCATCCAGGAGGGGCCAGCCCGCCTGCCTCTGGGGTGCCCCCTCCTAGCTAGAGCGGTTATTAATAGTCGGATTTGCTAGCTGTCAGTCAGTGAGAGCAGTAGTCATCATCTTTATTGAAAGACAATGTTTTTCTGGTGTTAGGAGAAACAAGGGTATTTTCCCATCTACGTAGGCCGCCGCTTTTGGCACTCCCTCCCCTTGTGCAGATGAGTGCTGCTGCTCCTTTTAAAGCGAGCCTTCAGCATTCGTTAGTGAGAGGATGAACACTTGTATGAATCAAATAGCAGAAAGTGAGCAAGCTGCTTCTTGGTTTGAAGGGCAGGACATTTTAGCCCATGTGACCAGTATTCCCACGGAGTACAGTGGGCAAAGCGGCTCTGACAGACCTGGCGCGGGTCCCTGGAGGCCGTGCCACGCTGGCGAGCGCGCCGCTCCACCTAATCGATGCCGTTGCTGCTAGACAACAGCAGGCTGTGCGGTCAGGTGATGGTCCTGGTGGAAAGGCTGTCGTGCCAGCCTAGGATATGTCTTTTGGGAAGCTGGGATATACCTTACCACAGAGCGTTTTAAAAAGCTGAGCTGCCAGCAGAGCGTGCAGCCAGCAGAATTCTTGCTGTCCTTGTTAGTGTACAAACGGCGATCTGAAAGATGAGTGCTTTGCGCTTCCTAAAATGCAACAAATAGGCTGCACCGGGCACGGCGGTGCCGTAGGCTGTGCTGGCAGCGCCGGGATAATGCCTGTTAAAGAAGGAAAAGCCAGTCTTTCCTGGGTGGAGTGTGGATTTGCTGCAGCTGTCAAACACCTTCTCTGCCATCCTAAAGAGCACCACAATTCCTCCCCCCCCCAAGCGGTACGAAAAAGGAAACACTTCTTTGGGCAGTGCAGTTCTTGTTAATAACTGTTCGTTTCGTTGGGCACAATTCAAAAGGGAAGGAACAAATCTGTTTTCTTAATTCCTCAAAACGTCTTTTTTATGGAGTGGACTGCAGTAAAGCCAGTTATATTTATCACTACCTGGCTTCCCGTGACGAGAGGGCAGCCTGTATCTAACCAAACCCAGCCGTGACACCGCTCCCAGCTTGGGCAGAGCCCCTGCGCAGCGGGCGTGAAGGCCGAGCCTGCCGTTAGTCCAGCTCAGAGACAGGCCAGGCACCTTCAGGAAGCAGCAGGAAGAAAGCCGACAGGTTCATTCGGTTGCTACTCTCCAGAAGAGACGTGACAGCTTTAACTGTCTTGGGCGCCCAGATTTATGCACTAGTCCTGCGCTCCTAACCAGATTAGTTCCTTTTCCATTAACTGCTGAAAGTAGGGCAGCTGTCCGAGCGGCTGGCTGTAAATTCGGTAATGTCTGCTGTGTTAATCTGTAGGCTTTTCAGATGAAGAAGGCAGCAGATAACAGGATTAAAGTTTCACGACCCAGGGTTTTCACAGCCTGAGATGCGGGAGTAGGGGGATAGAGAATGACTTCTGTCATTAATCTTAATTGATTGCCAAGAGGTTTTAATCTGGGTTATTAATTAGGAAGGTCCTTAACACACTGTCTACATATCAGCATCAGATGCTCTTTTGGGACTTTTGGGACATATGGCTCATCTTATATTTACATTCACACAATCTACACATACATACATCCCATATAAAGAGATCCTTACATATATAAGTGCATTCAAATAGCGGTAGAAACATTTGCGTGTGCAGAGGCATCACACGCTCTTCGGTAAAATGTGACGAAAACGAAACCCCCGCTTTGCACAAAGGTTCAATTTCCACACAACAAACAAGTACAGCTCTATTTGAGTTGATATGTGTATTAATCCATTTTCATTATATATGCCATTTATCTGGATGATCTTTCAAAGGGAAAGCTGTGATTTGCAGATTTAAGCCAGGTCTAACTGAAGCGCAGCACACGTCTCTGTCCCTCTGCCCCCGCGGACACATACGGATCACACGCAGGAACATCACCGTTTTCATCTCTCTCAGTTTGGATGAGTTTGTATTTAGGCCTTCGCTTTTTCCCTTTCCTATTTCTGAACAAGTTACTGTTGGACAGGCAGAGCGGAGGGGGGTGCAGCTATCCACAGCTGTGGCTACGAGGCTGCGTGACAAATCCCCGCAGCACCGCTTCCGCGTCCACCGGAGCTGTGCGAAATGCCAACCTGAGCATATAAACTAGGCAAGGGAAGAAAACGCTGGGACAGGGGCCTGGCATTCGCATTTTGGGCGGTTTTGAACCGCGCTACAAATTTCGGCAGATTATTCACATGATTGATGCCCTGTATGGAAATGGAGCCGGGGCGGGGGGGGCCTTTTGTTTTACGTCCTCTGCGGGCGACAGCGGAAGATTCCCATCTCTTGCTAAGTGTGCTCAGCCGTGCCACCTCCTGCTCTCCAAAGCAAAACGCCAGTGCTGTAAGAAGGCAACCACTTGGTTACTCAGGAGCTGAAAAGTCTGCTCGTGAGGTGTTCACCGGAGGTAAGAGTGGTTTGAGATACTTCAGACTAGAGAGAAGGGTCTAAGGGCTGTGTTTTAGGGGGAGAAGAAAAAGGCTCATCATCAGGGAGGACTGATTACTGACAACTGAGTCCAAGAGTGGCCCAGTTCCTCCTGGGAGATGGAGGAGACTTGAAAAGACTGTTTTTAGAGTTTATATACCAGCTAGAAGGTGGTAGCCCAGACCTCAAGGAGGCTTACTCACTTAGGAGGGGTTTATGATAGGCTTGTGCTAAACGGTGGCTAATTGAGTTCAGAGTATGCTCGAATATGCCCGCCCGGGTACTCACTGTACCGACACAAGAGTCTCTAAAGCCTGAAAGCGGTTGCACATGTTAATCAGGTCATGCATGCAAATTCTCTCATTAGCTTTAATACAACATTATCAAAAAGAAGGCGGGGTGAGGGAGCTGTTCCATTACCTTGACATTGATTGCATAGCCCTTGCAGAATCAAGGAGAGAGGAAGTTGGGAAGGACTACAGCACACATGCTGCTCAATGTGACCAGTGCATGTTAGAGGCGGGCAGTGGGGAGGAAAAGAAGAAAAATGATCAAAAATTACATTTATTGCTTGTGATCTTTTTATGCTATTGCCATAATTCAAAATCGGTTTTGTTCTGAAATCAGTTTTTGCATGTCTGAGTCCCTTATGAAGTACAGATCTATAAAGAATTAACAAAACCCCCTAAACACTGGAGTTAGCATTTTAAAATGACTCAGTCTTCCTAAGCCACAGTGTTTTCTGAACAACCCAGCTGCAATGTATCTTTACGGCACGCCTTCAAGTAGCGTACACGTGTCGTGGCTTAACCCCAGCCAGCAGCTGAGCACCACATGGCTGCGTGCTCACTCCCCCCTCCCGGTGGGACGGGGGAGAGAACTGGAAGAGAAAACCCGTGGGTTGAGATAAAGACAGTTTAGTAATGGAGAGAAAGTAAAAGAGCAGTAGTAATAATAACACTGTTGGTAATAACAGTAATACACAAAGCCAGGGATGCTCAATGCAACTGCTCACCACCCACTGAGCGACGCCCAGCCCGTCCCCAGCAGTGGTCACTCCCCCCGCGCATGTCATACGGTCTGGAACCCCCTTTGGGCAGTTGGGGCCGGCGGTCCCGGCTGTGCCCCCTCCCAGCTCCTTGCCTGGTGCAAGCCCTGCTCAGCACCAACTGCACCATCAGCGTGTCATCAACATTCCTCTCCTGCTAAATCCAAAACTCGCTGCCAGGGAGAAAATTAACTCCATCCCAGCCGACACCAGGACAAGGCTTCTCGTCTTGGTCTGTTTGTACGCTAGGCCTAAAAGGGGATATTGCTACCTAGTAAAAGAAGTGACTGTGCCATACATGGCCAGATAAGGTTCAGGCTCATCCGTAAATGTGAATGTCTCAATACATTTGAATTTTGTCCCTCGACGGTGCAACGTAACGGCGCGCCCACAGCCTTAAGGCTTCACGTTATATCAAACGTGCTGCTTTTTGATGGCTTGTACCATAGCCTTCATCTAAGTTAAACAGAGTCTTAGAAAAAGTTAATTCAATTACCGGTGATGGAGTTAGTAACGCTGCTTCGTGTCACTAAGGTATATATGGATGCATACGATTCTGTTCCTTTCAAGTCACTCTGAAATTAATTTTGCAACCTCTGATAACCATGTTGGACAAATGCTAATGAAAATCCATCACTTCAGTTTGAATGGGCTAAGCTCACCGTCTTTCTCCACCAGCCTCTGTCGGGCAGCTAACCAGATGATAAGCACCAGTTTCACTGACCCATGGCCTGGGAAGGTTCAGGATAACCCTCCAAGGGCAGCACCTCCACTGCCGCTGCAGCTCTTGCACGCCAGGGCTCGGGACTTCTCGCTCACAGATGAAGAGCACTTTATTTTTGATACGCGGTTCTATCTGTAGCTTTCTCCCACAGTGTCGCTCTAGCTTTATTACTCAGTCTAGCAATCCAAACCCTGCCATTTACATCAGTTGGATCAAATGAAAAAGGATTAGATTTTCTTGGAATTCATGATCACGCTCTTCCACTGGAAACAACAGAAATTCTTTGATGGTCTGAAATAAACTTTCCTCGCTGGGTGCAATGTATTACCCTCTGATCAGAGAGGGGAGACGCAGGTGGGAAGCGCACGGTAGCTCGTAGCACATTTTATATCTTTCTGTGCCGAAGTAGATGGATGATATTTTATTTTACATTATAGTACAACATAAAACCTTCTAAAATTTGGAATGGTTGTAAAATGATGGACAGGTATCTTTAGGAAGTAGAGTATGATCCCAGAAGAAAGTTTATTATGTAGGGCTGAAAATTCTCAGAAGAGCCTGAGGGCTGCTAGGATGTTACTCAGTTCTGCTCTCTAAATGGTACAGAAATCCTGCTCACCCCGGGAGAGATGTGGCGTTGTAGGGCACATCCTTGTGTCGGGGCTGCTTCCTTCTCTCTTCCACCGCTGCCTCGTCGCCCGTTCCTGGCTCCATTCCTCAGCCAGCATGGACTGCTCCCTCAGCCACCCAGAGCTCTCCAGCGGCGAGGGCAACCTTAAACCTAGAGCCCCTGCCCCAGCTGAGCCCCAGCTAGTCACAGGCCAGCTAGTCCGTTCCGTTAATAAAATAACAACATCTACAGACTCAGGCTCCTGCCCGCCAACAGTCAGTCTGGGTCTCGGGCAGTGGAGGGGAGTGACCTTTTGTTTGTGCAGTCATTTTCATAATGATATTCAGGGTCGGGCCTGACAACCAATCTGCCACGCATCACTAGTAGGCATCGGTCCCTTTGTAATACGGCAGGGACGCGCCCCAAGCAGATGGTCGGAGCTCATAGGTGGCTAATGGACTTGATGGGGCGTTTTATTAAGATTATGATGGCAACTAAGTAAGATTTTTCCCTCTGATAACAACATTTATAACAGAAAGGGAAGAAAGGTGCGTAAAGGAACCGGAGAATATAATGCACTATGTTTCCGTTGGATGTCGGATTCTGAGAATTAGAATTCCGTGAATTCTGTGAATTCTAGATGCAGTTTCTCAACTCTCACTGCTTTAGAAGTGCAGTGGTATACGCTGTCCTGTGGCCAGCAGAGTAAAGAAACTGCTAACGGATGGAGGTCCTCATTGGGGAGCAAGTGGCACCGGATTGGCCCCTTCCTGGTATTTCTGCTACGGAGATGACCCCTTTGAATGGATGAATTCGCCATGCCAGATATTTCCAAGCTAGTTACTGTCCTTCCCACTCCGGCGAAGAGAAACAGAGAGAGGAAGAAATGGAAGAAAGAAAGAGCAGATTTCCGTACGTTTGGCCTTGCAAAGGCCTGCCAAGGACTTGTGCAGAGAGGTGGCTCTCAGTACCTGCCTGCTGTGCATCTGCGTCCTTTGAAGCTTCGCCAGCAGAGCACAGCAGTCATCGGTTTTCCCTTGACAGTCCTTCCTGCTCCTAGCATTTGCTTTTTGGGTGTATAGGCATTTAAAAGTTCTCAGACCTACCAAACTGAAACCCAGTTTATGCTCCCTTTCCCCCTCCAGATCGATGGTGTGCCTTCACGTCAAACTTCCCCCATAAAGTCTGGGGCCAGTCTCTGCGGACCTGACCCCAGGGGTATCGAGGCCGATTGCATCTGCTCAGCACGGCTCCTAGTCAGGGCCAAATCAATAAACAGCACAAAGCCATCAGGCTTGGAACAGCGCTTTATACCGTTTTATGTTTTAAATTCCTGCCAAGCATAACATATTTTACTGAATGAAAGCCAGTTTCCCTGTGCTAGATAAACATTACAGCTGTGGCTCAAACTGCAACTGAAATTCTACGTTTTGCCTTCTAAAGGTTTGAGTGGTCTGGGTCACAAGCATTTAAGAAACCCCTTCATTTACTCCCGTTCAGCTCACACAGCCTGTTCACCCTCGGCCTGGGGATTGACCTGCACGGCCGATCCCGAGCTACGGCACTTGCCTCCCACTTCAGATCTCTAAAACATACATCTAATGGTTTTCAGTAGGGACCGCAAAACATCCCCGAGGAACTCTGAACGCAGAGACAAGGGCACGTGGTGCAAAGGAAGCGCACCACAGATAGGTTTGCTCCCACAGCTCCCTGGAGCGCAGGGCAATGTCGCTCTAAGAATACCCCAGGGGCATTCTCCATTCCCAGGGATCTTACTGCAACACCAGGGCCAACTGATCACTAGCAAACACAGGCAGGTATCATCTTTAAATTCTGGGATTTCGTCTGTGCGGTAACAACATACGTGTGCAATTCCATGCTGCTAAGGCTGGAAATGCCTCATCACCACCTCCCTACTTGTCACGGAGCTTCAGGCACAGAGATTTTACCTTGTATGCAGGACAAAAATCAGGGAAAGTCAGATTCTATGCCAGACCTTTATTGTTAAGGTGGCTCTGAACAATAGTTTTATTTAGAACAAACATCACTCTCCCACTGGCTGTGTTAAATGCAGACCCCGTCCAAATGACTGCAAAGTCACCAGAAAACCAGGACAAATGTTGAGAGAAATGACTGGTAACCTCATTTTTCAGTACATGCTCGGATGAGGTATCTTCTGTGCTTTTGTCAAACGCTGCCTTCACTGGAGACGACCTGAAGAAGCCAGTTTGGCAGTCACGGACTGACTGGTAGAAGGAAATGGGGTAACAGCGACAGGAAACCACGCGCTGCGCTCCCCGCGACGTTTGGCCCGGGCGCTCCCTCCAGCTGCGGTTCACTGTCTGTCCTGCAGAGCCCAGTACCCTCAAGCTTGCGACCTGGGCCCTGCAGAAGCGACCGGTGCGGTGGCGAAAGCAGCAGGAGGTGTCGGTGCTTTCCTGTTGGCAGCAGGCGACGTTGCGTGCGCGAGGGTGACCGGCCCTTCTCAGGCTCGCAGTAAAGCAGCGCTGGCCGGTGAGCGAGGAAGCACCCAGTTTCCTTTGGCATGGAACGCAGATCCGCTTCTATCAGCCTAAGTTTTGTCATGCCTGTTCTAAGTTTTTCAGGCTGGTATTTTCTGCGGTTGCTACTCAAATCTATTGTAAGGGTTCCTCACGCTGTAAGGTTGTGAAGAGCCTGCATTAGAGTTTCAAAGCCCTGCTTTGGGAAGCTATTGTCAGCAGGTATTAATTATTGAACGCTTTACCTTCTGGAAAAGTTGTTTCATCACTAGAAAGTGACCTTGTTAGAAGAGGCAGAGGGGAAGAGAGACGTATAGTGCCTCCTGAGATCGAGTGGAGCGATGCGTATCAGGAGAAGACACTAAAGATTTATTGTCTGTGGCAAAAGAAACACAGATCTCGGCTTGTGCAGTAAGTGCTTTTGACATCACACACCGTAAAGAATGATTGCGTACTGCAGGTTAGAAAGTGTTCCGCCGGAGGAAGGGAACAGCCACAGCGCTGCTGTGCGAGGCGGGGGAGCCGGGCTGGGCCTGGGCGGCGGAGGTGCCTGAGCTACGCCCGCTCTGCCTGCCCGAGGCAGCCGAAGGATCCTAGGAGAGGATCCTGAGCCTTCACCCAAGGGAAAGGGAATGGAATTTAAGGGAAAATCTGTGGGCGTGGGGTTTTTTGTTTTGCCGCCTTTGATGAGGTTTGTAGTTTACCGAGAACACGACTGCAGCCTCACACAGGCGCGGGGGGAGGGCAGGGGACCGCGCTGGTCACGCTGCTGGAAGCTCTCGCGTGTTGCATTTGTGACATTCTCCGTTTCACAACAAAAGCTGCGATCTCTGCAGCTCCCGTTTCACGTTTACCGAAACCAGATCCCTTCTGACCCCGGCGATTGCTGGTGCAAGTGCTCGCTGCATGACATCCAGCACCAGCGCTGTCTGGAAGCCTTGCGTGGAAACTTCATTTATTAACCTCACCCTGGCCTTTCCCCTGGAATTTTTCTGTCGTTTCCACAGATGTCCGCGCAGCACTACGCTTGCCTTCCAGTAATACCGCAGTTTGGAGTTTCCCCGTTGCTCAGTCAGCTTGAATTGTTTAAAAAACCCAGAGAAACAGGAATTCACTTTAAAATAAAAGCTAGGGAAAAGCGACCGCTCAAACTCATCTCTCACCTTTACGAATGCCTCTGTTAGACTGGAGAGCAAGGCATTGTGGCCAGAGAGCTTTTAGATAAATCATAATTAGATACACGTGCAAATACATCAGCTAGGCCTAGGCACACAATTAGGCACCTAATTATGTTGAAAATGCAATTGCACACTTAGCTAAAATGGCCACGCATCCTCTGACGCTGTGGGTCGCTTCGGTCCCGTCCCCCAGCGAGGCTCCGGGTGCCACCTGTTGAAAAAGCCCCCGCCAGGGGAGGAGGCGGCGGCGTGGTCGGGCCGAGCGCTCCCCAGCGCGCCCCGTCCCGGCCTTTGTTCCCTTGAAGCGGGCGCGGCTGCTGGGGCAAGGTTTTCAGAGGGGTTTCCGCCGCAGTCTGTCCGCACACGTCCCACGCTTTGACCTGGTTTTCCTGCCGGGATGAAGGTGGTGGTGCTGCGCCGCGACGGAGGGGACGGGCTGCAGCACGGCCGTGCTGGCCACCGGTCAGCTGGGACGGAGCCCGGCACGTTCTACAGCAAAGCAGAGGTTTCAGAGCTGTCGCGTTGCTTGCAAGCACCACGGAAGAAGTGGCCAGGTAGAAAAAGAAGATGTCGTGGTGTTTCCTTGGGAGGACGGGCTGTACACGGGCAGCTCCCCGAAGACACGCGGTGTCCGTGCTGACGTGCTCTCAAGGTACCCATCTGTAGGGAACCGGGCTGCGCTGAGTTGATGCTTGTGGAACGGCTTGTTTTTGAGGAAATGAATGTGGAGCCATCAGAGGGTAGGGTAAGACAGGAGGAATTGGTAGTTCCCAGCATCTCTGGCATCGGGCCATCCTTGGCTTTTATTTAGCTATTTTTTTCTCTTTCTGCTACAGCTTCTTTTTCTCTCTTTCAAAAAGGAAAAGAAGGGGAAAAGCCCAGCCAACTGTGATTTGTGATTCCGCTGACAGACAGCGTGTGATTGAAACTGCAGCTAGGTTGATTCCAAAGGAGAAAATGCAGTTTAAAATAGCATTGTCGCTATTCAGGGACAGCATTTTCTTTATGGGAATGTTTCATCTGCGAACGCTGTCAGTGTCGCGATCCGCTCGGGGCCCAAGCGTTCAGCCGCTGCTTGGGCTGAAATGACTTCTCCCTGGCAAGGAGCACGAAGGAGAAGAAGCATTTCCTAGGGAACCATGTGTGAACTGGAAGGTGAACCCGAAACACAGAGGGGAACAGCGTTAGCCTTTTCTGTTAATACTGCACAGGCGACACGCGATTGCTTGGCTTCATTTCTCTTTACTTCTGCTAACAGTTTTCAACCTGGATTTCAAAACCTGAGCCAAGGGCAGGCGAGTGAGGTGCCTCATTCACGGATCAGGGAAACCAAATTGCCTTTTTCACGTGCCGGTTCAACACGCTACGACCCGTTTTCTTTATTCTGAGCCTTTTCATGAGTTAATAAAAGCATCACGGCCTGGCAGCGCGTGCCCCAAGCCCCTCGCGAGCGCAGCATTACAGCAGGGTATCAACGCCAGGCCCTCCAGAGTCCCTTCTGCCTCGTACGGAGGGGATGCCACCCGAGACACAGTCTTAAAAACTGGGAAGGCAGGAGACACAGTACGTCTGCCTGGCAGCCCAGAGCGATAACCAGCCGAGACCCAGATCGTAACGGCGCTGGAGACCGAGCTCCCCATTTGAGCCAGTCACGCAACTGGCCCCAGAGAAGCGGCAGCAGTCCATCTGCCCTGGCAGAAGGGCAGCGAGGTGACCAGGACTGCACAGTTAGGCCTTCACGGAACCATCTTAAGCGCTCAGAAAGGAAGCAGCTAGGTATGTATATACACATATGGGTGTACACACAAACCCACGCTTGCCTTGAAGGAAAGGAAAAGGAGGACCGAGGGTGCAGCGTGCTGGGAGGTCGGTCCCCCGCGGGACCCCGGAGCCGGCCAGCAGCGGCGCACGCTGAAGTGGCAGAGGCGAAGACGGGGAAGATTTGCCAGCAGTGGTGGATATGCTTAATGTGTTCAAGAGCTTAACGGCCTATTGAAATTAAACTGCAAACGTATTGTGCCAACGTCCTCGGTCTGCCAACAGGCCCATGGGCTGCCTTCCCAAGCCACCAGTTCGCTTGCCTTCCCCGGTATCCACCCCAGCACAGACCTGCCCTTTATATCCCCGACCAAAGTATTTTCACCTTGGACGAAACGCTGAGGGAGATGGGTGCATGTGAGGATGATTTCGCCTGTGTTTAGATATACACTTCTCCCCCCTTCCTAATCCTTGAAATTCAACATTGCAAAATTCAGAACTTTTTTCTCCTACTGCAGCATTTTTTTTAACGTTCCGGTGATATACTTTTTTAAAGGACTGTAATATGAGTAGTTACTCTTGCATAGTGCTCCATTTATTCAGCATCCTGAATAAGAAAGATGTAGCCCTTAAAGCAGCCACTTCTCCTTTTTAACACTACTTAATTCCTCTGAAGGAGTATCTGAAACGGGAAACTTTATGTTAAAAGGCGGAGAATAAAACTTGTTTCAGACAACTTCCTAGCCAAGGAGGGAAACTAGGGAACACTGTAAAATCATAGAACTACTTTGTAAAATTACTGTGATTTTTACTTTAGAAGTTCATATAATCTGTAGAAGCTGATGTGCTACTCAAAAAAACTTTGTCTGCTCCGGGGGATCTTAATTAGGTTGAACCAAACATGGCAAAAAAGGCAGAGGCTCTGGCAGAGGGGGTGCCTTGGCCTCAGCTTCATTCATTCCCACCCCGCCTGCCACCGGCAGGTCATACAGCTGAGCAGGGCTTGCGTTTCAGTCTCGCGTTCGCCACCAGTACCAAACGCTTAGGAAAGCCATGATTTTGCTTGGGAAAAAATCCAATGTTTCACATTTTCCCGATTTCCTGCCTACATTTCCAAAGAACGTGCCCGTGTTCCAGAAACCCACCAAAAATTCTAACAGTTCTGGTTCTCGTTAGCACTGGAGTTGGGAATTACAGCTCTGTTTGAGGGAGCCAGTTTTCCTGCACTTGGATGCAGATTGAGTAGGTGCAGACATAGGGTTACCTGCATTAGAGAGCATCTGCACCTTTAGTGCTGCTCAGAAACAAGTATTTGAACTTTTGTGGCTTGAGAGAGAAACGGTAGGACGTGCAATAAATCCCTGCCCTGCTCTTGGTACCAGGAGTAGCCGAGCCCTGCTGCTGGGCTCGACGCGCCATGGCACCCCCGCGTCCTGGCACGGGGTGGCTGGCGGCAGGGCAGGGGACGCCTGGGGAGCTGCGGCGGTCCCAGCAGCGCCCTGGCAGCACTGGGGCATGCCCTGCCCCAGAAGGCTTGAGGGACAGCGGTGCTCGCGTGTCCAACACGTCTGGGGCTCCTTTCGAATGCGGCTGCAGCTTGGCACCGCCGAGTTGCCAATCCGGGTGCAAATGGGGGCGGCCGGAGCGAGCCAGGCAATTAAAAACATCCCGTTTGAATGTCTGAGCTAGCAAACATGTAGGTTCTTAGCAGGAGCTCTGAAACTCTGCTTGCATGCCCCTGCCAGCACACTGCAAAGTGACCGAGGGGGCTCAAACTGAGGCAGAAGCTCTTGCATCCCTTTCCCCCCTTTGGGATTCCTCATCTTTTGTTACTATCTCTATTATAGAGGAGAATAGGCACTGTATTTTCTTATTGTCACTATCAAGTCAGCACCGATTTATTCCTATAGTCTGAATTAAAAGCTTAATTAAGCTCATGCCACTTTTTTCTTCTTTTTAATTAGGTATAGCCAAATCACTTGGCTGTGGGAAGAAGAAAAAAAAGAGCAGAAACTTTTATTTCCCTGATCTGTACTTGTAGTGAGAATATCCTCTCAAAGAGATATCAAAGGGGCTTTTTCTTTTTTATCAGAGTTAAGAATTTATCAAGAGTTTATCCTTTCCGAAAACTTTGGTCCTGCTCTGCAGGTATACCCTGTGTCCTCCGCCCCGGGTATTCCTGGTACGGATTCAGCCTTGCCCACAGCCTGACAGTGCCGGCTGGTAACCTGCGCCTTGGGTGGCCCCACGGCCAGCGCTTGCCCTCTAACAAAGGCAGCGTCTGCCTGGCGGCGGTGCTCTGACCGAAAGAAGCTACGCCCAGGCAGGACTGAGCAAGGAGCCCCATCCAGCCGGGGAGCGGTGACGCCAAGCCAGAGGCCTACACGGCACCAGCGCCCATCCTTCACGCACAGATAGATCCCGCCTTCCTTGCTTGCCCTCAGACACTGCCAAGACCCCACGGCGTGTTTCTGTTGGGGAGAAAGCAACCGCCAGGGCCCCTCTGTAATCCCCGGTGCTGCTGCCTCACCTCCTCTCCCTCTGCTGCTCACCAGTTAAGAGAATTCCCTGGCACCCTCTCATTCACCAGAAGCGTAAGCAGGGGGGCGCGGGCGAGCGCAGCTACAACTGGATTTTGCATTTAGGTCCCGGTAAGAGCGAGAAGTCACACACAAAGTAACACCCCTGGCTATTCTGGTGTTGAATGCGCGCAACCACCGCGGTGCGGTATCTGGGTAAGGGGCTCAGCAGCCGGCTGGAACGCCAAGAGCCATCCTTGCAGCAGGACGCGGCGGCCCTGCTTAGCTGCGCGTCACCGTTTGGTCATTGGCACCATCAGCCCGCTAGTCAGCGCCTTACCCGGGCTCTTACCAGAGGAAGGGTACCACGTTAGAAGAGTGCTGTTGTACAGGAAACCTCAATAATTCACATCGGTATTTCTCTTGGGTGTTTCCTGGGGTTCATTTCACACCCGGCTTCTACCGTTCTTGTTTACTTTAATGAGACACCAGGAGATGACGCACTGCAGCAATGAGTTTTTGATGCCTGTAATAATCACTGCTTCCATCCAAAACGCTAAATCACAGTAAAATGGAGAATTGGTGGCGGATTTGACCCGTAGCATGCCTCATGGCTGCCCTAGCTTTGCAGCAGCAACTGCAGTCTTAAGCAGGTTTGGTGCAAAGGGCGAGCTCAGCTGCACCTCCCCGTGCTGCCCCGAACGCCCTTCCTGCCCTGCCTGCTCACGGTGCACCCACAGCAAGCGTGAAACACATCACAGGGTTTCCCCCGAGCAAATCAGAAGTTTGCACTAAGCTCTCCTAAAATACCAAGTGCTGCCATGGGTGAAGTGTAAATCCTTACGCTCCAGCAGCGAAGGGATTTCTGCTTGGTCTCCTTTCAGCGTCACCCGTTCATTGCACTCTTGCCTCAACCATCCTCTTCAGAGGCTGCAGCTTTGCGGGCAAAGCCTAAGTGGCTCTGTTCGGGGAGATGGTAGCTGGACTCGTGTACGCGTCTGCAGGGTGCGATCCCTCCTGGCTTTCTGCCTTGAAGGTCTGGGTTCGGCCAAAGCTTTTCATCTGGTCTGTGTTGTGTGGGGTAGGATTTCAATCCAAGTTAAATTCTGACCTCTCCTCTGTAATGCAACTTCCCAATTCCTATTTGTCACAAAAGCCATCCTCTGCAGTGTCCCTAGGGTTTATAAAACGTGCTATTAATGAGCCTGTATCAACGAGTCTGAGGAGGAAACCCTCACCCCTCCTAAGTGCGTGTCCCGCGCCTTGCCCTATGGAGCTGGAGGCTCTCCTTTGGCTTCCATCACCTGTTTACTGTGAAGCTTTTTTCTTTTAAAAGCCTGTCTCTTGTAGTCATAACTAAGCCCACTTCTTTCCACATTAACCTCATGATTTGAGTTTAATCTGTGCTACCCTTTGGGAGCGCAGGAGCTCTGGCATGTGATTGTTCTCCTGTCCAAGTGGCAGACTTTCAAACATGCCAGCCCATCTCTGGGCTGACAGCTTCCTCCAATTAAGGCTGACACTCTGTCCTTAACTCATCCTCTGGTGCACAGGTACTGCAGCACATATGGCACGTACCGTCACGTGCTGAGCCGAGGCCCCTGCCGTACCTGCCACCAAAGGGAGGGGAGGCGAGCGGGGTGGGGGCGGTTCTGGTCCGACTCCAACCTCATGTTATGTCAGCGTGCGTGCACCAGGCTCCGCGGGCACGCTCCGTCCCACGGGCGT
Organism: Nycticorax nycticorax; assembly: GCA_023375905.1. Lineage (NCBI taxonomy): Eukaryota > Metazoa > Chordata > Aves > Pelecaniformes > Ardeidae > Nycticorax > Nycticorax nycticorax. The sequence continues at coordinate 407,635 of JAKFQP010000243.1, forward strand.
GCGGGGAAGAGCAGCGGCCGCCCCCATTAACGCGGTCCAGTCTGGAGGAGAACGCACCCCCGCCGGCAAGCCTGGCTATTTCGGTGCAGCAGGGCTGAGGGTTCCAAGGGGGTTTACGGGATGAGCAGCGTTTCAGTGGGGCTTGGAGACCAAGTTCTGTAAATCTCTTGCTTAACGTTCGCGTGTTGACATTTTCTACTTAAGGGGCCTTTCGGCATCTTTTGCATCAATTTATAATGCTGTGACAGTTGGGTTGCACGCGCCGCAGGAAGACCGCTTATTTTAAAACGACTTGGCTTTGAAATAGGATTTGATTCAATGCAGAGACTGACAACATTCCAACATCTCACACCAGTTTTTGGGTTGGTTCTTGGTTGTGGGTGGCTTGGGGTTTTTTTGATCGTTCGGATAGATTTTACAGATGTATTTCCTAACAAAATCTTCCTCTAGCTTTAGATTTCACATGTTCTAATGAAGTGTTACAGGACTCTGACAATATTTTGTATGCCCTCCTATGTCAGTGGTGCCCCCCCACCACAGGGGGCGACTCACCAGCCCTAGCTGGTCTGCAAAGGTGTAATGAGAAGCAAAGACTTTTTGATGAGCAAAGCGGAGCGTAACAGGGCTATGGAGTTCAGTAAGGCCTTGCACAGGCAAACGAGAGCCTGGCTTGATTGGCATCCATTACGACTGGTACGGGACCCCTCATCCCATGCCTGGGTCATTCTGAAATGTTAGAATCCCTTCAGCTTAAATCAGCCCTTTGCTAACTGCAGCTCAGTACACGTAAGCCGTTTTAAGGTGGTTCACAAAGCTATCTGTACCAATTTAATGACGCTTGTTTGAAAATACCATTTGAAACATGCAGCTAATTACAATAATTAAACCTGTATTTTATTTTTGCAAGATAATTTTTATTTCTAAGTTTATAACTTAACAGCGTAGGCTTTTGTTTTATTACGGTTTCAAGCAGAGATAGCTGTCATCCTCGTCAGCGACAGGATTTAAAAAAGGCACCCATCTACCCACATTATAATTAAATTCATGCTTAAGTGTGTGTGTGTCTCCAGCTTTAGAAGGTAATTGGGCACACCTCATTGCTTTTTACTTCTAAATGCTGCTGTGGTCATTTACCAGGTGATTTCAGAGACAAGTTCTAAATTACCAGCGATTTCATCAAGTTTAAAATATTCACACCCTGCTGGAGGATGGCTGGGCATTTCCTCCTCCCCTCCCAAACACCAAATCGAACATTCATGCAACAGACCTAAGATAACGGGGGGAGAGTACGTACGCTGACGCGCTCTCAGGCGGCAAATTCTGACAGCTTCCTCCGCTGTATAATAAACAAACTGTCGCCATAGCAACAGCCACATAACTTCGTTTGTATGTCACAAACGACAAACCCCATTTCCTCTCCTTAATTCACCAGTTCCATTTATCACAGGATTTTTAAATCTTACCTCAATTTAAGCATACTGTACCATTTCCCTACTCTTCAACAAGGGGTTTTTGTGGCAATTGGGGATTTCCTTTTTACCCGTTAAAATAATTCAGTATCTTCAGCGGCAATCTGGAAACAGACTGTGAGAGCGATTATGGTTTCCTTCAAATCCTCTGGCCGACATTTCCAAGCGCCTCTCCGTGCAGGGAGAAAGGGGTGAGCTCGGAGCGGGGAGCCGCCTCGAGATGCACTGAGCCACAGAGCTCAAAGATGCCGAGCTCATTTGTGGGAGGGAGAGGGTTGGGCAATGCACTTCCTCCTAGTCAGCGGCTCAGCGGCTGTCCCGGCCCTACCCCCACGCCCTATGAACCCCCCAGAGCTCGGCTGTCCCCGCGCTGACGGGAGCCGGCCCTGGGGAACCTCCTCCTCCTCCCACGCTAACGAAGCGGCACAACCGCAGAGACAGGGGTGGTTGGCTCAGAGCGGGGACACACCTGGATACAGATGCTGATGTGCCTCAGGATGAACTTGTCATCATCATCATCATCCCCTGTCCATGTCCCCCCCACCCCAACCACAGCCACAGACCGAGCTTATGTAAAATAACGGCGGCACATATAAAATAATGGGTGGCACGTTGCTTCGCATTTCAGTGCTGCGAGATGGATCACCCATCCTGCTCTGGCTGTGACCTGGCTACGCCAGGTAAGCAATAGGTTCTTCTGTCAACAGGAGCAGAAGAGCATTAGGAAAGCCCTGTGCGATCCCAGACAGGGAGCTAGGAGAGAAGGTCTTTCAGGTAGGAACCTACATGGATGTCAGACAACGGCCATTTTTCATTTATATCAGCGTGGTTTTTCAGTAGGGGCCAGTTTAAGTATAAGCCAAGTATCCGAAGGCCAATTCCTAAATGAAGTGGACAGGCTCCCTTCCTTAATTACAAAGCTGACAACTCCATCACCACCCCTACATGGCAGTGTAGAGCTCTAAGCTCTGCCGAGCCTTATACATGCTGCAAATGAAGAACCAGATGTTCACTCTCTCCCCAGCTCTTTAAAGTTAGTTCCACATTTGGAGATTGTCCTCAAGGGTGTTCCCCCCCCGCCATGTGTTAAAAAAAAAATAAAAAAAACCCCAAACCCAGAAGCTTTTGATAATGAAGCAAACATATTTTTGTGGAGTGGGCTATTTTTTTTCAGTCTGCTGCTAGTTTTTAAATATAAAGTACAGCATATGTTTAACACAGAACATATGGAAAGAGAGAAAAAGCAAATCTTGAATTCCAAGTATCATATTCTTAGTAGAAGAGAATCCACGGTGTCAAAGCGGTCATTCGGAACAACACCAGGAAACTGTATTTATTATATAGAATTATTTGCAAAACCAGCTCTAGTTCTTCTCTTACACGGCCTGATGTAAATCTGAAGTAAGAGGGATCAAGACGGCACCAAGTGTACAGAGGAGGACGCCACCAGCTATGTTTGGGGAACGGATCGTTTCAGTACGCCTGTAAGAGCGCGGCGGAACAAGTGACCCTCAGACACAGACCAGCTCTCCATGCTTTGTCCCTACCTTCTTGGGACAAACCGGTCCCAATCGCTGTCAGCTGAGTACGCAAAAAAGTTCATTTTCTTGGGTTCAGTGAAACTGGTCTTAAACCAAAAATACAGTCGAATGAGGAAGTGTTGGCTTTTAGTTCAGCATCTCTTAAGTGAGCAGAGCGTTCCTCTGGAGGAGGGCGCTGCAGAGCCGGGAGCTCTGCCTCACTGACGCAGTCCTGGGGAAACCGACTCTGATATCGGAGGGTGCTCTGGACACTGCTGGTCCCTGGCATCCAGGGGCAGGCGTGGACAGGCCTGGACCACGATGCTTTCATCGGCTTAGCCAGCAAGTCCCTTCCTGATCTTAGTGCTGACACTTGCCTTGTCCCACTGATTCGGAGGGATCCTTGCTTCAGGGGCCCTTCTCTTTGGGCTGCCTCAGCCGAGCCAGCGGGAGACGGAAGGCAGGGCAGGACGAGGCGGGAGGTGGAGATGGGCTCCACCAGCAGGGCAGTGGCATAGGGCTGGCTGCTGTGAGACGGGCAGCAGCACCGCTGCGGCCTGTGCAAACGGCTCCCGGCTCTCGGGAGTCCTCGGAGAAGGTCACTGTGCTGCTGCTGCTCACGGGTACTCTCTGGCTTTGCACAGGGAGCACTTGCTGCTTATTATGACTACAAGATGACAGACATTTAAAAACCAGTAACAGAAGAAAACGCTCACCTCTCCCTTTATTTATAGGGGAGAAACCCTACGAGGTCATTTCACACCCAAGTTTTTTTGACCCGCAGACGGGTCTGAGTAGAAAGCAAAATGCTAAACCCAGCATGGCGACACCTGCATTCCTAGATGCAGTCAGTGTTGCAAATAACCTCCAGTACTAGTTGACAGCTTAAAGGCATGGCTCGGTCCGAACTCTCTCTGACCAAACTGCAACCAGACGCCATGGAGAACGACCAGCACCAACCCAGATCTGTCCCTCAGACTGCAGCAGGCTTTGCTCTGAAGGCTTGCCAGTTTGCCTTTCCTTTAGCACACAAGGGTAAGGAGAATTTATCTGAATACCGCGACACGATGAAGCGGCTGTTATTTGGAGAGAAAGACTCAGAAAGGACGCAGCAGATTTCAGGAGCAGTTGAGATGAGGGACACGGCTGCAGGTGTTTGTGCTCACCAGTGCACACCAGTGTGTCTCCCTCCCCGAGATCCAGCAGTGCCAGCAGCAAGCACAAAGCTCTGGGCGCCACCCTTGCTGCCTCTTCCTCCTCCTCCCCCTTCTTTTTCTTTCTCTCTCTCCCTTTTTTTTTTTAGTGCACTTCCAGATAAATGCCAGTCATTTGGCCAGGGCTAACTCACAGAAGGTACAGCAGGCACAGATGGTACTAATGCATAAATGTAATCTAGCAAAAGGATGCCAACACCAACCCAGAAAAGGTTCCAAATAACTGCAGTGCACTTACAGGAATACAGTGATTGGCAAGGTGAAAGCTGAGATTTGCGAGAGCTTACTGTTCCCAAATCAACAATAGAAATTCAACAACAAATGAGCATATTTATTTATTAATTTATAAAAAGCACTTAATACGAAGATCTCTGGGCAGCCTCACCAGAACCCAAACTCATTATACAAATTATACTGATCCAAGTAAAAGAAGGGAGAAAGGGAAAGGTGGAAACTGAAAAACAGAACAAAATCCGGCACGGCAGACCCATTCCCCTGAGCATCTCGGACAGTGTCTGGGCAGCAGCAGCAGCAAATCCCCCGTGGGGAGCTCTAGACCATAAACCCCCTATCCTTCCTCGGGATTCCGAGCATGAAAAGGCCCATACCAAATCCTTTTTCCAGTGGTAGCTGGTAACGTACACTTAGGGAGAACATACAGGGAGGAGAATAAATGCGGTTTGACTGTGTCCCCGCAGGACACCTCCCCTGGCTTCTGGAGAACACTAGCATCTCCACTAAGCACATCTGTAGCAGTGATTTCCAACGAGCAGATAATATTCCAGAGAATACAGACTTCACTGCCCGTACCCCAGCCCCCGGGGAAGCTGCGGCAGGACTCGAGCAGTGCCTCTGCAGTGCACGCGTCCTCGAGGCTGCCAGCAGCGCTTGTGACGGGCCAACTGCTCGGTGCTCCTGAGGAGCCCGTGATAGACACCACTCTGTCACAATACAATCTGAGGACCAGCGCCTGATCTCATTTCCATGATCCTTACACTGCTGACACACGGGATCAGCAGCAGTGCCACCAAATTAACAGAAGCCGGTAGCAGTGACACCAGGGCACCCGAGTGAACTGCTCGCAAATGCCTTCCTAGCAGCAAGTAAGGAGAGCACTGCTAGCTGGCGAGATAGCCAGGACACAAGTCTTCCTAAATTACAGGCCCTGGGCAAAGAATTACGAAAAAGACCTGCAGCACGTGTGCTGCCCTCCCCGTCTTGCTTGCTGGAGTAACTCTTGTACAAGGAGAACTCAGACATTCCCCTTGCCCTCCGCTGGCCACTGGCTACTGACCCTCATCCTCCATCACGCCAGGGCTCTGATACTCGAAGGCTGCTCGACCTGTGCCTGCCACGGATAGCCAGAGCACTGCGACTCCCAGCAGCGCGTCCGTCTGCCGTCCGTGATGTCCGAATGAGAGCGCACAGCTTTCATTTTGAATGCACGGGCGCCGGACACGCAGCCCTCCCTTGTAACAGTCTGTGCTCCTGGGCAGAGGCACCCACTTCCAATTCCAGCACTGGACAGACGTACACGTGCATATTGGCATTTTGTCTTTGTCCCCATTTCTTAGCGTCAGAAATCAGCACTGGTTCCCATTACAGACCAGTTACAGCAGTCCCTCCGTGATCTGTGCGTACAGAGCACCTTGGGGCAATGGCCAGGGCTCCCACCAGCAGTAACGCCAGCAACACAGCGATCAGCTGGCGCCGTTTGAAATAGCCCCGACGCAATTAATGGGCACCTTCGCAAAGCGAGAGCAAGGCAGACTGGCAGAGCTGTGCAGGAGCGTAACTCAGACGGCTTCGTAGATTCTCCTCTCTCATAATCCAGAAGGCCTAAATCAGATGTGGGGCAAGCCACAGGAGAAAATATATTCTGTGGTCATTTTAATGATGGTGTAGCACGAGGGTTTGGCTTTCATGAAGGGCTTAGGCCTCGGTCCAAGGCAGAGGATTCTGGAGCTGCCACTGCTCTGAACGGAGAAGGGGTTTTTTGGGGCGTGAGGGGAGGGATGTCCAAATATCTGTGAAGTTTGATTCCTAATCCATTTGAATTAAAACAAAAGCCTAATGATGTGCTGCGGGGTTTGTCTGCAGGAAGGAGAGCTGACCCGTTGATGTGCACGGACGGTACCGGGGAAGCTGACAGGGGCTTGAGGGGTGGGGAAGCAGCCTGGCATCGCATTCTTTATGGGCCCAGCGGTCAGCGCTGCTAACGCTGAATTCCTTATCGCCGCGAAGGATCCCGCCATCAGATACCGCTGCAAGGCGTGGGCGGGCGCAGTGGCACAGGATCGCAGCGGCGTCTCGAGGGCTGCAGGCGCTGGCGTGGTGGAGCCGGGCTCCTGCTGGGGCTCTCCCTTGCCACCTGCAGAGCCACCTCCGGGCGGTCACAACTGCGGCAGAGCAGCACCCTCCCGCCCCGCCAGGGCCTTGCTAGGCTTCCTCCTAAGAGAAGCCAGTTAAACCCTATCTACATCTTCAAATAGACTGACATTTTCCCAGAATTTCTTAAGTTGATTTTTTTCCTCATAATATTTGCGTGGTAATTTTAAAAAAAATGATTCACATTGCACCCTAAATGCTCTATAACTGGGGTGACTTCTCTCTTGACAAGGAATTGCCACGTGCCAGTCACATACCAGGAAATGGAACGGGCCAGGCTTCTAGCTGGGGTACGAATGCCATGTTACTGCTCTGTTAGGACCTGAGAACATGGCCCTGGGATGACTTAGGGACTTCACAGCTGTACAGCATCTGCTTCTTAAATATATGAACCATTTGAAGACAACAACATCTCTTCAGAAAAGCCTGGGTTAGAGAAATCAATCAGGTAAAAGGAGACGAAGAATATTCCTGAGGGAAGGAGATTTTAGGAGAGGCTTGAGGGGGACTTGCCCGAGTTGAGGTCATGATGGAGGAGAAGAGGAGTTTGAAGAGAACGGTGGCTCCCACGGTGAGGGTTTACCTGTTGTTACTGCTGATTTCAGAGCAAAAGAAATTGCATTCTTCTCCCTTCGAGTAGCTGCACAGAAGGGAGGAATAATGGAGATGTTTAGCTGTTGCTGTAGAGATACCATCTCTAGGAACTGTACATTTCTTGTATTCTTTGCCTTTTTAGATTAAAAAGGGCTCTGAAGCACCAGGCTTTGATGTTTGTTGGTTCTACCAGGCTTAAAATCGGGCTCGGTTTCTGTTTTCGCAAGACTTGAAATGCAATGCATCTGGTAGCATGTTCTATTTCTCTCCTTCCTAAAGAAGACATAGAGGACTCGAGGAGTCATTTAGGATGCTAACACGAGGAGACCATTTGGCACTAAAGGTCAGGCTGGAGTCCTCCCATAACATAAATGGGATCCCCGTTAATACTTACTCCTGAGAAGGATTCATCCCAGAAAGTTTTAGAAGAGTTCAAAAAGCCAAGACACTTTCCAGAGAAAGCCCCTCTCCTGTTCTTCAGCACCCCCACCCTGCCACAGCAGCGCACATGTATGGCAGAAATTAAGGAAGAGCCCTGGAAGCTTCCCCTGGAATGAGCGTAACCATCCCACCTCTCCGGTGTCTCGCTGGAGGAGCGGGGGCTCTCCCAGTGCCAGCTCAGCGCACGGCTCTGGGGATGGTGGGAGAAGGAAATGTCCTGGTTCTCGGCCCACGTGAGCGGGCGTCAGCGCTGGGCTAGGTGTGCGCTGGGATGGCCGCCAGGACAGAGATCACTTTCCCCCTGGCAGTGAGAACGAGCTAGATCTGCCTTCCAAGGCATAATTAGATCTGAAGGAGAAAAGCCCTCCACTGGCAGGCGCTGGCAGTGGGAAAACAAGAACGTGTCCTTCAGGAAAGAGGGGTCAAACCTTGCCAGGCCATGGTGCATTTCCACGGAGGCAGAAGCGCTGCAAGCGAGGGAGGCTTACTGCCAAGGGGTCAGATGGGAGCGCGCTGGGGCCCTCGCTCCGAAGAATCTGCAGTAGAGAAGCGGGGACTCCAGGCCATTTCCACGTCCCTGCCTTTTGCATAAGCAACGCTTGCCTCGTATGAGGAAAACAACAAACTCCTGCCCTCTAGAGACAGGAGACCTCCAGCTCTGCTGAATAAAATATTTGCCACAACCTCCTTCCGAAGCAGATGCTACGAATGCATACAGTTTTATCCTCCCCCAAGGCCCACGCAGCCGGCTCAGCAGCTCGGCGCGCTCTCTCCTCCCAGACCTGGAAGGCCAACTCGCAGGAGAGGCAGCTTGTCACAACCACTCTGTTTCAAGGCAGCAGTTTATTTGGAGAACTGCTGAATAAAGCAGGCACAGAAAACTTGGCAAAGGAACAGAAATCCTCCCCTTCCTCATTACCAAAACCTGCCCGGGCAGGATGGCAAACGCTCACGCTGGTTGAGCGCTTGTTCCCTCTCCCGTCCCTGGCTGCCTCCGTACCTCTGCAACCCACCCGCCTTCTCCTCCTCCTCTGAAAACCCGTCAGGGCGAGAGCCGCCCCCCAGTCAATAAACGACCGAGTGACGCGCCCTCAGACGCAAGGGGAGCGCAGATGGCGAGAGCCACTGCAGCTCTTGGGCTTGCTCGCACCGATGGCCGCCCCGCTCCTGCGCAGCCCCACGGACCGCGGCGCTGTGCAGACACGGGCCGGGAGGGGTACGGCGCCTGTGCCGTTGGTGTTGGGCTTGATCAGCAGGAGTTCAGTGCCGATGGAGCTTTTCAGGGCACTCCGTGCGGTTACCTGGAATTTCCAAGTCTAGCCCTGCATCTTTGCTCTCGGGTGCCGGGAGGCTTGGCAGAAGCACTCCCGTCACCGCCACAGAGCACACCGAGCTACAAAATCCCTTCTGCCCCGCGTTTCACAAGGTTACACCACTGGTAAGACGTACTCCAAAGATTTTGTTCGCTGTAGCAATGGTGCCGAAATGTCCATATGTCCAGTTACAAAATAAGCGTCATTAGTGGGGTGAAAAGCTGTTCTTAATAGCATTTTCTCAAAGCTGCCAGTGTACTAAAAATATTAGAGATAATATTAGAGATAATACCCCTGGGCTCCTCACCGCAGCGCACCAAGCGTTCTCACTTACATCTCAGCAAAGCGCGTCCCAGGCCGATACCGAGCCCTGCCCGGTGACAACAGCAGCGTTCCGTACACGCACGCTTGCGTGCATCAGCAAACGTTTGCTCCCAACGTTTAGCAAACCACGTCACCATGAGATTTACTGAACACGCGCCTAAATCACAGGCACTCGAGAAACCCAGCACGCCAGAACTTAGTGATTGCGTTCAATGGTAATGGAGTGCTGAAGCGGGACGACGTCAGAGATAATATGCGAGGGGGTTTAAGACACCTGCGGGGTTTCTCTCCACAAATTAATACTTACTGCATAATATTTATGTTAAGGCAAAAGTTTGAGGCAGATGGCTGCAACTGAGCTGCGTATTTTCCTGCAAGAAATACTCGTCCGACACAGCGGCAATAGGCTCTTGGCCATCCATTACGCATTTTGTAGATTTAGGCAGCATCTTTAAAATACCTATTTTGCACCTTATTACTGGCAGTTTTGTTTTGCTGGCCTACACTCTAAAATACAAGTATTTACGTGGTACAGACAGCCAGCAACCATCTTTTAAAGGAAATTAGTCCTGTCCTTTTCTGCACTTGACTCCGCGTCCCCTTTGCTTGCCTCCAACGACAGCGGCAGCACGGGATGAAAGGTGCCTCTGAAGTCAGACTGGGCTGCTGAGGAACTCGTACTCCCGCTGGCACGTCCTCCTCAAAGCCGTCGTTCTGCGAGGCAGATGATGCCAGATGATGCCAGGTTTCACTGTGAAGTTACTGTTCTTGAAATTCAGATTATGTGGCTTCTGAAAGCTGACCTGCAGGACTGACAGATTGCTTGGAAGGATCGTGAGGTTCGTGCCCACTCGCAAAAATTGCTAGAGTGGAAAAAAAATCCGTCTTAGGGTAAAAATATATAGCACCACTGGTCTGTCATTTCTTTGTATTACGCTGCTGTTACCTTAGGAGGACTGTGAGCCCTTCCAGTGGTGTTCTTGGGGTTCAAAGCTTACCTCATCCCTGTCAGTGGCATTTCAGCCATCAATTAAGTAATTCTGGAGAGAAAACCTCTTTAGGCAGCCCTAGAAACGATCCTGACGTCTGCTTCAGTAGGGATGGGTGCTGTAGCGGTAACGCCAGTTCAAGATCGTTGCTCTAAGAGATTCATTGTGGATTTATTCCGGGAAAAGTGACACCTCCAGCAGCGTACAGCACTGCAAGCAGTTTTTTCCCAGGTGCTAAATATCTACCACCATAGTGTGGTTCAGGGATGCTCATCGGGACTTCTTCACTTGCAACTCGTGCGGCTGCCTCACGGCACCGCATTGGCACGGCAGTGGGTAAGCACGCAGCCCGCGAGACCCATTGTGGGTGGTCTTCCGTGGGCAAGAACGCGATAGACGCAAGGACAGGAGACTCTGACAACTTAAAATGGTTTTGCTTTATAGAAAATAAACATGCTGGTAGCAACGCACATCTGCATTGAGCGCTTAGAGCTTGGCAACGAGCACACAGGCCTCTGTCGGCACAAGCGTAAAGCCAGTTCCAAACTCTTACAATGTTCTGAGCTTCTCAGGTCTCTGAGACGAGCGATTACCTGGCTGCCAGGAACAAAGTCTGAGAGAGAGCGAGCAGTTCAAATCTCTGAACGCTGCTTAGAGCTGCACAGGACACGGGTGTGCTAGGAACCCCTCTCCAAAGTAAACACATACATCAGCTCTCTTTAAAAGAAAAAAAGCCCCCAAACTTGACTTCAGTTGTACGCTCCAGCTTGTCAACGGGTATTTATGAGGTGAGCGTAATGTTATAGCGTTTATAGCAGTGAAATACATCCCAAGCGGGGGAGCTAGTCAAGAAGCGCACAGACGTCAATGCCAGTAGAATGTTAATGCCCAGGAGACGGGGGCAAGGTGACACTAGCTCCAGGTAACGCTGCTTGTGCCGGCTACGGCGAGGGAAGATCGCCGACGGCCCCTTCCGGAGGCGGGCGGGCAGCGGGGCTTGGCTCCTGCACCCCACGCAGGGGTGTCGGCGCAAGCTGCTCTCTCGTTCCACTCCGTGGTACCAGGCTCTGCTGAGGGCATCGGTGGGACTCTGCCAGCGAGGAAGCAGCCACCGCCGCTCAGCTCTCGGCACACGACTTCGAGGAAGGTGCTGCCAGCGCCGGCACCTCGGTGCCTAGTTTGAATCCCTGCCGGTTTTATTCCTTCACAAGGCCCTTTTATCGTCACGACTGCACACGAGTGCCTGGGAGTTCATTATCCCCGGTAAGCTCTCTCCTGGAAGTTGATGATTCTAAAGAGGTTTGGAAAGCAGGAAATTGCCTGCTCCTTTGCATTAGCGGAGAAGCAAAGATTTACACAGCCCTGTCCTTTACTGAAGCGGCTGCGGGGAAGAACCCGATACTCTCAACGTTGATTCCCTGTAGAGAGGCAAACGGCAGGCTGGGCTGCAGAGAACGTAAGTGCAAGAAGAAACAGCCTCAGGTAAACCCGATTCTCGTCTGCTGATCCAAACTGCACCAGAAGCCTTGGCAGACCCGGGAGAAGACAGCTCCTGGGGAACGATGCAGCTGGGCACACGGGGATGCACCGACCACAGAGACGGAAGATGCTCTGACCAACATAAGTGACATCGCTAAATACGCGTCTCGGGAGTGACATTACTCTAAACCCCTCTCCTTCCTCGCGGCTGTGCAGGCACCGATCAATTGGGCTGGAGGGCACCGAGCTCACGTGTGCCATGTAAATGACGATCCCCCAAGGGTATGTGCTCTTCATGGCGGCGCTGCGGCTGTGCGTACAAGCACACGATTCTCAGCGACAGGCAGTGGAGAAGCTTGGTCCTCCAAGGCCAAAACGAGCCGATCTTATACAACATTGTATTTTACAGGGGGCAATACAACTGTTCTGGACAAACCAGAGCTGTAAGCGCTCCTCTGGAAAATGCAGTTGTTCTTACCCATCCTAAGTTGGATGCTGAACAGTTCAGCAGTGTACGAGGAACCTCCTCCTATCTGTACATTTATGCAGCACGTTGAAGAAATGAAGTCATATGCAAGGCCAAGGTAGGGTTGAGTGACAAAGCGCTCGAGACCAGATGGTGCAGCACAGGCTGGGCGGCTGGGTATCATCCCATCCCATCTCCACCCTCCTTGATTTTACAGACTGCATCACTTGCCCTTTCTGAATTACTGAGGAATACTACGAGCAAGGCCAGACATACCAAAGCAGGGTGAAGGTGCGACGGTAAAAGCTGCCTCCTAAGACCAGTGACTACCCAGCAGCTGCTAGCTACTTAACCACCAAGTCCTGTTCTGCGCTGAGGATGTTCTATCCCTTCAGCTTCCGTGCCACAGTGGCTACGGCTCGTGGGTAGCCTGAGCCCATCAGCTCAGCGGGAAGCTGTGATGAAGGATCCATAGCCTCAAAGGAGATCGCATCTCACTGGGACCCTTGTGACGGCGTCCAGAAGCTGACGCTGGATTCAAGGTTTTACACAGACAACCTGACTTGCTTTAATTGCACCCTTTTAGGCGATTACACAACACAGTAAAGGAGAGCAAACCAGACAACCTAAAGCATTGGTTACAAGGCCCATGATTAAATACTCATTTTGGACAAGACGCAGGCTGGTGCAAGGTCACGCAGGAGGAGGAACCGCGGCCGTGTCGGCACGTGCTTCGTGGTGCCGTTTTTTGGGGGGGGGCATTGCCATGTGAGGCTCTACTCTGCAGTTCAGTGTAAGCATCCGCTTCCCTTGAGAACTTTATCTTGGTTGCCCCGCAGCTTAAATTCAGTAAGATCTTGTCACAGTTTAAACCCAACCACTTAAGAAAATGGCTTTGATGTAATATAAAAAAGTACTCCTTCTTGGGTAAACCCCTTGCTGTACATCTCCTTCCTCTGTCTCTTGGTTCGTTTGTTCAATACCTGCCGTGGTGTTCTCCTGCAATGCCTGTGGTGCATCTTTGAGAGTTAAGGTGGGTTTTTTTTTGTACTGAACCTGGTGCATGGAGACAACTCCCATACTCCACGCGAAGATCACAGAGTGCTTGCGTAACTCATTTGTTAATCAGTCTAGTCCTGAACCACTCATTTAGTTCAATTTTATACTGACTACATGTTGGTGTTGTTAAGGTTTATGATCCAGTGATTTACAAGGCATGATACATCTGATTTCAAATTGGTTGTATTGATCGTTTAATTGAGTACGGGGACACGAGTGTGACATTACCTCACCAAACTGGTGGGTCACGGCGATGCTGCTAGGATGGTAATTCCTGCTCTAATTAGTTACATAAAACAAGCAGGTTGTAATTGTGAAGGCCAAAACCAGACAGATCAATCCACTGTTTGGTAAACAGTGCTTCTTATGTAAGTAAACAGTCCTTTTCGTAAAGCTCAGATTGATCAGAAGAAAAATTTCATATTCTGGTTCTAAAAGCTGGTCTTAACGATAAGCTAGGTAGCGCTACCTGGGAAGTTTGGAATTCATTTAGAGGAACGACTCACACCAGTGTGCATCTTCTTCTCAGACCCAACCGGCAGGGAGACAGCGATACTGGTTATATCGCATACAGCCAAGTTTTCTAGCAGATGAAATCCTACCGGTGACGTTGGTTTGATCTGGAGCGATAAATCCTTAACGACTGAAAATGAGTCTTTATCTTCTGCCTACTTCAGTTTGCCCATCCAGAATGCAAAGGGTTTAAAGTCTGGCTTGAACTCCTTCTCGTGTACTTGTTACTATCTACTGCTGTCTGTGTTTGATCGCTGGCACTTCGGAGGTGCTTTGAGATTGCCCAGCGAATGGTGTTTTGCCTGCCCCGTGATCAGGGGTCTGGGGACCAAACAACTCCTCCTCTTCCTTCCTCCCCCCCGAGTCCTCAGGTAGGGAGGGTGGGGGCAGAGACCATGGAGTTGAGCGGGGAACCACAACGGCAACTGCTCCTTTCAGGATCCCCTCTGTCCCTGCTCTCTCTGGAACCACTCCTTCTGGAAGGAGAGTCCCTTGAAGCCAGCGTTTAGGGGAACGAGTTACGTACGTGAAACAGTCTGTGGCCAACAGACCAAGGGAGAGGCTTGCTGCTATTACTATTTCTTAACAAAAAGAGATAGATGCATATGAAAGGTATAGATGGTAATTGTGATCGTTGGACTTGAGCTGCAAGCATGGGGAGCTCAAAGCCCTTTACGTTGGCCTGAAAGCTGCTACTTAATGCATTTCGTGTGTAGGTGTCCTGAAACCAGGCATCTCGTCACATCCCATTACCTACACGTAAAAGCTGTTCTCCGCTAGGCCGGCGTGTGGTATTTGCTGTTCGTTAGCGACACCACAGTGTTCCTGACCTTCTCCTGAATTAGCGCCTTCAGCGTGTTTTCCAGCACCCTGATTTCAGCTCTGTCCTCTGCACGCATCACACGGTACTGCCCTCCCTGTTCACCAGTAGAACACTTAGAGCCAAGCGAGCGAGTGAAAGGACCGTGCAATTCAGCCCCAATTCCATCTGATAATTCCATAATCTCCTAGGTTTAAGAAGCAAGCGGTACTTTTCCCCCAACCATGCATCTTTAAAAAGAAACGAGGATTCAAAGCGCAGCCGCAGCTGCCTAGTCCATAACCAGCTCATTCACTTGGCATCACGTTTTACAGGTCCCTTACAAATGGCTCCGCAGACGCAGCGACTTCAGTCCTCAAGTAGGGACTGGCAGAGAAAAGCAAACACGCTCAGCTTTTCCTCCTAGAGGGACTTGACATGAAAGTCTCCTCAAAACTGGGAAACCCGCACCCCCGCCTACCTTGGAAGACCTCCCCCCTGCCGGAGGCAGCCACTGAGCACAGGCCACCGCGAGCCAGGCGCGGTCCCTGGCTGAGGGGCTGCCTTAGGGCTCCCTGCGGACCGCCTGGTGCACTTCCATGGTACAGGGAGACTTTGCAATTAATGAAGCAGCCGATGCCAGAACACGCAGCTCCGGCTGGCATTCACGGGCTGCACCGCACGCGTTTCCGTCCAAGGACTCAATGCCTCCCCAACACACCGTGGGGAATTACGTTCTCCGGGTGGAGAAGTCCTGAGCAAAGACTCGACGTAAGCTGGCTTCTCCCACCACAGAAAGGGAAGGTATCGCTGCTGTGCCTGGAAGAGCAGCTTAAAGGGAGGCTGTTCTGTCGGAAGTACACCCTACTTCTAAACCAATGCTCAGTTTGGAGCTGGGGCATTTAAAATAAGCTCCAAGAAGTGACCGGCAATTTTTAGTGCTCATCCCAAATTAACAGTGCATTTGTTTCATTCAGCTATGCCAAAAAAGCTGTCGCGATTCATCTCGGGCCCATTTATGGGAGAGTGGTGTTTACTCGGGTACGACACCAAGAGAAACCGCTTCCCTTTCGGTGCACAGCGATGGCGAGGGACGTAAGAACAGAGTTTATAGACGCAGAGCTGGGGTTATGGCTAACAAAATAGTTTCAGACCATCAGCAGCTCAGCTAACTCACAGCCACATCGACCTGCGCCGTACTGCGGGAGGCTTTGGCTCAGGGAGGGCTGGGGGAAGGATCGGTCTTCGCCGTCGTCTCCCTTTGCCGTGCTTAGATGGGTTTGAGTTTGCTCACTGCAGGTACTGAGAGTTTGTAAATTATCCCCACAGAAGACCCGAGAGTGTTCCAAAGGCGTCTTCTGCGCCATCGCTGCCTTCCTAACCTCCTGCATTTGTAAGGCAAATGTACTGCCTCACTCGGGGTAATTGCCATTCATTCTTAAAACGTTTTTCACGGGTATGTTATTTTTACAAACATCTGAATTTAAATTGTACCTTCCTTGCAGCAGCTAACATTCAGCCTTCCAAAGTCTCGGCTGCATTTATTACTCCACCAATAAGAGCTTCTCTCTTTCCCCCCCCAGGGCCGATGCATCAACTTCACCCGAGTTCCATCTCAGTAGAGGAGGAGAAGAGGATGCCAGGAGCAAAGACAGCCACGTTCCCACTTTTCCACCAGGCCGAGAGACCCGAGCACTTCCTCGCATTCCTTGGACCACCTTCAAGCCCCAGCTCGGCAGGTCTCCGTGCTCCCCTGCATCGCTGTGCCGAGCTCCCGTGTTTCACCCCAGTGCCTTGACACTCTGATTTGCGACGAGAAGCATTGACTTGCGCGCCTCTGCTTTTACAGAACACAAAAGGCAGGATACAGATACCAAAGATGATAATGCCTTTCTATTTTTGTTATTTTATGTTTTTTTAAGGACTACAAATTCTCAGGACGTAATGTGCTTTCAGCGGAGATGCAGAGTTTCTCAGATGCAGAGATGGCACGTGTTATTTAAACAGGGACCACTTGCCAAAGGCAGAGGATAAAAATTCCCACCAGGCTAAGCAAGCGCGAGAGTCGAGTGCCTTACAGCCATGTCAGATCACAAAACGCTTGCGAGGCTCCCATCGCATCGTGCCTTACGGGAACCTTCGGACTGGAAATCTTGTCATTCTAACACTGAAAAGTGCACACGCATGACAAAATGTAGACAGGATGCCTCAAGGTATTGGTAGCAAGCAAGACTTTGCCCTTTAGTTTTTGAAGACACCTTTCTTTCATTATGCACCCGGGACAGGACGAAAATTAATAGAGCGTTATTCCGCAGGAAGACAGCCTGCAACCAGAGATCTTGAGCCGAGTTTGAGGGACTGATGCTTCAAGACCTTGACACTGTGGCTGGTGGTTTTTTCCCCTTTCCTGCATTCAGAGTTCAGTAGCGCATAAAACATCATCATCTATAAACATACCTAGCAGTTGTAGGCTTATCTATTTTTTTTTTTAGATTAAAAAAAGCAGTAGCCACTACACTGGTATCTCAGGGTTTTTTTTTTTCCCCCCCCCCCAAATCTCCAAGGGCTCTTCAGCGTCACAAGCCAGCAACTCTCTTTGCATGAGAATTTCAAAGTTTAATTAATATAATTAAAGGCAACAGCAAGCAGCAGCCTGTGAAGATTTTGCTCATCTTTTTTATGCCTTTTGACATTGAATGACCTATTACTGTATGTGCGTTACTCGGATTTTGAGGGGGCACCGAGCGCTGGTTAAGATTCAGCAGTGGAAAAAGACCTCCTTCCATCAATTTAGAAATTAAATTTACAGGAGCGCCGGCCATCACAAAACATCGACGATGTATGTATTATAATTTTTTAGAAAAACCAGTGTCGTGTCACGTCGACGATGCCAAATTATGTTAGCGTGAGCGGAAACACTGTGGGGGAGGAAGGAGGGAGCAGCTGAAGAAAAAGGCTCAAATGATCCAGTCACTTTCGATACTGTACTTCAGACGCAAAATGGATATTCGAGTCGAAACCTGACAAAGCGCGCCCGCGTTGATGGGAACTGGTATAGACAATGACCAGTGGCTGGGTCAGTGGGATGTCTCTCTGCGAGCAGGGAGGCTTATCAAATGACACTAAAAATAAGTTCAACAACCATCACGTTGGAGGGGAAAAGGCGAACATTTCACATTCGGTGGGCAGGAGCGTGCGCAAGATGGAAAGAGCAATGCGAAGCATCCTGGTCTAATTATCTCCTTTGTGCTCTTCACTGAAATTGCAAGGGACATAAATAATTCTCTTGGTCGATGTCCAAATTCCTGGCACTGCCCAAAGAAGCCTTTACATATATCCACTCGCTTACATCTTTTGCTTGAGTTTATTTATGTCACTGGTAGTCTCATCATCAACAGCCATGTGTGCACATTAGACTATAAATAAAATTATTATCTGAGTTTCAGTGATTATTTCCTCCTCCTTCTCCTCCCCCCCCCCCTCCAAAACTTACACCTCCATTTTGCCAACTACATGGTCACCCTCGGTACTGGCTTCAAAAGACAGCCCGCCTTCTCGTGGCCCCCGTGGCGTGCTGGGAAAGCCTGCCGCAGCCTAACTGAGGGGCTCCGACTGTTCCACGGCTGTCGGGAGCCCGTCAGACGCCAGCTCGCACCGTAGGTACCAGCAGTCACGTACACAGAACGAGAAAGCACCCACAGGTGGCTGGTGGCTCCTGTGCCTCGCAAAGTCGCGCCTTCGATGCCACTGGGTTGGGGATGTTTTAGCCCAGTTGTGTGCGAAAGGCCAATTTTATCCAGGAAGCCCAACCATCGACCAGTCTGTGGCTTATTTCAAGCCACTGATTAAACCTCTTGGGTGCTCTCCAGCTTAACTTGGGAGGAAGAACCCAAAGTAGGAGGTTTTGCTAGGACACAGGGGAGATTCTGCGCCGCTCCTCAAGAGACTGAGGCGGTCCAGGCAGAAACACCGACCTCACCAGGCACCAAGTTAAAATAAACTCTGCTCCGTTTTACTTATTTTTCCTCCCTTTTTCATGTAAACGTGACGCTTTTGAGATACCACTGGAACTGGCAGCTTGCACTTTGAGCGGCGAGTTGCGTACAGGGGAACACGCAGACAAAGAGGGCTTTTCCCCTCACGTGTATCTGTTGTCTCTCAAAGCATGCTTGTAACTAACAGAGCCACAGAAACAGAGATCCACCAACCATCTTTTGTCCTCTGTCTGTCCACGTTCCTTAGAAACGGTGGGACGTGCCGTCTCTCACCAAGCAAACCGTGTTTCAGGTATCCACGCTCCAGCTGGCAGGCAGTACAGCACGCTACGCTCTTCCTTTAGCTGAAGGTAACACCCTAAGAGCGTCGTTGTGACCCAGTGGGGAATATCCGTCACAAGAACTCTGGGGGGCAAGAGGCAGAGGGCAATGCTATTTTAATATCCCCTGATTCAAAATGACACAAAGTAAGACTTCCTTGGCACGAGAGCTCACAACGCTCGAGAAAACCACGATCGGGAGGGGTAACCGGGTACATCCTTGCGCCGCGTCAGACTGTGGCTATCCCCCTGACGTAAAGCCATGTCCTGGTAACGCCGCTGGTACTGGTTTTAGCCTGCGTAAGAACAGGAACGGTCTCTTGAAAAATGAAATAAGCATAAGGGTGATCCAGAAAACGTTCTACCCCCAAATAAGCATTGACTCCCCAGTCTGACACGGTTCTGCAACAAAAGTCTGCTCTTATTTTGGTATCTTATTTCCACATCAAAAAGATCCTCAAAGCACAGACGAGGCAGCAACCCCGGGCGTTGGGTAGGGTGACCCTTCGCATGTGGAACGAGCGTGGGAAACCCTCTGGTTTCTCAAAAAACGGCGGGAGAAAGAGCGCACATCAGGCAAGTTTCCCTTCTCGGGGAGACACCGAGTTTCCCAGGAACGCACGCTCCAGGTTTCCCTTCCGTACAAAGCGGTGGTTACTGCCGCAGCCCCGAGAAGGGAGCCCAGGGCGGCCGCTCCCAGGCGAGCCTCGCAGGCATCCCCGCGCGCCCCCAGCGCCGTGCCGCCGTTTGGAGCCGGCAGCCAGTGCCTGGGACACCCGCTGGGTCTCTAGAGGCTCCCCCGAAAAAAAAGAACACGCTCGTGGTTTTTATGCTGTAAGCACGAAGATGAACACAGAGCAAAGACAAGAACAAACCCTAAAAACCCTGCTGCGTGGCAACTCCCGAATGCCCAGAGAGGTGACACCAGGAGCAGCTTCTCTCCCGAGGGGCTGCGCAGGCGCCGAGCGTTCATCACTTTCCTTACAGCGGAACCACGAGCCCCGTGTGCGGCACGCGCCCTGCTCCCAAAGCCTGCGCTGATGACGCGCCGGGGCCGTGCGCCACCAGGCAAGGGGGTTACGGGGACGCAGGTATCGATTCCAGGGGACGAGAAATAAATCCAACTGGATTCTCACCCGGAGCCACCATCGACACCGAAGCCTGTTTCAGGCGCAGCACAACCGGGCAGCAAAGCGCTGGGGAACGCCGTTTTCGCCGTCTTGGCGATGCCCCGGTGCCCCCAGCCGGCTGCGAAGGCTGCTCCCAGCCCAGCCGGTTGCCACAGCGGGGGCGGCACCCCGCAGCAATCTCTCCATTTTTAAGAGATTTATTGATGCTCCTTTTACTTGATGGGGCGGCGACACAGCACACAGCCCTCACCACGTACCGCAGTATCGCCAGCAGGACACGCACACTAGTGACGATGGGGTGGGGGTTTTTCTCCAAAAAGCAACGCACAAACCGCACGGAAACGCCGGCAGCCAGTGCTGAAGGAGCTCCTGCTACGACCGAGGCAAAGCAGGATTCATAGGAACTGGAAACCTTCCGAACTACGGGGTAGCCTAAATGTAACAAGGCTGCTTTTGTTTTATGCATTTCATACAACAAGCAGACATTAATTGGCCAGAGTTAATACACAATAAAAATTAAAATTAATTTTTCAGTGTTCCCTTTCAGTAATTTTTTAATGTAACGAGACGCACAGCTTCCATCAAACGTTAATCCGCTGGGCTTAAACCGGAGGGGACGGGTCAGGCTGATGGGAGGGGAAAGGCAAGGGAATTGTCTCGAGTGCCACGATGCCGGCGCATTCCGAGTCCCAGGCGCCGCACGGAAGCCCGGCCGGGCTGGTACAAATTCACACTGGTGTTTTTCCTGTAGGAAATGACCATGCTGCATCGCTCCTCTCCCCTCCTGATTGTCCGTAAGGCGACATCACAACTCTGCACGTTACATCCCAGGTTTGCTTCACGTCGTCATACAAAACGCTCTAACACGCGCGCGCCGGGGGTGCAGCCCTAACTCCTGGGGGTGCTGGGGGTTGGCGTTTGGTTTAAAGGCAAAAGGCAATGTCATCTTTTAACCACCTCAGTACGGGGCACCTCACGCCCGTCGTGTTTGCCTCCCTTCCCCCGATCTCAACAGACCCCGAATACGCACTTACCCAGCCCCTTCAAAATCCATGGTGACACAAGACTGCCCTGTTCCTTGCTTTCACTTTCGAGCATGTCCTTGCAACTCAAATCACGTTGACATAGCCGGGGGGGGCAGGGAAAGCCACAAGTAGGGCAGGTTTTACCTTTTGCTTTTCCTCCCTGCACATGGACGGGGACTGGGGAGTTTTGTGTCCTGTCACTTTGGACAAGGCGTCCCTTCCCAGCTGTGGGAGAAGCGTCTCTCTTGTTCATCACAGTTCAGGCTGCAGGGAGGGGTGAAGGAACCTGAGCGCTATCAGTTGGGCTTTTTTCCAGGTGTGAAAAATACACATTTTACCCCGTGGTTATCACTGCTACCTGGTGACTA
This sequence comes from Nycticorax nycticorax, assembly GCA_023375905.1. NCBI lineage: Eukaryota > Metazoa > Chordata > Aves > Pelecaniformes > Ardeidae > Nycticorax > Nycticorax nycticorax. The sequence continues at coordinate 429,041 of JAKFQP010000243.1, forward strand.
AAACAACACTGGGCTGCTGCAGAAGTTTTCCTTTTTTCGCACTCGCTGGGAAGCAGCAAAGGCGCCGTCTCCATCTGTCTTCAGATTTCAGCTCACCGGGAACTTCTCGCTCCCAACAGGAGCCCCTGAGGAGAATTTCGGGAACTAAAATCCTTGGGAGGCAGGGCCTGACGCTGACCCTCCCGCGCGCCGCTGAACGTTTCCCATCTCCGAAGAGGCTGCGAGGTGCCCCGGGATGTTCTGTGGCCAGCGTGTGCCTCCCTCTCCGCAGCCGACCCAGACGCGCTCATCTTGCAGAATCCCCACTGGCTTTTTCTCCATCCCACGGCTGCCGTGGCTCGGGCAGCAGCCCACGGCCCAGAGGGTCCCCCAGGAGACAGCGCGGGGAGCTGGGAGAAGGAGGGCGACACAACGGCACCCTGCCCTCGGTGTAGGGGACCTGCCATCGGGGGGGCGCCTCTCGCTAGAGCCACCTCCTCTGTGCGTACACACCGCGGGGCGGAAAAACCTACGGCTGTCTCAGGAGCTCAGCGTGGCGTTCCCCAGAGCTCTGCTCGCCCCGACCAAGACCGGGCAGGAATGAGTCCGGCCAGCAAGGGGCTCGGCAGACCCCGTCCGCGGAGGCTGCCTGCAGCAGGCACAGAGGATCCCTTTTGCAAGAGTAGGTTTGCTCAGTGGCGGGCGACAGAGAGGTTAAAAGCTCCTCGCATGTCAGAAATTCCAGCCTGACACTATGGCAGAATGGGCATAAGTACCGAGGTCATCTGCTGCCGAAGCCAAGCTCCAGCCATGCCAGGGAGCAGCCTTCCCTTGCAGACTGTGACAGGGGGTGGGGAGGTTCTGCCCTTGTCTTCGGCAAAGAGAAGAGGATCCAGCCCAAGGAGCTCAATTTGACGACGATACCATTAAAACAGCAAGCCTCAAAGGGCAAAGGAGGCAGCCGAGCTGTACGGGGGAGGAACTGAGGTACCGATCAAGAACCTAAGCCATTACAGCAGGCAAATGAAGTAAACGATACATTTGCTAACGAGCATCTTCTAAATACCTCTTGTGCGGTTACAAAATTATTTAATGTCAAAATTTCTACTCAGAGCCTTATCAGACCTGGCATGTACTATTTTATTTCACAAATCTGTTTTGCATTGGCTCAATTAAAATTGTTATATATTTTTGGGTCTTGTGTAGGTGCCATCTGTTTAACAGCACAAGTGGGTCCTGTGATGCACTTGTAAATTTGCTGCTGCAATAATTTTTTTAATATAATGAGTGACTTTGGATACAAGGAACTGCCTATGTTCAATGATTTTTTTTTGTTTTTTGGCAGTAAACTTACAACAATTCTTACCGTGTTACAAGGATGGCTCCGCATCCTATGGAAAAGCAAACAGTTGATCTACATGTTTGCACCAAAGTCATATTATTTAATTCACACTTATTTTTTTCATTTGCTTGTTCTGCCTTACTTTGTAAATGAGCTTATTTTCCCAAACTGGAATCCATAGGATTGCTCTCAGCTGGTTTCCTACGGCCGTAGCTGCTGCCTCCCGAGGAGCTACCGGGACCGCACGTGGAAGCCACGTCCTTACCCAAGCAACAGTGAAGTACGAGTGTTGGTAGGAGCGGGCCTGTCTGCCCCACGGATCGGGTCTCGGACGCCTCTTTCAGCACAGATTTGCCCGTTACTAAAGCCCTGTGTCATGGGCAAAGAAACACCATGGAGCCACAACAGTTGCCTCCAAACCCCGGGAGCTACGCGGTTCCTCACCTCACCAACATCTCTGCAGGAACTGACTTGATGGGGTGCTGGCGCGGGGGACGGGGACCCCACAGGGGACTTCCCGGACGGACGCACTGGCGCTGCCGGTTGCGCAATGTCACGGAGGAAAAAGAAGCGTTCACCGACGCCAGGTTTGCTGGCGAGGGCGTTGCCAACCTGGCTTTTGAGGCCAGCGTGGCAGCACCAAGCTGAAGCAGCGAAAGCAGCCGTGCCCAGGACCCGTGTTACTGCTGTGCTTTGGAGACCTTGGCCCCAGGCGTCCCCGGAAGGAGGACGTCAGATAAAGCACAGACACGCGGCGACGTCTGCAGGGCAGCTCGGCACAAGGGGCCACCCCAGACCAGCTCGGGCCCCAGGGGCCGCCTGAACTCCTCGTCGAGCAGTTCCCCGTGCCCAAGCTCGAGCACGCCTACCACGCGCAGCTCGCCCCCAAACCCAGCGTACCTGGCCCATGCTGCCGAAGCAGATTAAAACAAACTACCCAAACACCTCATGAATGCGATCGGGAACAAATGCACCTTTTTGAGGCAAAAATCCCATCTGCACAACCAGAGTCTGAGGTGCTCTACAGCAGAGTGAAACCCAGGCACAAATCTCCCAGGAAACAGAACTAAAATCGTTTTTTATAGTCTGATTTTTAAATTACAATTTTTAGCTCTTACTATCACAGCACAAACGCTGAAATGCTAAATCACACCAACTTATGACCAAGCCCCAAACCCAAGCCAGTACTTGGTTTTCTGTTAAAAAACGTAGCCTCCAATTGCTGTGCTACATTCTCCAGTGTGTTGCAGGAGAAAAGCGCTCGCACGGCAGCTCGCTCGGGACCCCTCAGGTTTGCTCCACAGCCGAGAGGAGGACGCAGATTTGAGGACACGCTGTCCAGACGTACTCCCACTTTTTCTGCAGAGCGGCTCCAGCTGCAGGCCAAGAAGTCCCCTCAGCGGACATCGGGATCATCAGCAAGTGCCAGCTCGTTACAAGCCCTTCGGACGGTCTGTGGCGCCGCGGCCACCCTGGACGATGTGTGGTCCTTGTCCTGCTGCCCTGCCCGCTCCCTGAGGCTGGACGTGCCCCGTGGGGCACAGGCGTCTGTCTGTCCCCAGCTGGCTGAGGCCACCAACACCCACAGCCGCTCTGCACCCCCAGAACGGGGTCTCCTGCGGTAACTGTATGGGAAGATGGAAACGTTTTCCTGACATCACGCTTCTTCCAAGATCTCTTCAGAGAAATGGATCTACGCTTCTTGACTATTTCTGGGTTTGCCTTACAAGCCTGGAGTCAGCCGTGGAGAGGCTCCTCCTTGACCAAATGACTGGCTTCAGCGTTCGCCCAAGACCTCAGAAGCCAAGTACCACGGCAGCCCTGGCGCTCTGGCCGAGCAACAGCGGCGTCCCCCGCTCCCCGAGATAACCTGCTGACAGCGCAGGGACACCAGCCCGCTGGCACCACCGCACCGGAGCACAGCACTGCCCTTCCCAGGCAGCCCAACGCCACGGCAAAGAACTCGCACCACTACGGCACGCCACCGCGACAGCATTTAACGAACAGCCCAAGATGCCTTTGCGCCTTCCAAAAACCGCTCCGCATCCCCCATGCACTCAGCAGTGCCCCGGTACTGGGGACAGCTGCTCGGGGCACGGTCAACACCCCGAATCTATCGTGTCTATTGACAGAACGGCGAAGCGCTGATTAAATTACGTGCTTTAGCCAACCTGCGTAGGGAAAATTAATTGAACTGCAGAACGGATGGGTTCAGTGTTACCTTGTTGGAATGGGGAGGCTGGGCTATGTAATGCTTGATCTCCTTTTATTTGATTAGGCAAATTAGGAAACAACAGTATGAAATGCATTATTGTACTAAGATGATGTCCAAAATGTGAATCTCATTAGGGCTCTGGCCTTGATGCTTTTTATTTGGCTCCTCTGTGAGCTGAGGAAGAGTAAGCAGGCCAGAAATACCTATTTTTCAAATTACAGTGGAATTGCCCAGCAATAAACATCACGTCCTGCACAGGCCTTCGCCATCGGAACCTTGCATGAAAAGCGTTCCTAAGCTGCTGGAGAAACTCAGCGCCAAAGGTACTGGAGACGGACGAGGTGTGGTAGGCAGGCGAGGCTGGAGCCAGAGCGCATCACCTATCGACTCAAGTTCACTCATTGCTGAAAGCAGCTGGAGAAAGGCAGCTTTATGGGCCCAGACCCCTGGGGGAGCGGGGACGCTGTGGCTCCTTCAAAGGGATGGCTGAACCGGCAAACACGTGTTTCGCAAAACGTGACGAAGACGCGCGTTACGCTTATTTGGGGAGCAGGAGGGAAGGAGGACGCAAGGATAAAGGAGCACCTCTCGGAGGAGCTCGGGGGGCAGCCGGCTGCGTGCCAAGGTCAAGGCCAATGCCAAGGCCAAGCTGGGTCAGCTCTGGAGAGAGCTTTGCTGCGGCCGTGCCTGCACCCCCGGGGCTTGCCGAGCACCCCCTGGCGACGTCGTGGTCTTGGAGGAAAGGTCTGACTTCAAGGCGGCTCCGTAACGCTAGGGGAGCACAAACATACAGTACCCCAGGGAAACACCACCGCGTTTCGTCTGTAGAAGGGTTTTGTGGGAAGGTCCAGTTCAGGTGGAAGCTGCTGATGGGTCACTTCACGGCACAGCCCTTTCCGATTGCAGGTCAACCCCAGAATTAATTACCCTTCCACTGTCTTGGGTTTTCTTTTCTTCTTTGCTTCACATTAACTGCAGATGAAATTATTTTAAAGCAATGATCTTGAACATCATGTCCTTCAGCTGGCCCTGAAAACCCATTTTCTACGGAAAGCCTCCTTTCTTTTCCAACATCTCTGCGAGCGTATAAAGCTCATCACGGCTCTGGTTCTCTAGGGGTGTCAGATGCACGAGTAATGCCCAGGTGTCTGCCTGCTGGACCAGCTCCAAGGGACTTTATTAGCATGAAGAGGCCGACTGGAAAGCAGTTTAACTCCTTCGGCTTCCAGGGCCCAGCGGCAGCAGCAGGGCGCTTTGCGCACGGGCACGGTGACAAACACAAATTGTGAGTCAGCGAGTTGTGAGATAGAAACAGAACATCAAGGGCAGCAGCGCAGGCTGGGACACGCCAGTCTGACAAAAGAGACGTTCTTCTCGTGCACTGACACCTATAAAAAAGTATCTTTAAGGCCATGCCTACCCAGAAGCTGCCACACTCTTTTGGGAACGCCGCTTTTCCCTTTCCCGTGTTAACTCCGGGCACAGCCAGGCAAGGAGGTGGCTGCCCTGGTGAAGCCCCAGAGCTGCCCTCAGCTCAGCCAGGCACACAGCCCAGTTACGGCTGGCCACCCACCGAGCGGCTCGCACGGCCGCGTTTGCGGCTCCCACCACCGTGCCAGGGGCACTGCGGGGCTGTAGGGTTCGCGAGCCCACGCGCGGCAAGCTGCCACGACACCGCGCCGAGGTTCCCGAGGTTCCCCTTCCCCACCCCACCAGTCTGCCAGTGGGTGTGGATGAAAAGCTACTTCAGACAGGATCTTCAGAAGCTTTTCACCAAAGCTTCATGCTGCAGCTTGGAAATAAATGGGACTTTGCCACTGACATCAGCCCACAGCCCAACCACGTGGGCGGCAGCCCAGCAACGAAACCACACGGCACCTTTTACTCGCTCGGTTTATGTGCACGGCAGAGACCACAGTAAACACCACCTTCCCCCACCCCTCTTCCCCATACCCATTTTTCTTCCTATTATCTAATTTCTCATTATTGTGAGTTGGCTTCACTGAGGAAAACTTTGCCTGGAGCATGGGACAGTTTTCCCTACAACTGCGCGTGATATTGCCAACCCCCCCAGGCTCTTATAAACTCCACCTCCTCCAGTAAATGCCAAGGGAACAACCGAGTGAGCGCAAATTCCTCAGGAATAAACGGGGGGGACCGAGCGCAGAATCTCACACGTCGCCGCGCAGCAACCCAGGTAAGCGATGACGTCCTGTGACGATCGGTTTCCTGACCTCGGCAGAGACAACAGCTTCCCCAGATCCAGGGCTGTGATTGCTGAGAAACCGTCTTGCTAATGTAGCTGTCGGTGATAGCAAGCCTTGAGTGTCAACCACTCAAAATGCCCAAAGAACGCACAGATCCGTGGCGTATGAAGCTGGTTAAAGGTGGCGAAACGTAAATGCTCGAGCAACGGGTGAAGCTAAATACCTGGACAATCCAGGCTAGATACCAAGAGTGGCTTGCAGGAGATGCGGGAGGCTCAGACCGCGCCTTCCGTTCACCACGTGGGTCGTGCTGCCGCGCCCCAGCAGGCACGCACCGCATTTCGCCGTCACCAGAACGCCTCGGGGACGGAACGCGGCCCTGCTGTGGCGCAGAAGGCAGCTCTGCCAAGCCAGCCCTGCCCCTGCTCAGGCACGCAGCGCTTTGCACAACACCGGCAGGGCCGTCCGCGCGGTGCCGCCTCCTCCCTCGCGCCGGTGGCAGCACGAGGGAAAAGAACGCGTGACTTTTTCAGGCGCGAAGTCGTCCCCCCCCGACGGCCGAGGTGCCACACGTGGCTCGGTGCTCCCCTTTGCTGCTCGCGGAGGGGCCGTGGGGCTGCGACGGAGCGGGAAGGCGGCTGTAACGCAGGGACCCGGCGAGGCGCCGGCGCCCCCGGCCGCCAGCAGTTATGTTTCTGGCACAGTTATGTTTCTTCTCACAAAACACTCAATAGTAGCCTCAGAAACAGAACACAATTTTTTCTTCTTAACATAAAGCGAGAAGGGCCTTGGCCGTGCCTGAAGCCACCGGGCAGGGCGAGGCAGCGCCGTGGCCCCGATCAATCCGAGCAAACACGGAATCAGCAGCAGAGCCGTGGAGCATGCGAAGATCCTGTCAACACACACTTAAAATAAGAACTGCAAGCAGATGCCCTCGGCTTTCTAGGGACTACGGAAAACTTAAGCTCCTTGCTTGGAACTCCAGGAATTTGCTTCAGAAATGGAAGAACCGGAAGGGACGGCCGGTCCCACAATGGAGAGCAGCTCCATCGGAACACGCCAAGGTTGGCCCGCTTGCTGCACAACGGTTGAACCGGAGCAAGGTCCCCTGTCCAGCTGGAGGTGCCGGTAACCATCTAGCGGTGTGGCACAAGAAGGCACTCGCCCGTCTGCTCCCCGCTGCCAGCACAGCTCATAAATCCTGGGAACGAGTCTCTCCTCTTCATAAACCCAACAGCAACGCAATGCAACGCATCGGAGCATCTTCCCCACAGCATCCGAGCCCTCTGCAAAGGCGTCCCCGCCAGCCCAGCCACAGGTCCCACTGCTGATCACAGAATCACAGAATGGTTTGGGTGGGAAGGGACCCCCAGAGGTCACCCAGCCCAACCCCCCTGCAGGAGCAGGGACACCTTGAACCACATCAGGTTGCTCACAGCCCCGTCCAACCTGGCCTGGAATGTTCCCAGAGATGGGGCCTCCACCCCCTCTCTGGGCAACCCCTGCCAGGGTTTCACCGCCCTCGCTGCTGGTGCCTGACACAGACCCCCTTCCTCTACACCAGCAAGCCCTACCACAGCAGGACGCGGCGAGCCTCCCTTCAACGCTGCGTAACACGGCGTACCGCTGCCTTCTGAGGGGAAGGTGGAGAGAGAGGATGACAAGCACACGCATGGTCTCCATCCCACCCTTTAACACGAGACATTTCCTTTCATTCCCAACGTGCAGAACTGGACGATGCAGAACAAGAAAACAAAACCCACAGTCCCCAGCCTTGAAAAATAAATAAATAAACCAGTCTCCACTTAAAAGCAAAGCTGCTTTTAAAAGGCACAGTGTATTACTTCAAGGGTGTTCTCTTCTCCATCGCCCACGCCGCTGACCCGGTCAGAGGGGAGGACACGCGAACCCTCGCCTTGGAGGTGACTTGCTCCTTCCATGCCATCAAAGAAAACATTTTACATTGCCAAAGCATTACACAGCGCGGGGAGGCTGGTAATGCAGAACTAGGGGAGAGCTGGCAAGTGTGAGGTTTCCTGCTCTCAAACACACTGGGGAAAGATGAATCTTGGGAAAAGTGGAAGGGAGCTCAAGCCCCCCCCTGAGCCCGCAGCAGCTGGAAGGGGAGGAGAGAAGAAAAGCTCTGCATCCCAGCCGAAGGGAAAAGCCGCGTCACTGCTGGGGCCGGGAGGGATAAACCAAGCGCCAAGGACAAGGTCTCACATGGCTGTCGCAGCAATTCACCTACCAAAGCCACTTCCATCTCTTGTGTCCCCCCCGCCCTAGAGATGCCCCGGTTTTGATGCAGGGCCAGGAAGGGGGCAAACGTCTCCCGGGGAGCATGGGCTGAGCCCACGGACGCCTCCAGCCCTGCCGGCGCCCTCCAGAGCTGCTGTCGCGCTGGCCAACACCAGCTGAAACCTCTGGCAGCATTCATCTGCCTGCCAGGGCAGGGCTGCAGCCAAGAGGCTTACGTGATGGGGACCTGGAAATCTCTAAGAGGAGTTGCCCAAAGCCAACAGGGAGTAAATCCACACTGGGCGGTGCCTTTCCATACCCTCGCAGAACAGCTGGAAAGGGCCACCACCTACAAGGCCCTTCTCCCACAGCAGCCCAAACTGGCTCACTCCCCGCCCCGCTAGGGACGAGCCTGTGCCCTCTGCCATACGCCACATCTAGAGGGACCGCGTGACCTGCCCGCAGGTGATGAGGACTTCTTGAAGTGGCCAATGTGGTGCCGGGTACCTCCCTCAGCCAGATGTGGTCTTTGGGGTGACTGGTAGCACCCGCCTTCTCCTCTAGCCCCCAAGGCCCCCACGGGGCCGGTATTAAGCCCCCCAACATGTTTGCAGGACAACGGGACTCCCCTTTTATTTATATTTGTTTCCCGTTACGTAGCTGCTTCAACCAGCAGCTGAAGTTTAAATAGGACTGGCTTAAAAGGTAAACATTTCTCACAGCTTTCTCATCAACTATATTAAATATAGTCATAAAAAAAAGCCCCACAATATTTTCTGTATTTGCTGAAGGATGACGTCCTCCTTGCCTTAAGCGTGTGCCAGATTACTCATAAACCTGGACCATATGCCACTGCAATTTACTGATGGGCCCAAGCTGTTTTGGAAGATACAAAATCCGAGGGGATTAGGGAGGCTCAATCCACGCTGAAAACAGAGCAACAGTGGTGGGGCAGCTGCTTGCTCCCTTTGCTCAGCCTCAATTTAGGTCAGTAGCCAACAGACCTCCCCAGCGTGCCGCTCCCGAGCCGGGCTGCGCCGCGGCCAGCACGGGCTGTGCGGTGAGAGGAGCGCGCGGGAGCCGGTGACGCGGCCCGGGCTGCTCCTATGTGGAGCGAGGCTGCCAGACCCAGCCAAGAACCCTCAGTTCAAAGCCAAAAAGGGGTTGCCCCCCCCCCCCCCCCATGCAAATACAGAAATCGCAGCTGCACGGTTTTACGCCCTTGGGGTGCTGTGGGTGGGAAAGGGCCGAGCGTGGGGCAGCGGAACGGGGCGACACCCAGCTCCAGCGCGAGCAAAGCTCCCTCGGGCAAACCTGGCCGGTGGCCGGCCGGTGCCTGGCAGGTCACCACGGCTCTGGTTTTGTCCTCCCTGGCCTAGAGAGGGGTCTGCTTTTCAAGAAAAGAAGCTCCACCTGAAGTACTGCCTGAAAGGGGGGCTCTCCTGGGTGGCAGTCACCCAAAACAGAGGTGTGCGCAGCCAGCCAGACCCCGGCTCTCGGTCTGGTGCCTTGGCTCCTTCCTCGAGAGGCCGATACTCACACAAAATATCAAATGACATAAATGTCGTGCTGATTCAATAAAAGCCCATTTAATACCCAGTAGTAGAAACAATTCAGCTGGAGCAAGCAGCTACATATCAAACAACTTCTTCACTAGATCTTCCTCTCCACATTGCCCTACACGTCTTCTTTCCCAAGGAGAAAGGCAAGCACCTCCAGCACCTCAAAGACAGGCGCTGCACATCACCGGGGCGTTACAGAGCATCGCAGAAGGTACGATAGGAAACAGGGCCCAGAGAGGCCGAGCGTAACACCCGATAGCTCTCCATGCGGATGAGAGGCACTCCAGGTCACGGCTGCTGCGCAAGAAATACCAAACCTAAATCAGGCGAACCTTCTTTTCAGAACACTCCTCTGCTGGAGATGATTTGGGATTGTAGCTTCTCATCGCTTACAAGATGCTCATCATCAACACAGCCCGACTCAATTTTGCAGCTGTCAGAGCTGGCAGGCTGCGTCCTTCAACACAGGGGCTACGTACCCTTGCGAGGGCGAGCGGCGCCCTAGGATCTCGCTCCCGGGCACTTGGAGCCTGGCCGTTATTACCTTTAACCTCGCACGTCTCGTCTTCACAGCTGGAACGCATCAAAAAGCTATGGCCTCGTACCTGCCAGGCTTCAGAGGCAGGCGCGACAGAGCCCGGCAGCCAAGGCTTGGCTCAAGAAACCCGCGCCCCGAGCGCCTGTGACGGGTGAGGCAGCGGCAGGCTTCCAGCCCCAGCACCTGGCCGCTCCCTCTCCTGCAAGAGACGGAACCATCCCGCACCTCCCTGCTTTTGCTCTGGGAGCCTGATGCGGAGCGAGGAACCGGCACACTGACCCCTCTAAACCACGCGTCAGACCCGGCCCCCCTTCCTTCGCCTCTTGCTTACGCCAGCGAGACCGGGCTCGGTTCAGGTGTTACCCCTCCTCGCGTCAGGACAGCCGGGTCCCGCTACACCGCGCCCCATCTGCTGGAATGAACGCTGGCCCCGAGTCTCCTCGTGCATCGATCTGGCGAAGCAGAGCGCCTCCACGGTGTTGTGAAAATGAGCCCCAAGCATCTGGCGCCGGGCTGCCGGGGGGCGAGGACGCCCATGTCCGACTGCAAGGGGTTCTATCAGGGTTTTTTGCTTATTTTACAGCTTCGTCCCCCTCGAGCTGCTTTGTCGTTGCTGCGTCTCAGAGCGACCCCGAGACACGCACGCCTTCTCCTCTGGGCCAGGGAGCCAAGATGGAACGCGATGGCTCCCTGCTTTGCAAGCCCAGATGTGCGATGCAGATGGGGTTTGCAGAAAGGGACAAGGTCTGGCTGATGATAATTGTTTACAACTTTTATTAAACCCATTTTCCTTTCCTAATTATTATAATAGTTCCCGAAAACATCGTCTGTGGACTTAAATGTTTGATGATTGTGTCTTTTAATGAAAGCTGTGGAATTACCCTGCGCTCGGTGCCACATGGCCCCACCAAGCAATGGAGATGCTAAATAATTTTTAAAAATTTATAGTTTACAAGATCTATTTCCCATCTGTGGCAATACAGTAGCTCCCAAACGCATTAAATTTCACGATATTAACACCACCTCTTAAAAACAATTGGCTTAACTCCACAGGATGGCTTTATAATGACCCGAGAAGTGCATTAGAACCTATACACATGTTGAAGATTAACATCGCGGAGATCGAAAGCCACCAGAGCAAATCAACGCCCCGTCCAAACCAAGCGCTTCTGTACTTCAGGGTGATGCATCGCTGTTCTAAGTATTAATCCCATTAATACGGAGAGAAAGAAGTTCCCTTTGGCACTTTGCAGAGGCTCAGCCCAGCAACCGAAGCTATGACAACCACAACAGCCTGCCGAGTCTGAAGTGCAGTATCGATAAAATGATTAATCCCAGGGGTGAGAGCAGGAGCGACTTCTCCTTCCCTTCTCTCCCCAGAGACGTTCTCTGTTACAAGGCAAAAATACACAAACTGTGCCCAACTTAAGAATTGATTTTGGGACGTAAGCCAGACCAGATGGTTAGGAAAGCTAAATACCGTTGATTTATTTCGTACCCTTTACGAAGCAATATTAGAGACAATGGACCTTATCAGAACAAATGAGAATAAACATGGGGATGCAGACTCAATAGAGAATTAACAACCCAAGCTACCAGATTCTATTATGCTATGATTAATTCTGAATTTGTGGAAGTATTATCAGCAGCGAACGTCTCACTTTATCTCATGAAACCAGTGCCAAACTAGACAACCTTTTAGTTAGTGCTCTTCAGCTGGCAAGATGCTTCAGCAGGAAGAGCGTGCAGAAGACGCCAGGCTTTCTGCCGTCAAGTCAGCTGGAAAATTCGCTTCAACACCGCTCCCCACCCAAACCCCGAGGAGCCACTGAGAAAGCCCAGATGGCCACAGGCCACCGGGAGCTGCAAGTCTCCGAGTACAAGAGGCCCGAGGGATCTCACCCAGCAAACCCGGTGATGCGGCCGGCAGGCTGTGCCCCCGGCAAACCCGGCAATGCGGCCGTCAGGCCGTGCCCCCGCCTTGCCCCTTCCCTCCAAAACCAGCAAGCAGCCTTCAGCCCCCTGCTCCCCGTCCCGTGACGCCAGGGGGAACATCCCCACGACGATCCATCCTTCCTCCTCACCCGCCGCGGCTTCCCAAGTATCTGAATTCTGCTCCAGATGATGCAGTGGCTCTGCTCAGAGGGCAAATGACCTTGGCCCGCAGTCGCCAAGTCCCCAAGGCATTCTCGCATGGGGAAGCCGCGGGTGCTGCAACGCCGCTGCGGCTCCGGCCTCGGTTTCCCCATCCCCATCCCACCACGACCTCCCCTGGGCGCTGCAGCACAACCCGCACCTCCACGCAGAGCTCCCCCGCCCTCCGGCAGAGACCAAAGGTGCGAGACGCTATTGATGGCCTCATGACCGGCGGGTACCCCTCGTAAACAGGCTATATTAATTACTTCACAAGCGTTTACCGCTGCCCTACATCACCCTGAGGTTCGCCCATCTCTGCAGAGCCAATATTCAGCGCCGGCTAACGGCCGCTGGCAGCGAGAGGAAATGGACTTGGTGATGACAAGGTGTAAGGCCCGTTATTTGTCACACGCAGCCGTAACGAATTCGGCCCCGTTTCGCTTCATTTGCCGTAGCTAACGCACACCATAAAAGTTTAGTTTATTCTCTGGTGCTGCCATGCATGAATATCTCATTATAACTGCAAAGACTTTTTATTTTTATTGGGACCTGGAACAGCCTTGTGCTCTGTAATTGCCAGCCGCGAACAGAAGTGCAGCAAGGTTTTTTTCCGTCCGTCCTTCCTTCCTCTTCCACGGGCACCAGGAAAGCCAAGAGGGCTGGCGGGGGGGCCGGTGCTGAAGCTGCCATGCTTTATTAGCCTGTGCCCGCAGGTAACGGGCGCTGGATGCAGAGCAGAGGGAAAGCGGCGAGGCTGTCGCTCCCCCCTTGGCTGCAGCCCCGTCCGTGCCACCCGCCAAGAGCCCCCCCCGTGCTCAGGCTGCCTCTCCCATGGGCCCGCCGAGCGCCCCCATCGCAGGAGCCGGGGCACCCACCGAATCCCCAGCGGACGCCTGCGCAGCGCTTGCCGCTCGCCAGTCCCTGCCCTTCTCCTCCCAGCACGCGGGTCGAGACCAGCACTTCTGCCACATCCAAGAGGGGAGACCCCCCTGCCCCCCCGGGGGCCACGCACACCCAGCTGCCCGGGCATCAGATCAGATCTATTTTAGGACGTCCTGGTCTGCTGGACATCCTGGCTATCGGGAAGGCTGGGCTGCTGCAGGCCTGCATGTCAGACTCATCCGTGGTCAGACCACAAAGCTGATGTCATGTCCTAAAATGTGGGGAGCAGGAAGAATCCCAGCACATTATCCCACCCGGCCTTCAGGAGGACTGCTTTCTCGTGACACGTGACTGTTCTGAGGAATCACTGAATCGTTTGGGTTGGCAAAGCCCTTTCAGCTCCCCCAGCCCAACCGTTCCCCTACCCCTGCCATCCCACCCCCAAACCCCGGCCCTCAGCACCGCCTCTGCCCGGCTGTTAAATCCCCCCAGGGCTGGGGACTCGACCCCTTCCCTGGGCAGCCCCTTCCAGTGCCTGGCAGCCCTGTCAGACCACCGCTGGTGCTACAGCAGCCACAGGCTCCTGGCTCGGTAGCGGTTCCTTAGGGAGGCTGGGCTTTTGCTTAGGACCTTGCTGCAAGCTGGGACTTGGTTCCAGGCTCATCTCCAGGCAGGGAAAGCAGCTCTTCTCCACCTCTGTGCAAGAGACCTTCGTTGAACACAGCTTATATGCGCGCAGCTTCAACAAGGTCCTGTTTCCCATCTCTTCCATAACACCCCTGAAGCAGAGCCAAAAGGGAAAGGAGCAGCTGGGAGGAGGTGGGGGACATTTAAGGAGTCCCTGCAAAGGGTACAAACTGAAAAGCTGAAGGCTCGCTAAGAAAGGGCCGGGAGCGAAGGCACACGGGAAGGAAATCCCAAGACAGCAAAAGACAGCGCCTGTGTAGCGCAACACCAGCACACGCAAGGTCTAGGTACTTAGTCGGTAACGTAATCCTGCGACCCAGATGTCTTTTACAAAAGTAAATCCTTAAATACAGTCGGCGTCTTTTTTTCCTTTCACGAACATTCATGTTTTGGACAACTCCACGCTGGAAGTCGCTCAGACTGCGAGTGCTGCCGGGGCTGAGCCACGGTGAGTCACGCGGCCCTTTGAGAACCCTCCGCGGCACCGAGCCAGCGGCCGCCGCCATGATGGTGACAGAAGGTGTCAACCGTTGTGTTTCAGGGGCTCCTAGGCCCGAGCTCAGATCTGACCCAATTAGCCCCAGAACCCAGGTTTCCAAATTTGTGCCCAAAAGAGAAACGGATGAGCCGGTGGCTGGTCCTGTGTCCTCTTCACCCATGCGAAAGGATTCTGCCTCTCCAGGTAGACACAATCCATCCCTTTTATCCCCAAGAGGTTCATGCAAGTGTTCCCTCCGTGTCAAGATTGCTTTCTCCTTCCCTGCCGAGTTTTGCTTTCAGCTTAAGAGCTGAAATGAAAGGCACTGGATGAGAGAAAAACCTCAAAATGCTTTCAGTCCGGCAGCTCCACCTGGGTCATGGGCTTCAGACTCCGAGGTCCATAACCACCACCCGTAGGAACGTGGCCACGCTCAGTTTTCCTTTCACTTCAAGGCAACAGTGAGCAAGGGGACAACCTCTCTCCCTCGCTGCATCCACAGACCAGTAACCGTTTCCTCAGCTACCCCTTGATTTCTGCAGCGAAGTAACGAGGAGGGACCGATAGCGTGGTGGTCACGGCGTGAGCAGGCTGCCAGCTGGATGCCGAAGGGTTCGCAATCTTCTCTCTCCCTCTGAAGAGGCGCCGACTGCCAGGCCAGACCGGGACGGCCAGCCACGGCCAGTGCAGGTGCTCCCACGGGGGCAAGAAAGGACTTGCACCCAGCTCGCCGTTTCGGCACTTGGGGGATCAGGCTCTCTGTTGGAGGGGGAGCCATGATTTGGGTCACGCTGCAAGAGGGAGCGTCCCCGCCCGCAGGCACGGGGTGTTTGTGCCGCTCCGTGAGCTGGGGCTCTCCTCCAGCGCGCCGGCCTGCGCTCTTCGTGTCTCGGAGCAAGAGGGAGGACACAGGGCTGTGTCCTGAGCCGGGGGGCAGTGACACTGGAAGGTGCTTGCCAAGACCGCTGGGCTGCAAGCCTTGAGCAAACTTCTCAGCTCTGGACAGCAAAACAGGAGCGTACTTCACTGCTTCTCAAACACCTCCAGCCTTTTTATTGCTCTCCTGTCGGCTCCTGCGCCGTGACTTGTGACTAAGCTGCATTGCTATTCACGCCTCATCTCCTCCAGCTTGGCTCCTTGAACGGGTCTCTCCCAAGAGCTGAGGAAGGTCTGAGCTGCCATTCGGCTCTGCCTGACCTCTTCTTTCCTTCCTCGCTTTCAGCTCTTTTCGTCATTCTGCAGGGTCTTGAACCTGGTGTTCGGGCCAAAACACACTTACTGCCCCCCTGCCACAGGGGAGGCTCCTAACCAGAGCAGCACCTGGCAGAATTGGGTTGCCCAGGGCAATCCAAGAGATTGGTCTGGTCAGATCACCTGCCAAGGACTGCATCAGCTGCGGCAAAACAAAATCCTTGGCAAGCTCCGTTTGCACCAGAGAGGAAACGTGGTCCCTCCCTGACTTCCCGAGTTCAGACCCATCAGCAGAAGCACATTACTTCTACGGACTGCACTGATTCGAGTGTAGGGGCCAGGCTGCAGCAGCTCGGCCCCGGCAGCACCCAACGCACCGTGGCTTAACGTAACCTCACCCTCCCAGCGCCGCCTTGGCGCGTTAGCGAGCCTCAACCACCTCTTCATTGCTCATCCAGGCCAACCAGGGAACTTTCCTGAAATTTCTCCAGTTGTGCTGGAGCTGTAGTTTGCCTTCAAGTTCACATTGGCCTGTGGCTACAGCAGCGAGTTTGAGGCCAGATCTCTGACCGGCCAGGCGGCCCCCCACGCACACATTCCGTACACGGGTTAATGCAGCAGTTCCTTCATCTGGGGTCAGCTCTAACTTGCACTCCGAAGCTTGCCTCCAGACCCACGTTTTGCAGCTTGTAGCACAGAAATTATTTAACGTGGGACATAAGCGCCTGCTTTTGCGATCTACGGTCAGAAAAGCTCAGGAGATATGCATCTGGCAATACGTGCTTTTGGCACGGCAGCAGCTAACCGGCGGTTCAGAAGTTCAGGTTTTCTGACTCTTCCAAGGAACAGCTCGCACAGCTCTGGAAATCGTACATGTATAGATGGGAGGGAAGGCAACCTCTCCCTGCAGCCTTTAGCCAACACCAGCTCTAACTCATACCAGATGAGAGCTGCTGCTCTTACAATGAAGTTGGCGCCAAGTCGCTGCGAAACGGCGATGGGAGATGCTCTCTGAGCGCTGCTATGAAGATGTTGGAATGGGAAGGCAGCCGTACTTCTGGGAGGGAACTCTACCAATACAAGAGAAGGTAGGCGTGGTTCGTGGCCTTCCAGAACACCAGACTCGTAGCCATCGTTGCAGAGTTAACACCCCACCCCACCGGCGCCCTCCTGGCTGCGTTCACAGCGTTTGGCTCACCTTCCTTTTCGTGATGTGCGAAACACCTTCTCCCTGAACTGCTGACACGGCAGGGGCTGCCCTATGGCTGCTCCTTCCCGCTGCTACGGCCCCTCTTCCCTTCAGTCTGGAGTCACCTCGCACCAAATCAGCTCGGGGACTTGGCGCAGGGTCTCCCCGCCCCGCCGCTCAGGGTGCCTGCAGCCGCTCCAGAGGAGGGCGAGACTCCGCCGCCCGTGTCGCCCACCAAGCGCCGAGGCTCCGTCTAACAGCCGAGCCTTGTTCCGCACACCCCGCAGGCTGGAGCTGGCTGCGAGCTGGAGACCTTTCTCCTGCCGGCTTGCAAAACCAGAGCCACCCCTCCTCGAGAGGCCAAAATGGGCAACGAGAGCTTCCTGCCGCATCTGCTGCGCAGCAATGAGGGACGGTGTCGACGTGGTGCAACACAGCTGGCCACCCCTCAAAAGCTTCTGTCCTGAGAGCACGGGCAGGTCTCCTGGGAAGGGGTTCGTGCCCTGTTCCTCCCCAAATCCCACCTCCTCCTGCTCAGAGAGCGCTCTCCCCCCTGCTGCGGAAGCGGGACGGGTGCGACGCGTGCGGGGCACGCAGCGTTACACATCTGGCTGCAGCAGCTGGCTCGGCGCTTTGCTTTGGCCCTGCCAACACGCCCATGGCCAGGCTCGCTCGTGTCCAAGAGCTTGTGTAACGAGAGCTGCCCTTGGAAAACCGATGGCACGATCACAAATGAAGGGGGAGCACTGAACTCAAACCAGAGCTCTAGCTCAGCAACAAAAAAACCAGACAAACCCAAGTTCAGATAGAAACAGAGATCACATTTTAGTGCCCTTTGGGGACAGCGACATCCTGAGGGCTTCCCGTACGGGCTCAGAGTCACCTCGTCAGGCCGTGCCAGCCAGAAAAACAGAATTAGCAATGGCAGCGCCTCACCTATGGGTTACAAGCCCTTCTAGTTTGTGGTACTCACCAACTTACAATAAAGCCCCGCCTTTACTTACAAAACAGCTCAAGATGCTCTCAGAACAAGGAACAAATAAATCCCACGCTGGCTACGATCCCGGAGTCAGAGAGCTCCTGGCTATAGGACGCTGTGTTACACACAAATCTCGCTTCAAGGCGGCGATCGGTAACTCGGGGATAGGGCGTTGTGGGCAAGCCCCAGCACCAGCAGCGAGGGCCCCACTCCTGCCCTGCCTGTCGGTACCCCCAGCTCGGGGGGGCTGCCCGCCCGTCGGTACCCCCAGCTCGGGGGGCTGCCTGCCCATCAGTACCCCCAGCTTGCAGGGGCTGCCTGCCCATCAGTACCCCCAGCTCACGGGGGCTGCCTGCCCGTCGGTACCCTCCGGGGTCTGGGGCAGCAGCAGCATCACCCCCGCTGCCAGTGCTGAGGGTGAGACAGCAGGGAGGGCACCGCTGTGATGTCCTCCAGCTCCTCCAGTAAAGCCAGGAGAGCTGCAGAGGACAGACAGCTCCTGCTATCAAGTACAGACCGTGGCACGCACACCTAACGCCAGCTGGTACTTACGCTGGACAACCTGACCGCTTTTCGCTGCCAAGTACTGTACCGTGGCCCCTCTACTCCAGAGGGACGGGTGACATTTCTGCTTTGCCACCCCGCTGACACATACAAGAATCTTTTTCTGCACAGAACAGGAACGAGCCAGGGGAGTAAAACATGAAATCCTACAGGAGCCCTACTTACATCCAATGCTGTATCTTTCAGGTGGGGAATGTGCAAGTCTTTTCTCCAGCTTCCCTTTTATAGAGGTTTTATCTAACCAATATCTTTCCCTAAGTAGATTTGGGTATCAGAAGAAATAAAATAAATGCAGCTCTGCTGTAGGCTTCAAAAGATTCCCTGATAACTGTGGCAACGGATGCAGAGTTGGTATTGCTCTTAAAAAAACCCCCATTTTTAATTTCTGCTTGCATGATTAGGTCCTGAAGCACAGATACCTTCGCTCACCGTCACGGAGCACATCGTAAATCTCTGCTCAGTATTACAGCAGTAACGACAGACAAGAACCTAAAATGCTTGAGGCAGAACACTCCCGTTTCCTGCACTTTGGGTTAGGTTTGCCCTCCTACAGCGCACGGGGCGGCTTGCCCGGGGGTGCAGAACGAGCACCAAGCCCGTCTCAGGCAGCCCAGGCTGTGGCCTCGTGCCCGCCAGCGAGGTGGGGGCGGGCGCCCCGGTACCCCACAGCATCCCTACCACCTCTGGGCTGCACCGGCACCACGGGTCCCTCCTCCTCCCCACCTCCCCTGGCTTGGCTTGGCACCCTGTGCCCTAAAATCACTTTCAAACCCGAGCTGGTTCAGCTGCTGAAGTTTCTGTGTGGCTGAAGGGGAATCCTTTTCACCGCAGGTTATGTCAAACACAGCTTACACCACCCCGGGATCGGACTGAGTTACATCAGTACGTGACAGGTTTAGAGTCGGTGTCCACAAGAGTTCCTCTACCAGCGCAGTGGAACAGATCAAAGCAAGTCCCCACCAGCACCACTTTCCTTGAATCACGTTTCTGCCACCCATACTTGTACTCCTGCAGGCTCACAACCGGGAACAGCAACGGGGGAAGCTGAGGCTTTGGCTCCGTTGGCCCCGCAGAGCGGGAACAGTGCCGGGAGCGCTGCCCGGCACCTCAGCCTGCGTCACACAGTTCTCCTTCCCCAACCCCTACCCCAGCTGCAAGCTCAGCGTGCGATTCCCACTTCAGCTCCGGCTGCCCCCTCCACCCCCCACCCCAGCCTGTGTTTCCAGGTCTGTGCAGACAGCCTGAACAGGGGCCCAAGCCCTCGACACAAGTCGCGTCTGGATTGAATTACAGACCTCGTGGTCTTTATGGCTCCGGGTTATTTATTACAGGACACAAAACTTCCTCCTCTGGGGCTGGGAAGCTCCAAATTTATTCCCAATGAGAAATGGCTGGGCGAATAGAGCCGATGCCTAGGTGCCATGCTGGAGGCTCACCGTACGCGGGGACACGCGTGCGCCACGTGCTCAGCTCGCCGAGAAGCCAAACACAGTAGGTGGCGAGTTAGTGAGACACTCTTCTCCCACTGCTTTTACAACTGAATTACCATCACCGCAGGGCCTGTTGCATTAGGACAAGAGGTGATGGCTTTAAACTGAAAAAGAGTAGATTTAGACTGGACATAAGGATGGAATTCTTTACAGTGAGGGTGGTGAGACACTGGCACAGGTTGCCCAGAGCGGCAGTCGATGCCCCATCCATGGGAACATCCAAGGCCAGGCTGGATGGGGCTCAGAGCAACCTGATCTGGCTGAAGATGTCCCTGCTCCCTGCAGGGGGGTTGGTCTAAGTGACCTCTAAAGGCCCCTTTCAACCCAAACTATTCCACAATGCTCTGATTCTATGATCATCTGCTCAAAGTACAAATCCAAATTCTATATAACCTTATAAAGCACTGACTAAATACTACAGTGACTACCCTGTAAGCTCAGCTTAACCCTGCGGTCAGGCCAAGAAAAGGGACAGCTCTCCAAGTGCTCTACAAGCGTCAATGCCAACTGCTGCTTCCACGGGCGACGCTGCACCCAAGCGCGCTCCATGCAGTGGCTTACTGCAGCCGGACACCAGCAGGCAAACCTACCCGTGACAGCGGAACAAGAAAAGGCTTTAAGTATGAAAGTATAAAACCTGCCTATGTTGAGAGGAGCACAGGGCCTTCGTCTGACAGTTTTGCAGGTAACAAAAAGCTAAGCGGTTTGGAGGGGCTCTGGGGACTGCAGCACTTGGGTGGTGGGTCTGAAGGTAAGGATGCCCGGTGGCCCACGAGAGGTACCTCACGATGACGTTTCTCTCCATCTATTACTGACCAGGCAGCTCGGATTCACACGCTAGCTGCTCTACCATCATTTACCAACGACGCTCTCCCCCTCTAAGGCAACAGCAGAACCACCCTACAAAAGCCCGCAGCATGGGAGAGGAACGCCGGGGGGACCGCGCGGAAGCTCCTCTTTTATTCCCCTGCAAGATTCACTATGATGAGCTGCTGCAGAGATTTTCTTTTCCACTATTAACTGGACGCTCAAGCGGAACACTGCGTTTTCAAGCTTGCTTTTTACACCACGCTCCTGACAAGCTCAGATGTATTGCAAGATGTGCCTAACAGTACAAAAAAGGTAAGGGAAGGAGGTGACAAGAGGGGTACCTAAGTATTTGATTCTTCTCTAAGTTCAGGAATGGTTGCAGCCAGCCAGCCAGATGACAAAACGCCCCAAAACCTCCAGCTGGAGGATCGGTGCCGACCCCTGCTCTGCCGCACTGCCGGCTCGCAGCACTCGGCACCCTGCAAAGCCCCGTGCTGGGGCGGATGACGGTCACTTCCTTGCAGGTACTGGCAACGTGGGAATGAAGGAATATGTGGAAGAGGAAGGGACTGCACAATAAAAATTATGCACTTTCAAGCCTGTAAGACCCGAGTCTACACTGATCCCCTACAGCAGAGAACTGAGCGGCCGAGAGTTTTCTCGTTGAGCAATCCTATCCCAGCGGGGCTGCTGCTCAGCCAGAGGGACGAGCTTTATCCTTGCACGACAAGAAGCAGCGCTTCCTCAGGTAGCCATGCCTGACCATCACTGTTCGGAGATGTCTTCAGCCTTCGGCCTAACTCCCAAAATTAAATATGTGCTTAAAATGAGGTACCTGCCTTTGCTGTACTTGCCCTGAAAGCAGGGGATCTGGCTTCGTCAGGACCGCAGACTCAGGTGATGGGCAAGGGGGCCAGCGCAGCGTCTGCGACCAGGCTGTGTCAGCCACCCCACGCTGGTCTGGCTCCCTCCGCGCGACAGCTGAGCTCTGCTGGCCCGTGCGCACCACCAGCGGGTCTGCAGAAGCACAAGCACCCCTCGCAGCGCTGCCGGTCGCGTCCCGGGCGCCACGAGCGGGAGCCCTGCAGAGAATCACAGGTTTTTCAAGTGATGCTTCACACCCCGATGAACGCTTGCAGCTCTGGGGCTCGGGAGGCATACGCGTAGGAGACTGAGTCGGGACACCACGATGACGACATTCGTACTTGCTCCTTATGATTTTTGGAGAGCACGGCGAGGCAGACTGGTCCCCTTGTATCACCAACTGTCCTGTTACCACCTCGGAATGATAAATACATCAGGACCGTGACATTGACGGCTCTCCTTTGGCTGCACGTCCCCTTCGAGGAGGAAGCCGTGCGAAACGGCAGGAGATGCTGACAGAATGATGTTTGAGCCAGCCAAGACGCCCGGGCTGCGGGAGATGGAGTTGGAAGGAGGGCAGACGAAGGCCCAGGCGCCGCGCACGCATGACCGGTGATCTGTGGGGTTCAGGCTGTCGGTTCCTGAAGGTCCACGGACTTGGCAGGCACCGCTCCCTGCCCCTTCTGTGCAGACAGACAGGCCGGTGCCAAAAATGCTCCCCCATCCTGGACGCATTTCAGATGGCGAGGGGAAGGTAAGGAGCTGGACTGCACCACAGCCTGCGAGCCACCGAGATTTTCTTCCGAGAATTCAGCCTGGTATCAGCTCGCTGTAGAGGAAGGAACTTGCTTATTCAAGTAGCATCAAGTTTATAACCTCTTTTCGGCCATCTGACACCGATTTGTTCAACTAGGCAATGGTAAGAGCATAAAACGAGGGGTTTCTTGAGTGCCCTCCTCTTCAGTCATCCTCCCGGCAAAACCGAGCCTAAGCAAACCTGTCCCTGTTTTGTCTGCGTGGCGTGGGAAGGGGACCAGGGCAAGGCTCGCCTGGCTACTGCAGAAGCGTGACATTAGGCTCATCAGACCTACAGACTTGCCGCCTTCTTTCAAACTGCTCACGTTTTGAATGTAAAAAAACCCCAATGAAACCTCCAAGTACCGCATCCCAAACCCGCATGTTCCTGCAACTCAGGGTTTCAGTAACGAGAGAGGGAGCGGAGCTTTTCTCCCCACAAACACTGCCATTTCCAATTCAGACATGGTGATGCCTACAGACTTTGCATGGTTTTCCTTTACCGGGACAGCTCTCAATACAAACAGAAATTACCAGCAAGCTAGGTATTATTCCAAAACATTCAGGCTTTGGTAGTCTGAGCTGCCATTTGAAGGTCACCTGTAATTCCTAAATAAATAGAAACAAAAGAAATTCACGTGTAATTCCACTTTTTAATGTGGAGTTCCAAAGAGAAGTATCGTCTGCGTACTGAAGAAACACACATCCCTCCATTAATTAGGCATCACCCAGCTCATGAGCTTTGGGGTACAGCGGCTAATTACAGGCTTGCAAGGTTGCGTCTTTGGCATTTTATCACTCGCCTCATCGGTCTGATACAAGGTTTTATCGCTACGCACAGCTCCACGTGCATTGCATCCGGCTCTACCCGACCAGTAAGGCACGTTTCCGTATTTCTGACATACCTCTCCTAAGAACTATCCTACGTATTTTCCGAAGGTGGCGAAACCGTTACCTATGCCTGGCAAAAACAAGTCCAGAATCCATCAGCGTGGCCTACAAGGTACATGCCTGCATTTCCAACCGCCTTCCCCTGCTCTCACCGGGGAAAGGAAACCCCCCGGGGGTGCACAGCCGAGCCACGTGCGGGTGCCCTCCCCGCCCGCGAGGACGTGCCAGCGCTCCGGGGACAGGACCAGAAGCACCTGCTATTGGGCCAGTACGATCCACAGAGCACAACCGTCACCCACAGGACTACAGGGCTTCAGTTTTTAACATCTGCAATTATTTCAACACGGAACGGACGCCATGGGTTTCCGTGCGGCTGAAACCTCTGTCCACCGCCAGGCAATTCCTTTGGCTTTGGTAGAGGAAAAGCGCGAGGTTCAGCTACTTGCTAAAGAGCTGGTGGAGAGAAACAACTCAACCTTCATATAGACTTGTCCTGTGCGCCGGACAGCAGCCAGCAGTGAAGCACCAGAAAGGTTTTAGCAGTCTCCTGACCGCCCGAGAGAGACCTAGAAGGAAGGGCAAGACGGGAGATACCCAGCACGGCAGCCCATAATAAAGTGAAGAAGTAAATAACAAAGAACTACACAGTCAGACACAGACCCCATCACCGAAGTACGCAGGCGCAAAGAGGGCCAACGCTAGAAATGAGGACAGATAAACGGAGAATACTGAATCTTGAGCAAAGAAGAAGAATTGGTATCTGCTAGAGTGAACAAATGCAGCAAGACGTGAACAAGGAATAGCGTTGGGGAGCACGGAGAGCACCTTCCCAAGCTACCGAAGCCAAGAGCGTCCCCGCAGCGACGAAAGCAAACAGGCCAAGTGCTCCTGTGAGCCTCTCGTCTGAAAGCGAGAGAAGGGGGTTACAGGTCCACGCAGCACGACTCCCTCACCGCCCTTCAGCGCCGCCAGCCGCGCCGCGTGGCACGGGCTGGCAGACGTATCGGAGAACAGGACAGCAGTGCAACCATCACAAGTGCGATTCGGTAAAGCTATGGGGCACCTCCATCAAATGAGCACAGGTGCCTTCTCCTCGCCCAAACGCACCGGCACGCACTTGCTGTGCTCTGCAGTGCCTTTCACTTCCCACTGTGTTTTTCCTTGGCTTTGGCATCGCCAGCCGCTCCGCCGTTTGACAGCTTTGCCTAACGACAGGCTGCAGGCAAACCTGCTCATGCCACGGGGTTTCAGGAAAAAAACCCAATCAAAGGCGCGCTCGCTGTAACGTGGTTCTCAGCCGGCGCGGCCCTGAACGCAGCGTCCTTTCCCCCACGGCCATGGCAAACCCCGCTGTCACATGGCGGCAGTAAGCAAGCAGCCGTCTATGTCCGCACCCTGCTGGCAGGAGCTGCAGGAGGCGCGCTGCTCTCCGGAGGGGCAGGGACGGCTCCCCGGGACCCCACGTCCTAGCTAAGCGGTTGCTCCTGTGACGCCCAAGAGGGGACACGGCACTCCTGCCACCCGTTCCCACGTGAAGCGACGTGCTTCCCGACAAAGGGTATTTCCCACTGCAAACATGAGGATGGGGGAAGCTGTCTCTATCATTACAAACTCTCTTTCAAACCCCATCACCCGCCGGACGAGGGTGGCTGGCACCGGGAAGCAAGCCGGGCTCCTTAAAACAACATGGCTGGCTCCGTGCACGTTACTGCCAATGTTATTGCCACCCAGGTATAAATATGTACAGGGACTATCATTCTCCCGTAACAAACGGTAAAAGCCATCCCGGTGACAGGGAGGCGCTGATGGAGAAGGGATGACTTTATCACCTCCCTATGACTATGTTTCCCAAGCAACCTTCTCTCCAATCCGGAGCCCTGCGTGATCATTAGTTCCCGCACATGGCAGCAATGAAATTGTCCCTTCAAGTAAATCATTCAAGGATTTTTATAATCTGACATAAAATTTTCTAATATTTTTTTCCTAAGTTTTCCAGGTTTAAGGTTTTAATCTTTTATTATTTATTGTACAGCAGTTGTGAAGGGCATGATGAGAGGCCCTGCGTAAATAGCTGTCGTTGGAGGACGCGCGTGTGACAATGCTGCCTTTCGGAAATTAATGATTTCTTTTCTTTTTCTTGTTACTGCCGCGCTCCGAGGGTGTTCAAACACAACAACAAAAGTAAAACAAAACAAACTAAAGCTGAGCTTTGGCTTCTGTGCATTTTCCTACCCCGTGGCTGAAGCTGCTGATAAATATTGGTTCGAAATGGCCCTGGAGGAGGAGAGCAGCACATATATTTTCTTTTCTTCACACTCAGAGCATCAAATTCAAGAGATGACAATTTGCTACTGTTTGAGATGCAGAGGATTCCTCTATTTTTGTCCTCTCCAGGATTTAACGCTCATTTTAACTACTATAAGCACAATTTAACCTTTGCTACCTTTACCGCTGGTAATTTTTAGCATCCCACCAGAGCCTGAATGACATGCTCATCACCGCAAAACACGGGCCGTTCTCTGAACTGGGGGCTTCAAAATAATCCTCTTTCCATAGACAAAGACATAAAATATCTCATTAGACCAATAGCACTACCAGGCACAATCCATCCTAGAGCATAAAAAAATTTATGCTACATGTCATTTCTCCCTACCTAAATTCTCTGACAACCCCACTCAGAGATGGAACGTTTTGGTGCGAGTCCGCTGCTGAACTGACAGTCGCGCGGCTCCAGCGCCCGCTTCCAGGGCTTCGCCCTGATCCAACCTACAAGGCTTGGGTAGGAGTGAGGTACAAGCTGCATACAGAGGTCTTCTCCCAAGCTACCGAAGCGCCTGACTTGTACTAAGGGTATGATTAAGAGCTATCAAATCAGGCCCTTCATTCCTATGTATCGCAGACCAGGCTGTGTGCAGGCAGCCGGAGAGCAGAGCCCACCCGGGTGAGCCCCGTGCCACCCCGGCACTGCCCCTGTCCCGACGCTGGCTCACCCCCGACATTACGGAGCCACCACTCACCATCGGTACGATGAGGAACGCCGGTATGGGAAGGCTGTGGGGGCAGACTGTCTGCCCTCTGCCCAGAAAACCCAAGGAAGGGAAGGCAGAGGAACTGCCCAGTGATGGACAGGGTAAGCGCTCGGAGACGCGGGAGACTGCGGAGAATAAACCCCAGCCCCACAGGTATCTCTTGCTCACCAACGCCACAGAGGCTCTCCCTACCAGACCTACTTGAGCTTGATTTTAAAAGTAACCCCAATACACTTGGGGCTCAACCACACACACCGAGTGACGAGAGCAGGAGCAGCTCGCAGGGCTGAGTGCCTGCAGGATCCAGCCCATGGAGGCTTCTAAGTCCTTCCCAACCAAGCCCCGTCCTCAAAGGAAGGCAGCCGAGGCTCCTCCTCGTGCCTCACTGATCCACGTCCTTCACGTCTTTTTTATCTGCTCAACCGTACGTCCTACACTAGGACCAAATCCATATAGTAAGGACATATAATTCATCCCAAATGATCAAGGATAATTATATGCTTAAAGAGCAATATGCAGAGGTTCTCCTACAGATAATTAAGGAGAAAACTCACAGTTCACCCATGTGGGAAGTTAGCCAGGAAGTGCAGACATACTTTGGGAATTCATCCATTATTTATAATCTGCAGTGTCTTGTCAAAAACCCTAAATGAAAAGTTAAAGCTTTAACACATTCCCTAGCATACTGCTGGGCCATCACCTCCCATTAGTTTTTAAGTAACACTCCCATTGGGCCAGATTCATCAGAAGGTTTCCTGGCACCTGCTTAAACTTGCTGGACCTCAGTGCAGAGTTGGCTCAAGGAAGCTCAAAACCAGCCACCGGCGCTGCCCCCGCCCTGGGATTCTGCCAGATGTGGGCAAAGGCGGCTTCGCGTCCCGGCACGAGCCACGGGGTCAGCCCCGAGCCAGCGCACCTCTGACGCTCCCCACCGGCTGCGAGCCTGGGCTTCCACTGGTGCCCCAGGGCTCGTCCTTGCACTGCGCTTAACGCTGCTGTGCGTGGACGATGTCAATCGTGGGAGGAGTCGATGGCCAGACGGATGCTTGCGGGCCAGGCTACGTCACTGTCTTACCCCCCCGTCTGAATCGGGGACTCTCCAACCCACACTCTACAGGTGACGAGAGAACGCCACGTAGTGTTGGTACTGTCACCCTACTGCTGGCTTCCTCTTGGAAAGCTCCTCTCATTCAATTCTCCCTTTGCAGTAAAAACATAAAATAACACCCAGGTACCATTTCCACTGTAGAAGGATCCTACAGCATTTCAATTAAAAAAGCTCATCTTTAGACCCATTTTTTTTCCTGGACACCCCTACACTTCCTTTCACAGCCGAGGCACAAAACCCAATTAGTTATTAATTGAGGCACGTTAAAATTCATTAACTGTGCTTGTGAAGCTCAAGCTATAATTAACTGTCTTCCCGGGCTTTTGTTCTTTAATCCGCAGGTAGAAGGTCCCCCTGCTAATAGGAAGGGGAACGCGTGATGCCACCCTCTCTCCCGGGGGTGGACAGCGTAGCTCCGGTGGTGGCAATGTGACACGCGCCCAGCGGGGCTGCCCACGTCAGCGCTGCCCTGTCAGCTACTGACCACCCCGGGCCACGTGCGAGCCGGAGCATACTTTGAAAGAATGGGAGCATAAAAAAACCCCATGAAAATATTTGTAACAAGGTCATTTCCGACCAGCTCCATGCCCTGCGACGGGACACGCGGAGCAGTCTCGGTACCACGCGCGGATCTTGCCTTCCAGCTTCGCCTCTGCAAGAATTTTCATTTTAAAGAGCTACTAAAAAAGCAGCTCAAGGCAAATTCTTGTTTCACATATGGAACAGCACGAAGCCAACCTTTATTTTAAAGCAAAATGAACGCAAAAATTAACTTACATGTCAGGTTCCAAGGCGTAACACGGCAGCGCTCGCGCTGGCATTTGCATACATTTCCGCTAGGTCTCCACTCGCCATGTGGGTGCCCAGGCTGGCAAAGACAGCGACTGCCAGCTAACCTACGTGGAAGGTGGCTCTTCGCAAACGGGGCCGCTTTTGGGCTGGAATCACAAGAACCATTCAGTGGAAGCAACTGCCCACTTCTAGTATGAACCGCCTCTGGTGGGACGGAATATTTTGGCTTTCAAGCTGGAGATGGTGGATTCTGCATCGATAAGCAGCATGGGTACGAGAGGAACATGCGGAGATGGAGCAACCAAAAAGGGGACATCTTGGGCTCAATGTTTTATTGAGGCACCGACCTACGAGCCATGGTATTGAGGCGCTGTGAATATATAGATAATAAATTAAAGGCAAGGGGAAAAGCAGAAGAGATACAGAACAAGCTGCTTTTCGGGGCGGGTGTTTTTTCCAAGCT
Source organism: Nycticorax nycticorax (assembly GCA_023375905.1). NCBI lineage: Eukaryota > Metazoa > Chordata > Aves > Pelecaniformes > Ardeidae > Nycticorax > Nycticorax nycticorax. Next base: position 457,470 of record JAKFQP010000243.1, read on the forward strand.
CAGCCCCCCCTCGTTCATTTGATGCGCTCTTGTAGCAGCAATAGCCGCGACGCTCTGTGCAGCGGAGGGAGGGCTCACACCGGGCGCGTTCCAGGCAGACACAGACAGGGAGAGCTGGACGGCGCTGCCTTGGGCTCCGGGCACTGAATTTATTCTCTAGATGTTACAAGCTGCAGCTCCGAACGCCCAGGAGTTGCACAGCATCACGGCGCTCCCCTCCCCGCCGCGTCTGCTGTACCTGGTGTGGGAAACCGGGGTGAGGGAAAAGGTGGCAGCAAGGCTGCCCTGGATTTAAGGGGTGCTGCGCTCCTGCCCCAAGCGCCGCCCGCCCCAGAGCCCCACGGCTCCCCTGGGGCGAGGAAGGAGACAGCCCCATGGTCCCCCTCCTTCCCCGGGGCCTCGTGCTGCCCGGTGATGCCAACAGCCCGTTTGCCTCACCAGCGAGAGGTTCCCGTGGAGCCAGGGACGGCCAGGGGAGGTCACAACAGGAGGCGACGGAGCCAAGACTCTGTTTCCACTCCTTCCCCCACCCCCCCTTCATTTCTGCAATGTGCCAGCCTACACATTGGAGCTGGCACGGAGGGAAGGCAGTCGGTGCCAGGAAACAAGTCTGGTGCAGATTATTTCCCTGCTGGAGCAATGAGGAAGCCATAGAGACTCTGGGAGTCACAATATGGTTGCTAACCCCATTCCTGCTGCAACCCAACCACGCGCTGCTGCTGCGGGGGCTGGACTGCCTGCAGGCCCTCGGCCAGCCCCCCGCGCCGCCGGCGGCAGGAGCGGCACCGCTGCAGCGATACCACTGACCTTCTCAGGCCCTAGCAAAGCTCCGCGGGCGCTACGAGTGTCTGTGCGAGCTGCATGAGCTCGCCCAGTGTCAAGTGCGTTCCAGGTACCGACCCGGAGACGTCAGAGGGTAAAACTGTTCAGCAGCAGCAGCAGCAAAGGAAAATAAAACTGGGAATCACAGCACAGACAAAGCACAACCCAATTTTTGCGGTACCCTGAGCGGGCACTGTGATCTGCCATACTGCTCTGCTTCACGGAACACGTGGACACTTCGTGTCTATCCACACAGATTCCCCCTTGAAGCGGCGATCTGCACCTCTGCCTCGATACGGCGCCGACCGCTGCCAACACGCATTTGAGGTCTCACGTCTCGCAGCACCTTAGTCCACGGAGCCAGCTCTGCCAGGCGTACGGGGTTATCGGTACGCCTCTCCCTGCCTGGCCCTCTCCAGGGCCGGCTGGTCTGTGCCAGGATCCGCGGGAGGACATTCTGCCCACTGGTGTCTCCAGAGGGCAAAAGCTCGAGCGATGGCCTCAGAGCCCACGGCAGCGCCACCTGAAAGCACCACGGGGACCGGGACTTCTCTGTGTGGCGTGGCGCTCAATCATCGTGCCGACCGACTTCGCAGCAGCACCGACGAATTCATCTCTCGGCGCTGAGGGGCCGGGGAAGCAAACGGGGCTTTTGTGAGAGCCCAGGAAAAAAACGGCAGCGACCTTGCACAATTTCTCACACGCCTCGGTATCAATCACCCCCGTCCTGTCCCCGTACGCTGGGAAAAGCGGCTCTAATGCCAATACCGATGATGCTGTCAAGCCCTCACAATAGGTGCCGACAGCACCGTGTACGGCAGAGAGACGGCCAGTTTGGGCCATCAATAGCTTGAGGAAAGTCATGTGTGGAAACCGCCGCTCAGTGCCAGCACAGAGACAACTGCGAAAAGCTTCTTCCTCCCTTGTTGGGATCGGGCCAGGACTAACGCTCAGGGCTGTTACCTACCTCACGCTGCTGGAGGGACGCTTATTTTCCCCAGAGAAGACCACGCCAGTTAAGCCCAGTTTGTGCCAAGGAGCACCGTGGTGGAGCATTGGCAGCTCTGCTGTGAGCGGCAGCTGGACGCAACGCAGAGGATGGCGACTATCGTGCTACGCCTCCACCTGCGAGCACGGGAACCCCGCGGGGGATCTGCTGGCCACGGCCAGCTTTTTGTCGTACAAGTCTGTAAGCTAACACGTCACGTCACCAAGAAGCCCGTCTCTGCTCTAAATCCAGGTGGCCGCATGACTCTATCAAAATATTAATAGCCATATTGTAAGATCAACATTCGTTTTGCCAAACGCAACGAATAATGCAAAAAATTGTTATCACTTGATTTAGATCAGAGGCTGACAGCCACTCAGATCCCGTGCCAAAACGGAACGAAAATGAAGGGCGTTTAGAGGTGGTGGAAGGTAAAGGGTACAAAGGCAGGGGGAGCCAGCCGCTTCGACTATCAACAAGAGCAGCGAGTCAACGGCAGCACCGCGCTCCCCAAGCGACGCCTCCCGACCAGGCCCGTTCCATCTCCCGCGTCTCCGTTGGGGCCTGCCTGCGGAGAAGCTGAGGAATGCTTGTTTCTAGAAGGAAGAAGTTTTCTGGTTTGCTTCTTTCCGAAAGCGGTGACCCACAGGCTCTATCATTAGTAACAATAATTAAAAGGTGCCATAAGAGGGAGTGTATGGATGATTGCCACTGAAAGGAACATTCTCATTAATTTATTACAGATTTTTAACTTGGCTTCATTAGGACATGTCTGTTGAAGGCCATTTAGGACTCTGGGGATATTCCTGTGCTTCAGGCTCCCTCAGCGCTGTCGGGAAGACGGGAGGCAAGGAAGATCTGTTGGCTGGCACACAGTCGTGCCTGGGCAGCCGGGAAGCTACCCTTTTGTCAGCCTGCGAGCCATGGAAGAGCACCCTCTCGACACCAGGGACCTGAGCGATTGCGCAGCCCAGCCATTCCAACCACATCCTTCTGACGCTTCCAGTCCCACAAACGCACCAGCGTGGCCCCGACGAGGGGCAACACATCCGGCGACCTCAGTAGCGCCCTTCTTCCCACAGCATTTGGGCACCTTACTCCTTCACACATTTTTGGAGAAACCAGTTTCACTCCATGTTATTCACAAGAACACCCCAAGTTTGCCCTCAAACCGAGCTTTTGAACTGGGACACAGATAAGGCACAGCAGCCCTACAAATAAATGGTAACTGACGATGAGCACTTGGGAGACGTTCCCTTGTTAGACAACGCCAATAAAGCAGAGGTAACCAAGAATTAACCAAACCTATCAGACACTAAGTGTGCACCCTCATGTAGCAGAAGACAGGGAAATGTTAAAGGAGTACGAACAGCTGGCTCGTTAATACTGCGAGAGCCAATTTCTTACATAAGACACAAATGGGAAGGCAGAATTGTAATTAAAGTCTATTTTAAGATGATCAGAAAAAGCCATTGTGAATCATATCTTTTATTATACGCGTAACTTTGCAACTACCGCTCTATCCGATTTGCCGGGCTGCCCTTGCCCAGGCCTGATCCAGCAGCAGCCTGGGGCAGGAGCGCCCGGGCTGTCCAGCCCCTGTAAGGGCGTTCCAGCAGGACGCAAGCCAAGCCCGGAGGAGAAGGCCCTCGGGAAGCACCTCTGCGCAGGGAAGCGCTCTGCTGGGGGCTGAGCGGAGCAGCGGACACGAAGGCTCCTCCAGCACTGTGGCAAGGACCGCCAGCTGAGACTGCCCACCGCTTGATTCCTCCCGGCGCCGGAGCAGCCGGAGCGCGCGGCGGGCGCCCCAGAGCGAGCAGCGAGGCCAGGCCCTGCAGGGCGGGACGCGGGCTGAAGGCTTTGCGGGCGGCTTCCAGCCTCCTGCGGCCACCGGAGGAATCGACTTCAGCAAACCACGTCCTAGTATTGCCGCGTTAGAAAGAACACTCCCATTAAAGCACATTTCCCAAGGAAGTTGTTCCTTCTTGCAATGAGCTTTCAGGCGTGTGCCTCCAAGGGAGAAGTCCGTGATCCCCTTGTGTTTCACGGCACACATGACCTGTGACTCGCCTCTACTTTGGTTTTCACGAGCAGCAGGCTTTGCTCCTACGGACGCTTTTCTTCTAACTGCAGTCAGAAAGAGAAGGCTCAGGTCTTTCATCAGATGCCATCCAGAGCGAGTTATCAGGGTTAAACCCACCCTGGATGGTAAAAGCGAATTGATCTGGGCTGATAAAGCGCGAGTCTTTAGTTGCCAGGAATCCGCTGAAGCCCCAGTCTGCAGAGATCTATTCCCGCCCTTCATTTGGGGACCACGGCCAGCCCGCCTACCTCCAACCCAGCACAGCCCCACCGCACGCGTGCGTATATTTATTTTCTCACCTGGAACATCAGTGATGTGCTACCTGCTGGTAACACTTAACATGCACCTAAGCAGCTTGCACCGTGAGAACTCTCGAATTACCAAGTAACCTCTCACGCACGCATTCGCGTTTCCCCAAAGTAAAACTGAAAGTGCCACCAACCTTCCAGTGAGTGCAAGTCACCGATGCTGCAAAGAGCAAAGCAAACCCAGAGAGGAACCCTCTAGATTATGGCAGGTCTAGAATATTCTACTCCACCCAGAAACTGTTTCCATAGCAAGATTCTTTCCATGCCCAGAGACTTTCTCGTTGTCTGACCAAAACGGTTGGGTTAGTCAGAAAGGTAGGGCCATACGCCGAGGAAAGACAGCCCCGGTTTAAGCGAGCAGCCGCACACGCCAGCCACCGCTGCATCGCCCAGGTGCCGAGGGACCTGTGTTGGGATGAGCTCCTTTGAAGCGCTGGGTTGTGGTCCCTACCTACTCGCAGACCTGATGCTAGCAAACACCCGGGGCCCAGGACATGGGGTCTGAGGCACGGGCTAAACACGCAGCAAGCGGGGTCCTGATGTTGCTACTTTCCCCACAGAGCCAAGAACCCTGAAATGTTTATCCCCCCCAGCTAAAGTAAAGGCTTGAAACAACAGATAAACCCTGCAAGTGCCCTACACGCAAACATCAGGACAAGACGCCCCACGGCACACACAGCAGCCCGGGAATTGTGCCCCGGGCGAGGGGAGGCGCTCAGCGCCTGCAGGACTCCTCAGCTCATCTGTGCCCCAAAAGGCCCACCCCAATCGGCGGCACGGCGACCGTTCCTTCCAGCACCTTCCCTAGGGCATGCCGAGCGCCTTGCGGCAGGAGCCGGGCTGCAGGTTGGGTGCTGACGGCCAGGACTCCCCGCGGAGCCGGCAAACCCCCCGCGGCCCGGCCCAGCCCCAGGCGGCCACTGGCCACCGGAGGAAGCCAGCGCTGCCGGCAAACGGAACAGCTCTGGCAATTGGACACCTGTAGCTCCAGGACCAGGGAAAGAAATTCATGTTTTATGACTAGGATCTAAAGCAAATTTTATTGGAAGCTTTTATGTTTGTAGGTTTGAGTAGTTTTTATAGAGAGGAGTTCTGAGAACTGCCATAAAATTTTGCCTTGGGGGTTATGATTACATTTGTATCTTTCCCAAACTTATATAAATAAAGACGACAGTTTTTACTGTAGAAGCTTAAAAGGTTAGAGTGGTATTTGGTCTGCGATGAACCTTTTATAGATAGGATGTTGTAAGAATTTATTCTTAAATATCAATAAAAAACCACAACTTTATATTTCTTGATAAAGCAACGGTGATTAGAAAAAGGGCTGTTAGAGAGGGGGTGGCATCGCTAGCGCCTTCCGTCCTGCTAAAATAATGCTTTATTACATTTGCTGTTCAGCCAATGTCTATCAGAGGAGAAACATTCTTCCTAAGGACGAAGCTTTGCAGTGTTCCAATAGCTGATGGGAGATCCACCTCACGCCTGATTTTGGGGGAGCTGCTACAAGCCCCCTTCATGAGGGACTGGCGCCGCAGACAACCGTACCTTTGTAATTATGCTCTGTGCTTTTGTAAAGAAGACATGACAAACGCTACCTGGTTTTTGATAAAGCACACAGCAGGCGAAAGCCATGGAAGGCTCCACGCCCTTGGCGCCATTACAGTTCGTTATTAAGAGAATGCTTTACCACAGGGCAATAACCGCAGCCGGGGCCCTCCCAGCCCCCTCCTGGGGCCGTCCGCCAGCCCAGCCCCCTCGCTGCTGGGGGAGGGCCAGCTACGTCTGCCCTCTGCCTGTTCTGTGCCCAGCGCCGAGCTGAGTTGAAGCCCTTACCCGTAGGATGACCCTGTGGGCCTCGGGGCACCATTTCAGAGTCAGCACCTCTCTAACAGCAACGGGTCTTTCCAAAGAGACCTTTAAAAAGATTTCATTTTCCAGACACCGCACCCACGCACAACGTTCAGGAACTGTGAGCGTGGATGAGGGTGCAGGCTCAGAGCTTCTCCTGTAGCACAAGGACGCTCCGTTCCTCATGGGAGAGGGTCGTCTTGTTGCAAGGGAAGAGGTCAGGAGCTGCGGAGCTCCATCCCTCCCCGGTCCCTCTGAAAAGCCACCAGGCTCTGTGCTGCTGCTGGCTCCTGGCATACGTTTTCCTGCAATCCTCCCTCCCTTTCCCTCATCCCCACACGTATAAGCATGCCCATAAACAATTCCTAAGTTCAGCAGCGACAGTAACGCAAAAGCAACTACTCCCAGTTGCAGGAGCACCTTGTACTGGTTAAAATGGGCACTGCAACTTGTCTCAGGGGAGCACGGCCAACTCCAGCGGCAGGCGCCCTTGATCAGGATCAATACACTCATTTTGCAGAGGTGGAACAGATAGTTTGTAAAACGAACACTTGAACACTGGAAACAGAGACTGTTGCACCCGCTCCCCCCCTCAAGCACCACCACATCAGGGTTTTTAACTTCAATGTAAAACGGTGATTTTGTTGCAATCAGGATGACTAATTAGCGAGGAAAGACTCCCTCAAAGCATTCAGTGTAAGCAGTTGTCAGCCCGAGCACGGTGTGCGGCCCGGGGGGGCTCTGAGCACTGCGTGGGCACAGGCAGACCTTACCCACCCGAGCCCCCCCCCGGGAACGTCCTCCAGGGAACGCGTGCCCATTAAACCCCGCCTGACCCACAATCAAGTTACCTGGTCTTGACCCCCTGTCTGAATGTAGGCTTTGGCCCACAAATGCATTAACAGAAAACAAACTGGACCCCTTCATTCAAAAGTTATACATAAGCCAAGTATTCACAAGGAATTAGTGTTCTGCATAACTGGCAATAGACACAAAGTGAAATGAAAATTAGAGTATCCAAAAGGAAACAGAACATCAAAAGCACACGGTGGGGCAGGAAAAAAAGCTGCTTTTTTTATTTCCGTCTCTCTTACCTTTATTTCCTCCGAATGGAATCGCGTGCATGGCCCGGTCATCAGAAGAACGCGGATTTCACAGAATGCCATTTCAAATCACAGTATTTGCATCGCGTGGCAGCACTTCATTCAGGGTTAGCGTGGTTCTTAGTAATTACCCTTCCACCTGACACGAAGTTCCCCGGTAAGTAAGATCTGAATATGTCTTACCTTCCAGTCTTCACCCTCCCGACCGCAGGCCTGGGTGCTCATTCCACGGCCGTGCTGGGTCACTGCAGATACGGCCGTAGCGCAGCTTCCAGCGCAGAGCAGACACCCGGTCCGTGAGGCACCAGAACAGCCCTGCAAAACGAAGGGGCAGCGTTGAGCCAGGCCAGAGGAAAATGCTCAAACATGTCAGGATCAGAAATTTGCCATTCTATGAGAAACGTAACTGTGCTTCGACCTTTCGTACTAATTAGAATAATAAATTTTGAGCCGCTGCAGGCAGCACAAGAACTCCCTTTTCCCCATCCCCGCGGCGCCCTCCCCGTGCCACCACCTCTCCGTCCCTTACGCCACCCTTCCTCAGCACGGAAGCCCTCGAACAGCGAGCCCCCCCCCCCCCGCCACGCTTCTGCAGAGTGCCTGCCCTCGGGGGGCCTCCAGGCATGACGCTAACACAACTAATAAATAACAGGACGGGTTACGACTGGTTCCTGGCTTGCAAGCAATTAATTAACATTCACATTCTACAAAGCACGTCGACAGAAGCCCCTGCCCCTCTGATACCCAAGTCAAACATTGGCTGAAGCACTCGGTCAAACAATGAAGACTCCCCAGAAGCTTTACGGTAGCTGGGCCCATAAGCAGCCCACGAGAAAGCTCCTGGACAGGAACCCTTCAAATACTATCGCACAGCCACCTGGAAGATCAGTTACTTGAGAGCAATTAAGAGATTTAACAATAGCAAATCCATTATTATTTTTTCCCTCTTTCCTTCAGGAGGAACCAGGCCTTACAGGGGCTGGGACACCCCTACCTAGTTTAAATGCTGTTGCCTGGGCTAAGCAAGAGGCTACAGGTGCCCAGGACAGGTTTCTGCTGCCAGCGGTTTCTCTTCTCTCCTCCCGACGCCCGGATTTACTCCAGACGGAACACCCTCCTCGTTTCATAACCTCAGGTTTATCTCGGCAGCAAGCAGCCACAGTAGCACAGGCATTTAGGCTGGCAATCGCTGCATGCATGGCGAGCCATGAAAAGCAAACGTTGGCACCTATCGGCTCATGAGAATGGCTGAGAAGTATTTGCACCAAGTAACACCTGGGCAGTTAGAGATTTTGTTTGTTGCTTTTCTAGTTTGAGATTTTGTTACGGTTTTTTGTTATTATTTTTGTTAAGAACCCAATCTGTCTTCAGTATTTCTGGGTGAAGGAAAGAAGTTTCAATCATCGTGTAATTTGTTTATTAGGAATTGTCTCCCTAGGTCTCGCTGCAGTTGTTAATACCCAATTGTCCGAATACAAGGCTTAAAAACGCCACCGACAATGACACCAAATTTCATCCCAGGCTCAAATAACATGAAAAACAAACTCAGCCCTCGTAATTCAAGGGGGTTTTCTGGTGTTGTTTTCAACAAGGGTTGGCTGGTATACCTTGGGTTATAATAAATCCAACTTCACTCAAGTGTTTGTGGGATCTTCCTGACAAGGAAGGATTTTGCGGGGATTGCTTTGGCAGTCTGCTCTTCTCTGACCATCTCCAGTAGAGGCGGGGACGTGGAGGAGGCAGGGGGGGAGCGGGTGCGAACTGAAACCCTCAGCCTCCGGAGCTCAAAGCTCTCCCTTCAGAAGAACGGATGGAACCAAGCATGGGTCACAGCAAACCAGGTGGGAGTGGATTCATCATCCTTCCGCAACAAAGCCGAGTCAGCTCCTGAAAACCAGGAGAGAAGAGGCCTGCTCCCCTCCCATTCGATTCAGACGATTCCATGATGGCACCGAACAAGCATCTCTCTCCAAGGCATCCGCTGCCGCTCCCGGCTGCCTTGGCTCCCTGGGGAGCGGAGGCATGGTGATGCCTGCGGAGGAGCCGGGGGAACACCCCACGCCTCATCGTGGAGTGCTCCTGCTCAGGTGCGGCTGCTGACCTGAGCGGCCCCAAAAAGCCTTCAGAGGTGGTGACGCCAGGGAATTTGGGCCACGGTCCCCGGGGCTGGAAATCGCCCCCTAGAACTGTGGCATTTGGCCACGCGAATGTCGGTAGCAGGAGAAGTCACTGCAGGTTGTCCCCACCCGAGGACTCCCGCTCAGTACTGCAGCCCGTACGAGCGGGGGAAACGCTGCCCTGCCCTTGACACCCAGACTCGGAGCTTTGCCGAAGGCTGACAATCGGCTGTTGTGATCAACTCCTGCTGTACCCTAAGCAGCGTCTTACCTATACGGAGTGGGCCCAGCGGACGACAGCAGCTTAACGTTGCCCGGGGGTAGGCAGGGTTTCAGGCGGCGGGGCACTGCCGGCAGCTGGAGGCGGAAGGCAGCACACGCAATCAAAGGAGCTGTCGTTACCTCAGGCCATTTCACTGCTGCTCTCCCCGGGGATCGCCGCTGCTCTTTCTCGTCCTTACAGCGCTCCTCTGGATGCTGAGACGTCCAGTGCACAAGAGCTTCGTGTATGAACACCCCACATCTGCGAGGGAACTCCTCAGCGTGGCAGCCTTCCGAGACGGCACAGCCATGGGCTCCACTTGCTGCCTTGGGATTTGGTACCAGACCTTGAACCCGCGGGGGCCCAGACCTCGCTGCAAGTCAGAGACGGAGCCGTGCCACCCGACGCGGCGCTGAGCGAGGAAGGGTGCAACAGGGCACGCCAGGTCTAACGGGGGGTAAGAAGCACCACCGCACAGTTACGCCGCCGCTGTGCCCCGGCCGAGGGAAGGGCTTCAGTCCCACGCTGGAGAGGAGGGGAGGGAGCCGGCTGGCTCCTCGGGCGAGGGCGGGAGGGACCCCCGCAGCCTGGCCTGCTGCGAAGGCGCCTCTGGGGCCCCAGCGACAGCGAGCTTTCCAGGGAGGGGAACGCCGCGGCCCTTTGGCTAATCTGCAAGCGCTTGAGACGTCTCCCACCCCCAATACGTGCCTTCTGACGTGCACACCAGTGCAGTTGTTTTATTTCATCATTTTCAACTGATCAAATACAGAATTATTCTTTCTTACGTAGGCCAAGAGGCTTTCCAGGAAGGCTAACCCGATCTTCCCAATTTGCTTATGCAGGCCACGCGCTTCTGAAGCGCCGGCCTGTTCCTCTTCCTGCCATTTACCTCGCTTCGAGCTGAGGAAGCCATGGAGTCTTGAAATGGCAAAGCGTAATGCTGGCAGGCCAGCTTAAATGCCGACGGCGTATTCTCTCAGTCTGACACGTTTTAATAAAGCCTGAGCGCTAAGCAGCCCGTAACCTTCATAACCCAGCCGTACGTGAAAGCCAGCCTTCCCCACGGCGCGGGCTGCGAACACCCCACCTCCACACCCCCTCTTTGTGGCAGAAAACCGATCCACGTCCTGCTGCCGATGCGTTACGGGCACCGTGTCCTCCGGCTAGCGAAAGGGCTGCTTTCGTTAACCTTTAGGTTTTCCTCATTAAACTGAGTAGCTGTCACTGCGTCTTTTTTTTTTTTTTAAATTTCTGCCTTTGCATTGCTTGTTTGATGACAAAGAGCTAAAAGCTACGTGGCATAGAAACCACAGTCCAAAGAGAGTCAGTTTTTACAGGCGTGCTTGGTTTTCATTAGGTCACTCTTGATTAGGGCTGTCACTTACAACCACCCAAGGCAAGCAGGACAGCGGCTGTGGGTCACACGCGGGCTCTATTCCAGAGGGGTTCTCAAGTGATGACCAAGCCAGCAGCTCACCGGCTGTCCCGAGGGGGCTGCCCCACCGCACGGGCTCGAGGCGGCGGCTGGGGAGCAAAAGCAGCGTGGGAAGGACGCGGCCTTCGCCAGCTCTATGCACGTGGGGCAAGGCGAGGCGAAGCGATGTCGTTATCCTGCTGGGGACAAGCCCGCAAACGAGAGAACTGGGAAATGCCCAGTAAGACCAAACCGGCCGAAACAGAACACCTTCACCCGCTTCTGAGTTGTTTCCTGTTTTTTTTTTTTTAAATAAAAATGTGCCGTTTGACCCAGGCTTGCTTAAAGTATTTGCCTTGTGCTGTGCGAGCAGCATCCCAAGCCCAGACCGCAAAGAAGTCAGCCAGCAGGACGGGACGAGAGGCACACATTTCCAGACCGACCCTCGGAGAGCACGGGCTCCAAGCGCAACGCTGAGGCTGCGACCTCAGCACCAGCCAAGCTGAGCGGCCACTTCCAGAACAGTTTCAGAGGCCCAAACCAGAGGCATGCAGTCTCAAGGGACCTACAGAGGCATCTGGATAACATCAGCCTTGTTTCTCGCTGCTCCAGCAGAAGTGTCCGTGCTCCGGGTGGGAAGGAGAAAGAGGAACGTACCCCGGAGGAGTTTGGGGGTTCAAGGAGCCCCAAACCCCTTGGCTCCTTACCACCATCCCTGCTTCATTTCAGAGTTATCTTCCTCCTCCTCCTCAAGCCCATGAAGCACGTGCCGGGGGTACATAACGGCCACGGGGGCACAACGACATGGCAGGGGCCACCCCAGACGCAGGAGATGGCTGGCCTCCCCCCACTCCGCGGGGCCTGTGCTGCTGGGCTCTCCCGGTCTCATGCTCTCGCACAGGGTGTGCAGACAAGATGATGAAAGCTTCGGGGAGGGATTTTTGCCAGCATCTATCTTTTCACTATTGTTACAGGTTGGCATCTCCACAGAGCAAGGAGAGGGTGCCAAGTTTATTAAACCCCAAGTTTCATAATTTACAACCTGCGCAAGCCGAAGGCTGAAAACACAGCGATTTTGCAGGGTAATTCTGGGAAGTAACCATCCTGCAGCAGCAATTATTAAAACCGCTTGCACACATTAAAGCCATAAAGATTAAAAATATAGCACACTTGCTATTAAATATGAATGAAATCATGTAATATGCATTGTATGCCAGTGCAACGGCCAGCCGCGTGGGCTTCAGCACAGCCCTGCGCAAGAGCTGCAAACCCCGGTCCCAAATCAGCATGCCTTTTGTCAAAGCCCAGGAACAAGTTTGTCATGCAAAATAAACACAGATGTTCCAAGCACCGACTGCAGCTTTCAGGCGATGGCTAGGAAAAGGAACGCTTCGGGAAAACGTGCCTCGCAGGGCAAGGCTGCCGGCCCCGCACGCACCGTTCCTCCGCCTCGGCTGAGGCTGGGTGACTCATTTAAAGGACATACCCTGTTGTTGTTTTTCATTTGCTTTGCTGCTCATTGTATTTTTTCCTCAATACTCTGTCCTGAAACACATTCAAACGGCTCCCCGTGCTGATGGTCTGGCACGCTTTGGTGACGCAGGCACTCTTCTGCACGCTGCTTACCGAACCCGCCTCGTGCGTCCGAAAGGGGAGCGTTTATTAGCACCGCGGGCCCCGCTTTGCTTTTTTATTGCAATTGTTTTCCCTCTTTTCCCTCATCCCGTTCCCCTGAGCAATGAATCATTTTCTATCGTGCCACACACAGGAACACCCTCCTGTTCCCCCAGCCACCACGCGCAATTCCCTGCAACGCCGCTCAGGTACAGGTACACCTGCACTAATGTCTGCGCCCACACAACATGTATGCAGAATAGCGTCTCTCAACTTTAAGCCCAGATTTAATATTTTTCCAGATAAATGTGCAGTCACAGTGTTTCCTGGCAGAGCTAATTTTCTCTTGGCCAGGAAAAAGGATCAACTGAAGCTATGGAAAAAAAAAAGTCAGGATTCTGCCTTTAAATTACATTTTAAAAATGAGCCTTCCTGGTTGTAATGAGCAACAAAACTGCACAAAGCTTAAGCCTAACTCCATACACCATTATCATGGAAACTACCATGCACATTTCGATGTTTTTCAGACACAAAGTCACTCTGGATTCTGGCACAAGTCCCACCCCGGGTCATTTCGCCTCCCCGAGCCGAGGGCGGGCACTTTCCTACACAATTCAAACCACACCGAAACCGGTTCAAGGCCCAGGGGTTGGTTCTGCCGGAGGATGAACGAGCTGATGCTCCTCCACAACACCTCCCCTCACTGTTCACAACCCTGCCGCAGCAGATGACTCGACAGAGAAAGTCCACACTGCCCCATCAAGGCTGGTAACCAAGCCTCCGTGCTCTTCTAACTCACTGCGAGCCACCTGCCAAGAGCTGCAGAGAGACTGGTATTTTGGTGTACCACAAGGAGGAAATGGTACCCGATCTGACCCAGAACCCACTACAGACTTCATTTAGAGGACACGCGCATGCAAAACAGTCAACAGAGCTATTCCAACACTAAGCCAAGACCACCCTGCACTGAAAATGCGTCTTCAGGGATGAGGATCAAAGCATTAAGTTCAAAAACCAATCAAGAACACCCCCGACCCTCCTGAACTCCAAAGAACCTTCCGGCAGCTGCCCAGGCTCTGATGGAATCACAGCCTACAGGGTCCCAAAGCTGTAACGCGTCAGGCAAACAAGCAGCTCACGTATATGCTGAGCTCAACATCGTCATCAACACCCCTCCTGCTGGAAGGCCCAGCAGCACAGCCAGAGCAGCGGGCAAGGCTACCCTCGGCTGTGCAGGGATGCCCCCGAAAGCCCTCACGGGGCTGCTGGGCTGGTCTCGGCGTCTTACATCCATGTAATTTCACTCCGTTCCCTGCCCTGGATAAGGTTCTCTGTTGTAAGTACACCACAGCTTCAGCCTCGACAAGGACCGACAGACCTGCAAGAGGGCAACAAGCCACCCGCCGCAGATCTTACCTGCCTAACCTGAACTAAGCAAAGAGCTTGAATGTCCAGGATACAGAGTAGTGAACCGGCCTGGAAATCTGCAAGAAATGAGCCGTAGATGAGGGAAGGAGAAACAAACGCAAGTTCCTTGAGTAACTTCAAACCCATCAACGGGCGCAGGCAACCTGGGCTACTTGCAAAGATTTACTATGAATAGAAGAGGAGGTTAAATTTGTCAAGTAAATGACTCCCAGAACGTCCCTCTCCCAGCCCTAGTTAGCATCAGTGAGCCCGACACAATGGATAATTCATTACCCACGCATTTCTGTCTGAACAGGGCAACACAAGTCATTTGGCGTCTGTAGACCTAATTAGGTGTCATTAAACAGACCGATGCTCATTTTCCTGCTGCACGACTGAGAAGGCAATTTGTTTGTGTGATGCGGTTGCAAAGGTGGGAGAAGCGTTAAAATCTGCTTCAGCTCTGCGTAACGTGACTGCAGCTGGAACCGCAGAAAGCCTGGGCTGGGAGTAAGGGGGATACAACACGGGACAGGCTTTTGGCCACCCACACCGCCTGTGGGAAGCGTGCGAGCGTGCACAGCTGCCGATGCTCAGTTTGCTATTGAAACCACCAGGCCCTGCACAAAATACACTGAGGCAGTGGAAATCTAGAGGGAAGCAAGCATAAAATCTCGACATCTGGAAAAACCACCTCCTTAATGCGGTATTTTACACCTTAGCATGTTTTATGCGCTGATGTCGAGGTAACGCTTCCTAGGGAACTGTTCAGGCGCTTACGCGTAGGTGTTCAGTGCCCTGCAGAGCCCAGGGGCACCCACGCGGAGCCAGGTACTCAGCACCCACCTCTGCTCCCGAGGGGTTTCAGCGGGCTCCGGCTGGAGCTCCCCATCGCCTCTGCAGTTAAAGACCGGGGAGGCGAGGCACTGGCAACACCTCCTCCTCCTCTTTGCAGGCAGCTACTTTTTGTTACTGAACATTTCAACAGGAGCCCTAGAGCTGAAACGACCCAGTGTTTTGAAGCTGCTCCGATATATGGGTTCTGCTCCAGTAAGTACATTCTGCTAAACCCAAGGCCTGTTTGCAGTTTGGTACCCTAAAAAGCCTACAACCAAATCTTTTTGCTAGATCTGAACCGATATCCTGCTTGGTTTTCTTTGTACTTTAAACTGAGTATTTACCAATGCCCCGATATAACCGACATTCTCCTCCCAAGCAGGTACTACTTTTTCTATGGGGCAATGTAAACGTTCTAGATATCGTATAAGGACGTTTCCCAGGCAGACCCAGTTTTGAATCCCGCTGAAGGGACATCACGTGAAGATGCTTCCATGAACCGCTGAAAGCACGGAGCAGTAAAAGCCTGCAGGGTTACCGCTAGCTAAAGCACTGCATCGCATCCACATATTCCCAGCGACCACACTGAACCTAACCAGGGGCGTTTTGGAAACCCTCTCCCGTGGCTGAGCTTCCGTGCCCACGCAGGGATTCCAGATCGCGTCCATGTTGTGATTTCGCTACGGCAGCGCCTCCAAACCTCCCCAGCGCAGCAGCTGCTGGCACAGTGCAAAGGCAACCACGGTGCAGGACTCTGCGAAGCAGCGTCTGCCACTACTGCGGAGCCGCGCCGGCACCGGGCATGCCGCGCCACGCGCTGTCGGCTGCACAACGCGTTCTGGGACAGCCCCCCAGAATCGCTCATGTTGGAATACTGAGAAACGTGGCAACAGCCCCATGGGCCCCACTTTGGAGGCGGATATTCAGAGAGAGACTTCTGTAACCATGTAGAACCGATGGGACGCGCGCTACGCTGGCCTCTCAACGCTTCAACACTGCTGCAAATGTTAATAACAACCTTAAGCCATCTTCTGTGGTTGCCTTTGAAATATGTGTCTTTCAGTAACAGGTTTGTGGTGACAGCATTTCTGGTTTGGACAGCAGCCACCGTTTGTTAAACTGAAGGTAGATACCAGTACAAAAATTGCAAGTTTTATCTACCTTATGCCAGAATTTGCGAACCCCACAGCCAGAGCAGAGCCCCAACCTTGCCTGGCCGCTCAGCGGCGGAAGCCAGGCCTGGTGTGTTGTGCTGCAGGACCTTGCTCTCAGTCCATTAAAAATGGCAAAACTCGGGTCGCTCCTTAAAACCTCCCTCCCTGTTCACCCACCAGAGCTGCGCTAACTGGGCCAGGCCAGGCGCTAAGCAATATCACACGCATCGAGCATTCGGCCCGCACCACCTAAACACCAAAATCCAGGCAGGTCACTTGCACGATGAGGAACCCAACTCACCCCAAATCATCCGCAGCGAACCCAGGCAGCTCATGGGTAGCCAACCGAGTACGCCCTGGTTTCCACCCCCAAGCTCTGTGAGCTCACAGGACCCCAAAAGAACCCGAGACAGTTTAAAACCAAGAGCGCACTGAAACTGGGTAGGGCTTGCGTACTTGCATCCTACGAGGATGCTTTTAATATGCTACCGCCGGCAAAGAGCCCTTTCCTCAAGGCCGTTCTTGTTTTGCCGCCTTCGCCTTACTCCTGAGCTACCAAGAGCCTGGGAGAAGACGAGAGCACAAAGCCACTACAAAGCCACTTGAGACTTTGCTTAAGCAGAGATTGCTTGCTCTTTCTCTCCTGAAGGGAATACAGCCATAGCCACTGAAATTACCGGGCGGAAGGTTTAAAACACCCAGAAAGACGACACGGATAGAACACGCTGGGAATGCCAAGACAACAAATTCAGAACGCAACGGGGTGAAACCACCAGAGAAAGGTACACGTTGCTAGAAGGACACAGGTATGACTGCCAGCCCACGGACGCTGCAGAGGTCAACGAAAGCCTCATCACTGACGTTGGTTCAGGAAAGGAGGCCTTTACACGGGCAGTGAGGTGGTATCGCAGTGTCGGAGGAGTCCCCTGGAAGGCCATAAAGGTGTAACTCAGCCAAGCTATGACCCTCTTCTCCGGGGCTGCTGCCAAGTAAAACATTGTCTGTATCGTTTTGACTCAAGTCAGCAGTGAAATTGTTACTGGTATAGATTCCTTTACCAATAAAAGTCAACCCAAATATTTTCCTACATAAACCCTGTGTTTATGTTTTCATCAAGACTATTTCAAACATCACCTGGACAGAAATAGTAACAAACAGCCCTTGAAATGTACTGAGGGCAAAATCTAAGGGGGTGGAAAGCCAAGGAAGGGAATTCAGTTTGCACATCTGCAAAGGACACACCGTTAACTCTTCCCTGACACCTTTCCTTCTTTAATTTATCTCTTTACTGAACCATATAAAGGAAGACACCTTCTCTCGGTTCTCTTCCTGGACGGGAAGGTACAGAGCATCTCACAGACCGCCCCATCAGCACAGGCAGGTACGCCTCTACCTCGCCTCCTTACGAGCAAAACCAATTTTCTCTTCAACCCAAGCCCAACCAGCTGGCGCTGCTACAGGAGAAGCACGGGGGCGGCTGCAGACCGCGGCTGCACTGTCAGCCTCCTGGTTGCTTGTCTACTGCTTAAGCATTTAGGGTTCAGGCAGGGCTCTGTAAATGCATTCAAACAAGACAGTTCTTGCCACCAAGAAGTCGTGGTCTGACAGGAGATCCGACAGCTCTAGTTATTCTGCACCCGTACCACCCTCCAAACAGTACCACTGCTGCGAGCACAAGCATGGTTGGCCATTTGCTACTCACACTGATGCTGCTGCAGATATAGACAAGGTAAAACCATGAAACACAGCTCAATTTGTCCATTTTCTGCCAATGTACTGTTGGACACAACCTCATCCCTTCATTTCCCATCCCATATGT